>JADBJO010000601.1:232500-320000 GCA_016801955.1 Conus betulinus | reverse complement strand
AGAACCGGAGCCAGAGAAAACCATGGATCTGACTGTGGACTCGGCCAAGAAGGAGGGACCCAACTCTGCCACTGCTGTAGGTGTAAGACACTTCCTGTTGCTTTTTGCCTTTTTTTTTTGTTTTTATCATGAATATGCTGTGTGTTGTTTATTATTATTGTTCTCTGTTGCTGTCTTTTTACAGTTTTCCATTATATAAAATGTAGGTAATTGTGTGTGTGTGTGTGTCAACATGTGCATGTGCTAACGCCTTGCCATTCCGTGTGATTGTCTTTGTTTTGAAAACCTGTTCATTGAAAGAGCATCAGCCCCTTCTTTAATTGTTTTGCTCATTACTGCTCCAAATTCTGACAAAGCAGGCCCAGATAGTTCAGCAGAACTCTTTAATAGGCAGAGATATGTTTCTTGCTTTTTTTTTTGGGTACTCGCCCCCAGTCAGCTTGATCGAGCTGTGTTGTGGTTGGTAAGGTGTTATTGTCGTCATGTGGGATTCAATGTACTTCAAGTAAGCGCTATAATAGTATTTATCCTATTGAACATGCTATCGGAAAGTTGAAACTGCATGCTGAACAACCCAGGTCTGGATTTGTTTTCAAGAAAGCTAAAATTGCAGTGATTCTTAGAAAGGGACTTAAACTGAAAGTACAGAAAAAGTTGACAACTTGTTTTTTTTTCTTCTAAACAAACACATACACGTATTCATATATGTTGATAACTTCATATTCCAAGATTTCTCAGAAATAACATTGCCAGCCTGTTCTCTTCTGCTCTAATTGTGTGTTATGTGAAATTCAGACTCCATCCTCACTTGAATCTCACTATCATTGCCACCATGGTAAACTGTGATATTGTCAAAAAGACACCTCAGCTTGGTAGAACCAGATCTTGAAATAGACATGGGAAAACACCCCTCCTGGGAGGTATTTGAAAATGAGACAGTGTGAATCAAGAAGAGAAGCAGGTCCTCTCATACTTACATTTTTTTCATCCACTTACGATGTAGTGCACAGTGTTGCTACCGGTGGTTGTGTATGACTGTGCAGGAATCTAGTAAAGAGGAGAAGGTGGATGGGGGCCAGGGCAAGGAAGGCAAAGGAGATGGCAAAGACAAAGGCAGGACAAGTCGGGCAAGGAGAAGGGACAAAGGTACGGGAAAGCAGTGTTTGTATTCTTTCTGCTGAAAACGCTGTCGTCATTTTTATTATCACGCTTTTCAATTCTTGCACTGGGTGCTGTTCTGTTCCAGGATTGAATACAGGCTTGCCACTGTCTGTTGAACTTTTTGCACTGACTGTTCCCTATAGGTCTGATCTTCACATCTCCAGCTCACATAGTCAGCTGCACTTAACTGTTGACACCTGAATCTCAGGTTGAGCCATCCATTAAATTTTTTTTTTAACAGAGAGGGGTTTTTTTTGTTTGTTTATTTTTTGGATCAGACCGTAGGTACAGAATGATATGCTATACCATTATTCATAATATTCAGTCATCCTCTGCTTTCAAAAGACATTTTCAAAACTGTTCATCCTTAGACTGTTTCATTGTTCTCTGATGCTTTGTCCTGTATATCCATGGGTGAGTGTGTGTGTGTGAGCGTGTGTTTCACATTTGTTTGTTGTGCTGATGTGTGGGCATGTTGGAGCGAGTTCAGGTACAAGTAATCATTGTTTTGTATTCTGTTTCTTCTTTGAAAAACTTCATTGATGGTTTAATCCATTGATCAATTGACAATTTTTTTCCTTTTCATATTACAGTTTTGTTCTCGTTTTTTATCATTTGGCGTTAAACAGAGTGGGTAGCTGGCACTGTTTGTGAAATGCTTTGCTCTGTAGATCTCCATAATTATTTTCGTTATTATCTTTTCTTTCAACTGCATGCAGCTTGGCACGGTTGGTGGCACAGCAGAAGCTAATTTATTTTATCAGGTTTATTCTCAGAGCTTCTGTTGACTGTTAATGTTTACCCTCACAGTTGTAAAGGAATGTTAAAGTTCACCTCTAGAGGTGTAGATAAGTGGTAGCCTAATGTTTACTTTCTGAGCTGTGGATGAGTGTTAAAGGTTACCTTTAGAGATGTAGAAGAGTGTTAATGTTTATCTTTTGTGGTTAAAAAGCTGATGTTGATGTTTACCTTCTGAGGTGTAAAAGAGTGTTCATGTGTGTACTTTTTCAGAGGTGTAGCTGAGTGTTGATGTTTACCATCAGAGGTGTAAAAGAGTGTTAATATTTACCTTCAGAGGTGTAAAAAGAGTGTTAATGTTTACCTTCAGAGGTGTAGATGAGTGTTAATGTTTACTTTTCTGAGGTGTAGATGAGTGTTAATATTCATTCACCTTCAGAAATGTAGATGGATGTTAAATGTTTACTTTTTGGAGGTGTAGATGAGTGTTAATGTTTACCTTCAGAGGTGTAGAAGAGTGTTAATGTTTACCCTCAGAGGTGTGGATTAGTGTTAATGTTTTCTCCAGTGCTGTTGATTAGTGTTGATTTTTACCGTCATGTAGTTGATGTTGATTGTTCACCTTCAGAGAAGGTCAAAGAGTGTTACTGTTTACATTCAGACTTCTGAATACGTGTTAATGGTTACTACGTTCTGAGATGTACAAGAGTGTCAGTGTTTACCTTCAGAGGTGTTGAAGAGTGTAAATGTTTACAGTTAGAGGTGTCATGAGTGTTAATGCTTGCCTTCAGATCTGTTGATGAATGTTAATGTTCTGTCAGGTAAAATATCTTCCTCATTTTAGTTTCATGCTTTTTCACAGCAAGAAGCACACACCTTGCCATGATTTGCATAACTGGCTTTATTTCAGTAGTTTGAGATGAACGTCGATGTTTACCCTCTGAGTTGTTCATGAGTGTCAGTATTTAAATTCATAGGTCTACATGAATGTTAAGTCTTACCTTCAGGGATGTTGAAGAGTGTGAATGCTTATGTTCCGAAGAGTTGAAGAGTGTTAATATTTACCTTAAGAGCTGTTGATGACTGTTAATGTTTACTTTCAGAGCTGTAGACAAGCGTCAATGTTTTTTTAAGTTTAGAGGTGTTAATGAATGAATGTTGATGTTTTCCTTCAGAGCTGTTGATGAGTGTTGCTATTAACCTTTGAAGCTTCTCCATACCCTGTCATACCTGCAGCTCGTTGAAAGCGCATTTTCGCAACATGAACACAACCATGTCTTTGAAGAACCCTCTGAATGTTTAAACATTGGTCACGCAGATTGAAATTGTGGTGAAATTGGAAAAGGTCGTTGCAGCCTACCTTAGGTGTTAAAAAAAAAAGGTCATTCAAGCGTAGTGTATTGGTCTCAATCTGCATTGTCAGATGCTCAGGCATATGGAGATAGCTGTGAGTGTGTTGTGTTCAAAGACACATGATCATTCAGCTTCAAAAGAAGAAAATGACAGTGCAATGTACGTGCAAACTTTGGAGCTTCAAAAGAAAAAACTGACAAGGCAATATATGTGCAAATTACTTACATGCGGAGAGAAAATTAAAAAAATTGAAATGAGTTCCCAAATGATATGATTCATTTTGAATTGACATGACTTAATGTCAGAAGAGTTGTCTGGTGACAGGCTTGGATCTTATAAGTGTATCGTCTATGCTTGAATGGTAGATTTTTACTCTTAAGAAATGTCTGGAAGTTTTCACATCTTTATTTGTGGATTTCACCACAAAAATATCAACATCTCGCTGCTTGTGGCATTTCTGTTGCACAGCTGTTCACCCCACACTCTGCGTGTTTTAATTAACAGGTTGGCTTGCACATTCATCTGATAATGGCTGGCTTTCAGTCTGTTTTGTTTTTGGTGAAGTGTTCACTGTGTATCAAACATGCTGATAGAAATGAACATTCTTTGTTCATTTGTTTCTTAGCTTTTTCTGTGTGAATGTTTCATAGGGTGTAATTTGTGTGTGTGTGTGTGTGTGTGTGTGTGTGTGTGTGTGTGTGTGTGAGGTTTCATTTGTGTTATCATTGTATTGTAATGTTGATAATGTTAGTTCACCAGTGTCACGGCTGATATAGCTTTTAAAAAACATCTGTTTGGCTTTCTTTTAGAAACTTCAACAGAAAGGAACACTGATCTATACATTTTTCCTATCCCGTGTGGAAACCCACACAGTTCAGATTGTATCCACGTTTAGAGAAATTCCTGAACTGCATTATTCTTTAATTACTCACATGCACTCTAAGTTAACAGGTATGGCACTAAGTTAACAGGTATGGCATATGCGCTGTTAATCAATGGCTTGCTTCGTGCTGGTGCTTTGCAGATGTGACACCTCAGCCTGAGCCCCCAAAACGTTGGTCCTGATTTATTACCTTCTGTGCTGAATATTGTCTAACGTCTTTGGTTTCTTCCACCTTCAAATATTCATTGTCTCACGACAAACGTGTCCTGCAGTCTTTATTCTTTACTATTTCTTGTTTGTCTTGATTCTTTTCGTTTCCTGCCTGCCATTTTTTTTTTTGTTTTTTCCATTTTTTTCAGAGGGTTTTGTTGTGTTGTTTTTTTTTTTCTTTCATTCTGTCTCATTTCTAGTGTTTTTTTTTTTTTTTTGTTTTCTACTTATTTGTTTTGGTTATCTGTTATCTGTTGTTCATAATTTGCATGATTTGGTTCTGAATTGGTGAGTCCCTCTGTTGATTTCTGTTTCATCCTCGATTCTAATTGTACTGCTTTTTGTGTAATAATAACATCAGACACTCTTAAAACATATGTCAGAATAGAAAGACCCAACCCTTTTCTCTTTTTTTTTCTGTTATGTCAGTGAATTCAGGAATAACAGAGCTGTCTTATTGGTATCTCAGTTTTTTTTTTGCAATGTATCAACCAGGTATTGACGCATCTAATTTCTTGTAAAGACTAAAAAGATACTATACTGACCCTCCAAACTAGTTTATGATACTTGGTACAGACAGTACCCACCTTTCTAATACTTACCAGATCAGAAATTTGTTATGTGCACTTGGCATGAAGACACCATCAACAAATTAAAGGGAGCTAAGTCATCCATCGTTTAATGCTGCCTTGTCTGCCTGACTTGTCTTTGTAGATTACCACATTGATCCTGTGTAAGTGGTCAGCTGAAATCAATTTTGCCTTCCTGTCCTGTTGGTAGGAATACACCTCTGCATAGCTCTTATGATAATGATGCTTCTTCAGCTGTGCTTGTTTCAGCTTACGATCTGAATACCATCTCTAATTTTCTGACAACATTATCTACTCCTCTTAAGTTTGCCTTCAAGCGTACAAAAAAATTAGACATGATGTACCTGTATTTGAGCAACCCCTCTTTTGTTCTTGGTACATTCCATTTGTCCGCAGGACCAGTAACCATGTTTTATTGTCTTGCTTCATCTTCTGACTATGGTCCTTGACCTTTTGACCCTTTTGATGTTCTGCTTATGGTGACAGAACTAAGGGCACTAACTCTTACCTATTTTTGTTGTTGTTGGGTTTTTGGTCCAGTGTTTTAATAGTCACTCGGTGTTTGTTTGAATGAAACTGAAAGTGTGAAGAAGATACGCGTTGATGATCATAACCATTTTGCTTGCATTAGGAAGACAGATAGGTTAAATATAAGTTTGTGTGTATGGAGAGGATTGGTGGATATGTGTGTGTGGATGTGTGTGTGTGTGTGTGTGTGTGTGTGTGTGTGTGTGTGTGTGTGTGTGTGTGGATTTGAAACATAATGACAGCATTCTGTAAAGTTCACCATTAATTTAACTCTTTAATGCCTTAATAATCGCACTCACAGATGAGAAGATGTGGTATGAGAAAACAGAACTATTTTTCATCTCTTTCTGTCTGCTTTTTTTTTCTTTTGAAATAGCTCATAGCACATGTTTTTTTTTTTTTTCATTATTTATCACTCTTCATAGTTACTCATTATACTGATCGTTTATTGTTTTGTATTGGAGAAGCAGCTGTTGACTGATATTGTGTTGCACATTCACTGGGGCTGTCTTTTTACCAGAAAAAGGTGGAAAAGACAGCAAAGAGGACAAGAAAGACAAGAAGGATAAGACAAAGATAAAGACAAGGACAAAAACAGTAAGTATCACAGAGGCTGTGGTGTGTCAGACATCTTCCTACTGAAGGAATAGAATGTTAAGTATCCAGAAGGGGGCAGTGTATAAGCCGTTTCTTTTCTACATAAGGATAAGAACTGGAAGTAAACAGGGGGGTACTTTGTGAACCATTTCTTTTGTACAGAAGGACAAGAACATTAACTTTTTCGCAGCACATTGCGAGAATGATTGCAGTGCCCAACTTGCTCTCAGCGACGTGGGGTGAAAATACTTGCAGCAAGCGATCTGTCACTCAGGACATGTCGCGAGAATGATAGCGACGGTCTTCTAAAAATAAATATGACCAAATTTCCCAGAGAATTTTTAAACAGTGGTGTCAGCATACAGATACAGTCCTTCCTATGTCATAGCATACCATTTAGCAAGCTACTAATAGTTGATTTCATTCGTTAATTTGAAGAGAAAGCAACCAACACATTGGTGCATTCAAGCACTGAATCAGTGCTTCTTGTTTGAAATATGTCATTTTCAACTCAATCAAATCAAATAACAAAAGAAAATATTATTTTGACTTTTAAAACATTTATTCTCAAGAAGATGAAAAATAGCTCTATTTCATTGTACAAAAATAAAGTCACTGTTGGATGTATGCTTTTAAGGAAAAATAATTAAAAATGGTCAAAATCTGGTGTTCTGAGGGAATTCCAGTGCTATGACTGCATTGTTAACTGGGCACATAGAACAGAACGGTGTTTGTATTGATAGTGTTAAGTATTTGAAAGAGGAATGGAGAGGGGGAGAGAATTTCTCCATATGTATGTATATGTATGTTTGTGTGTGTGTGTGTTCGCATGGGTGGGTGTGTTTTTATATATATATATTTTTTTTCTTTTTCATTTTTTGAATTTAATTATTAAAGAATAGTCCCCCTGTAATTGATTTTCTTTGTTTTCTTTTTTTTTTTCGTTGTGTTTTTCTTTTTTTCTTTTTACTTCTGATTTAAATTGTTTGATAACTGTTTTATGCTGTGGGTGCTTGTTCATTTATATCCGATATGTGTTATTTTGTGTTCCATTTGACATGAATGGGGTTACTGTACATGTTGAAGAGAAAAGAACATTCTTTGTTAGGGGAGAAAAAAAAATAAAAAAGAATGGTAAGTACACAGCGGGATTGGGTGGCTGCCGTCTGTTTTCTGTCTATGGACAAGAACAGTAAGTACACAGATGAGATGATACGTCAGCAATTTTGTTTTTTTGTGCTTAAGGACAAGAATAGTAAGCACACAGATGAGATAATGTGTCAGAGGTGAAAATAGTGAAATAGTTTGTTTGCCTGTTGATTAACGAAAGCTGATCACTGTAATACTGGATAGTTTTCATGCTCGGCAAGTTCATGATTGACTTCATGAGTCGCAAAGATCATACCTATTTGATTTCAGGTTGATCTGTCCAGTAGCTTTACCGTGGGTTGGGCAGAAAATTTTCCCATGCATAAACCACGTTTAAACAGACCTGCTGTTATTGGCAATAGATTTTTTGTTTAAACCTTCTTTTGCTGTCTTTTTTTCCTGTTTGAAATGGGCTGAAAGTAGATCTTACATTAAAGAAGTGTTTGTTTTTTCCTCGCTCTTTTTTTTTTTTTACACTAGCTCTGTGTTTGTGTGTGTGTGTGTGTGTGTGTGTGTAGGAGAAAAGCATGACGGAAGAGATGGTGGTGCCGGAGAAACCAGAGGTGGTGGTTTTTGGCACGTTTGGTAGCACGGCCAAGTACCCCGTCAAGGTTTCCACACTGGGTGAAATGGTCAGTGCTCCTGCCCCCTACTTTGCAGATACAAACTTGCTAGGGATGCGAAACAGAAGACACTGAACTCAGAAACTCTTACAAAAGAGGGTATTAACAGGCAAGCACACGTTGCATAGTGCGCTTCAGTTCAACACTGTCATCCTTTGACAGAAATATTATTATTATTATTATTATTATTACTATCAGTACATTATTGCTTTTGTTATTTTTATTACCACATTATTATTATTATTATCACCCTAGCATAAATGTTATCATTATTATAGTTATTACTATCATATGTATGTGTGTTCAATAAATGTCCTGTTTTGTCTTTAATAGATTTATGTTTAAAAAGGTATTCACAGTTCTTTTAGTTAAGCTGCACAGACATCCTTAGGGATTTTGAATGGTGTCTCTTTATTCAGAGAATGAGAAAAATGTTACAGTAGAAGGATTGAACAACGAGAAGCTGATAAATCAACACAATACATACTCATTCCAAATGCAACAACAGGTGATTACTTACAAAGAACAAAAAGCTAGAGTTAGTGACAGAGTCTGGGATGGAACCGAGGAAAAAGATAAAGGAACATTATCCATATTAAACCCTCGGAAAATACACACCAGTGAATGGGTAAGAGGAAGAGAGAGAGAGCGATGGAGAGGGGGGGGGGAAGAGGGGGGAAGGCAAAGATAACAGCTTTGTGTAAGGCCAACTCTTCCGTAAAGTATCCTCTGTCACTTCTTTGTGGGCCTGTTTTTCCCTGTCTTCATGGTTCTGCTATACTCTTCTTCATGTTGGATGATTTTTTTTATTTTCACCTTTTTTTTCAGTCTAGTGTTGATGTAATGTAACATACCAGCAAGGAAGATATGCTTTCACCTGTGTCTGTTGGTTGATTGGTGTGACTGTCAGCAAGATCAGACCAAGAACTGCTAGACTGAGTGAACGACACATGGTAGTATGATAGAGTACAGCCAAAGGTGAGAAACCAGTTAAATCTTCGTACAGATCTGGATCGAAGGACAGATACAAGATCCACACATCCAAATCACTAGAAAAGCTACTGATCCAATTTCGGCCAATTTCCGCCAATTTCGATGAAATGATGGAACTCAGTCCAAGGACAATCCCACTGAACTGTGATGCAGAATTGTGATCAAGCTCTGTGGTTGGGGTCTAGTTAAAAGGCAGGATTCAGGATCTGCTTGATCTCAGCAGAAGAGTGTGATTTCCTGATTGCCTTTTCTAGTTTATACCTGTCCTGCTTTCACTTACCTCTGATTATTGGCTGACATCTGGTGAGTCACTACAGAAATCAAAGACAAGGATAGGCTATGAAGAAAATGTTGCTTCTTCAAAACTGTCTCTACAGTTTCTGGTGTTGCTGCTGTCATCACTGCAAATGCTACTGATTAACACTGTTGCTCTGCTAACCTTACTACTACTACATGACAGGGACACTTTTCCAGAATTTTCCAGAGATGAGAGGGCTAGGGAAGAATCTTGTAGCTTGTGAGAGTAGGATTTGAGGGGCTTTTGGAGTTTGATTTTATGTCTGTATTACTGTATCATTTGTACTGAATCCTTAATAGTGTTGTTTTTTTCAGAACAATTTTGAGCAGAAAATTAATGGTTAATGTCAGAAGAAAGCTGAGTGGCTGCTTTTCTTAGTAATAGAAGGAATATAGGTAGCTTTAGAAAAGCTTCTTATTTGTATTTCTGGCCTCTAAGATTGACAAGACCTTGTAATAAAGCTTATGGTTGATATTTTTTTCAATACCATGTACAAAGCAAATGGCATTTTGAAAACTCTGGGAAAAAAAGAACAGACTGCAAAATTTAAGTAAATTCTTTAAAAAAAAAAAAAAAAGAAAAAAAAGTCTTGTCTGTTGTTTTCCTAAAAACTTATTTCCTCAGCTGGAAAGGAAGTTGTCAACCATGTAACTCTGTTCCATAAGCTGTATAACCAATTGATACCAACATCCTGCATGTTTTGTGTCCCACAGGCAGATGCCAGTGAGCGGCTGCGCCAGAACGGACTGTCCCACATATACCCCCACCCCGTGTGCATCACCCAGACCAGGTCCTGTCCACTGGAGCCACCCCCACCACCCGAGGTGGTTCCCGCCTGGAAGCTGATTCGGCCCCGCAAGAAGAAGGAGCCGCCCACAGACGAGCCAAAGTGTAATACGGCATTTCTGTTTATGTCTTTGTTGCATTTGTGTTGGTTTTTCGTTTGCCTTGCCCTCTCATAGTTTTTTTTTTCCCCCCCCCCCCCCCAGATTCTACTTGTTTTCTTGTCTTTCCTGACCGTGTTTTTCACTGGGTGTAAAGAATGGACAACGGCAGTGCGTTACTGTGCAAGGAAAAATCAAAAGTGGGGGATGGAGGTGGGTGATACATTCATGTTTCTGCTTGACATGAAAGACCATTTGCTCCTGAGAGTATTGTGGAGGTAAACATGTACAAATTTGATATTGTAATTATGGTCAGTGCTAATGTCATCATGGTTGTAATGTTGTGTGTGTTGGATAGCCGCCCCATTGCCTCCCAAGGAAATCCAGTGCGTGGAGATTAGCTCCCCTTTTGTCAACTACAAAGTGAGCCCCGTGCCCATCCCAACTGACACGTGAGTTGCTGGTTCAGTTTGACCGACCGTTTTATTGTTATCTGTTTTGAGCACTGCTGGACATAACCAGACATTAACCTGTGAATTTGTACACTACACTGACAGAGAAGTTTACTGCAAACAGAATGGGTATGTAATGTTACAGAAAACATCACCAAACTACAGTAGAGAATGACTCAAATGTGCGGTGCCAAGCTAGCAGAATTTTTCACTTAAAAACTCTGTCTTTAAGTTTGTCGTGATTTTATTGTTTTAAGAATAGATTTTATGTGTCATGAAAAATTTCCATCAGCTCAATTGAGGCAGATTTATAGAAAAGTTGGGATGGCTTATTTTGTTCTCATGATTAAGTTCTAAGTCATTCTGGAACTGGTCAGTATAGCCAGCATTGACAGATGTTGAATGTTCTTGTAGATTTATTGTGTGTCTCATCAATAAAGACAAAGGTAGCCGGTGAACTTGAAGAGGAGGTGAAATTTGTGACCAAAAATGAAAAGAGGGTAATGCCAGCAGTAATCACAAGTGTCCATGGGGAAAAACACCAATAGAGTCAGTCATAAAAGAGAACAGATTTTGAAAAGCTGGGAGATCTCTGTGTGTGTGTGTGTGTGTGTGTGTGTGTGTGTGTGTACATGCACAAGGACTTGTTCCCATGCGATTGGCCTCTGTCCCTGGTGAAACCCCTCACTGTGATCACCTATTTTTCATGACACTTTCAGGGGTGTTGTAGAGACAGTCCACTGCGTAGGGGTTTGTCAGTAAGAATGAACTTGTCTTCCCCCTGAAAAAAAGATGATCAGCTGGTTTTTATTACTGCCAGGCATCGCCCCCGGTCCTCTTTGGAGCGAGGTGGGACACGGTCCAGGCCAGGGACAGGCAATGTGGAAGCCATTGAGGAAACGGATGAGAATGCTCCAGAGCCTGAAAAGGTCAAGGCTGAAGGTCCCCCTCGCCCTGCACAGCAGCCTGACGTGCTGACACTGGAGGAGACTATAAAAGAGGTGTGTGTGTGTGTGTGTGTGTGTGTGTGTGCGTGTATGTGTGTGTGTGTGTGTGTGTGTGTGTGTGTGTGTGTGTGTGTGTGTGTGTGTGTGTGTGTGTGTGTGTGTGTGTGTGTGTGTGTGTGTGTGTGTGTGTGTGTGTGTGTGTGTGTGTGTGTGTGTGTGTGTGTGTGTGTGTGTGTGTGGTGTGTGTGTGTGTGTGTGTGTGTGTGTGTGTGTGTGTGTGTGTGTGTGTGTGTGTGTGTGTGTGTGTGTGTGTGTGTGTGTGTGTGTGTGTGTGTGTGTGTGTGTGTGTGTGTGTGTGTGTGTGTGTGTGTGTGTGTACACAACCTTGAGTTAATCTGACAATAAATTGGTTTCAGTCAGAGTGAGTGGTGTGTGTGTGTGTGTGTATGTCTGTGTGTGTGTGTGTGGTGTGTGTGTGTGTGTGTGTGTGTGTGTGTGTGTGTGTGTGTGTGTGTGTGAATGGTGTGTGTGTGTGTGACCTTTGTATTCTCAGGTTTCTCAGAGTACTAAGTGACAGACCATCAATGTGTGTGTGCAGCCTGCAGACGAAGGTGGTCTCTCAGGCCAGAAGGGCAAGGCGGCCATGTCACCCAAGCGTAAAACATCTGCCAAGCGTGATCGGTCATTTGAAGGTGGAGACGGCATGGGACAGGTAAAATTTTGCACATTTTTCCTTTCCCTTTACTCTGTGACGTGTCATTGGGTAACTACATTAAGGAACAGTTCACCAGAATCTTCCACTTCTGTTTGTGTGTGTTCCAAGGCTTAGTCTCTGCACAGATCCAGGATTTGCATATGCCAGGTTTTTGTACGTTTGTGTTTGGGTGACAGGAGGTTGTAACGAGGATGGAGTATGAAGGGATTCTTGTAGTTCAGGAAGATGACAAGGGTGTATTGAAAGGAAAGAAAGAGGGAGAGAACAATGTGGAAAAGTTTGTTTATTATATAGTTTAACATCTCTTCACTTAAGTAAAGTGATACTAGAGGATGAGTGCCTGCATGGGCATGCGTGTGCGTATGCGAGAGAGAAAGAGAGAGAGAGACTGTGCGTACGTGTGAGTGTGTGTGTATATATATATATGTGTGTGTGTGTGTGTGTGTGTGTGTGTGAGTGTACGTGTTGTGTGTGTGTGTGTGTGTGTGTGTGTGTGTGTGTGTGTGTGTGTGTGTGTGTGAGTGTGTGTGTGTGTGTGTGTGTGTGTGTGCGTGTGCGTGCACACACACCAAGTGACTGCTGACTTTTTCAATGTATTTTAAGCAAATAGGTGAAAACAATTTTCTTTGTGCATCATAGTTCCCCATCCCCACCCCAGAAAACCTTCCACAGATTCCAACACACAACAGTTTATAAGACTCTCCCTCAGAAATGTGAGAATCAGAGAAAGCTGAGTTCTGGTGGTCCTATGGGTAAGGCATCAGACTCTTGTTCCACAGTCTGGGGGTTGATTCCTGCATGACATAGTTGAGGTAGAATATATCTGCTCTTCAGAATCAACGTCTGTATAAATTGCAGTCCCCTCCTAGTAATTTGGGCGAGACCTTACATTGAGTTCCTGTGTATGAACGCACACATGTGCGCCCCCTTCATTCACAGCAGAACCATATCCACACAGCAGTCTTAAAATAGAGCATTTTGCCTTTACTTTCAGCACTTTTGTCAATCAATCACAAGTATGTGTATTGTAATTAATTCACTGAGTATAGAATCCCCGTAAATAAAGGATCTTAATAGAAAATATGATTTCTGTAATGAAATGCAGGAATGCGCCCTCCCCCATCTCATGAATGAATGCACACCAAAGTATCATCTGCTTCACGCATGTTAAATCAGAAAACAGGTCAACTGCATTTGTCCACACTATCCCTGGTCACTATCGAGAGAGCTCACAGTACGCACAGTAAACAGCATCTTCCCATGCGTGGGAATTTGGTGAAGGCGCATGCTGGTGTAGAACTTGCTCTGTGACAGACAACCCATTACATGCGCCCAGCTGTAGGAAAGAATGAGTAGGCTACATCCTCAAGGGAGTGTGCATTGCTGTTAGCTTATGGTCGGGTGTAAGCGTAAGGGGCCCACGAACGCATCTAAAAAAAAATGCTGTGCACACATAAAATCCTGCACCACCTTTTGGAGAAGAGTAGTCCATCATGTGCAGGTAGGATGGATCACATGAAAATAAAGGGCTTGCACACTGGTGTTGTGTTCAAACACCATCCCTAAAGATGGAATGTGGTGTCTTTAACCGTAGGATTAAAGATGTGGACGTATGCAAAATTCTCACTACTGCTGAACCTCAGGGTTCTGATCAAGTCATAAAAGAGAGGGGAACTGCTTTCCATGCTTCGATTGTCCTTCAAACAGATTTATTCCCCCTACTGACAGCGTTCTCTGTGTGTGGGTCCACAGGCCTCCGAGCGCCGAGCAGGGAAGACAGGCTCAGCAAGGGGAGACCGAGGCAGGTCGGGCAAGCGAAGCGATTCCCGCAGCTCCAAACGAGACGACATGGACGACAAGAAGGAGAAAGTGAAGGAGAAAGGTGAGTCTGATTTAGTGAGCTCACCTCCTGTCACTGCTTATCAGACGTACCAGTGAAATTCATACTATTTCTGAGATTTGACCAGTCTATACCTGCACCTGTTCTTGATCCATTCTGACAACCACCTGGCCCAATCAATAAAACAGTATTCTCTTTCATCCAAGGTTCAATCCCTACTAAGTCTGGCAAGTTAGAAAAAAATTGTCTCTTTAGAGTAAACGTGTGCTAACTCTAGCCTGTACAACTCCTTTGGATGAAACTTCAAATCTAGGTCTCCAGTGTTAAACTCAAGCTTAAAAGACAAAAAAAAAAAAAAAAACATATTGCATGCAGGCTTACTTCCCAGAAGAGTTGGCCATCATGTGCCTATGAAATTGCAATCATAACAACAAAAACCCCACTTAATCCCCTAAGATGCAAACTGGTGTCATGGTCAGGCATCATTGTTGAAAGATGGAATGAGGAAATTGCTTCTGAATTTAAAAGAAAGGACGCCATTGTAATAAAGTTAATACTCTTCTGAAGTTTGACCAAAACAGTAACTATATAGCTGATTTACCAGCACTATACATAGGCGGAGTGGGAATTCAGTGTTTTATGATAGGAAACATGGGGCATAAGCGTTTAAACAGAACACTCAAGCTTGAGTTTTATGTTGTCATGGTGAAATTTCATTCAGAATTAACCCTTTACTGTTCATCAAATGGGTAGTCAGTGACAAAGGACTTGCTTTAAAAAAAATCCTCAGCCTGCAGAACAGATGAAAATTTAAGCATTTGTAAGATGTTCAGCATTCTTGTGAGGCACATTCTGCTGAAGATGTTGAGCTGCATGAAGCAAGTGTTAGATTCTGTGTCATTGAAATCTCCAAATTTTCTTGAGGTATTGGGTCCAGCGTCTTTCATTTTTTTTTTCCACGCAGCATTTAAGAAAGTGGATCTGTCCATATTCAAAAGGAAATTCTTGTGTCTTTGTTCACACCTGAAAATGTCTTTGAGGTACAAAATAAATCCATGTCAGGTGGGAAGATTATTGGACTTTAATTTTTAACATTATCACGAAGCCGAAATGCAAACAAAACACAAAAAAGCATTGTGAAATTTAATGCTTATTCAAAATGCAATAGGAAACAGATAAGTGAAGGGGGGGAGTACAACACGGCATCAGAACAGGAGAGGAGAACAAAAGAGAGGGAAAATGGGAGAGGGAGGGAAATGTTGGGAGTGGGGGGAGGGGCAAAATACTGTTTTGTGCATTTTTATGTCTATTATTTCAGATGCCTGAAGAAGACACGCTAAAAAATTTTTGCGGAAAATTTGCATCTTCTGTTTCACATGAAATAAGCATTACTTTGTACCTTTATTGTCTCTCTGTGTGTTTATGTTTTGGCTTGCTTTCAGTAGCGCTATAGGATTTCTCAGTCTCTCTGACATGGTTAGAATTGGATGTCATCAAGGTATTGCTTTACTGCCCTGGTTTTCAGTGTCCCCGCCACCTGCTGACAGCCAGGGGGCACCTGCGGCAGGGAGCGGGCCAGGTCAGGACTCACAGTGCTCCCAGCCAGTGGTGTAGGGGAAGGAGGGGAGGAGGTGGACCCAGAACTGGCAGCTTTGCAGGGAGGAGAGGAGGGGCAAGAGGAAGGACCCAAACAGAAGAAGAGATGGATGGATTTCGACCAGTTCTCCATCTGCTTTAAGTGAGTAGAGTGACCATGTACAGCCAGTGCCTTGGAAGAGTGAGCATGTGTGTATGTGTGTGAGTGTGTGTGTGTGTATGTGTGTGTGTGTGTGTGTGCGTGTGTGTGTGTGTGTGTGTGTGTGTGTGTGTGTGTGTGTGTGTGTGTGTGTGTGTGTGTTCAGTGTATTGTGTTTAAATGTGATGGATTTCAATCATTTCTTTGTTTCAGATTATATTCAGAATGTGTTTAATAATTGGAATATGTAAGGAAGGGGAGTGTGTGCGAGAGTGCTTGTGTGTGCATGCATGCGTGCATGTGTGTGTGGATGCGTGCATATGTTAGATATTCAACACATGTAATATAAACACTTACTTCCCAGTTCCTACAGTCTGAAATACTGGTTAAATAAGAATTAATCTCACTTACTTACTTACTTGTTTGTTTGTTTTGTTTTTTTAAACATTGATGTAAACTTTTCTATTGAAATAACTGTTGACTTTCTTTTTACAGAACATTGTACATTTTCCACAAACCCGCCACCTACCTCTGCAATCAGCGACATTCAGACTTGCGGGTAAGATTCACAAAGTGTTTACAAACTCCTTTAAGAGAATATTCCTCTTAGAGACCATTAGTTGACAGCAGTGGACTTTTTTCCTTTTTCTTGACCAGTTTTAATCCTCACCTGAATCTTATCAGAGTGCTGAAGGCGACCTGCGTAGTGTATACCTCTGGCTGTTGTTGGCAACAGAAAGAGGACAGATTCAGAGTTATCAATCCCCATACTTTTTACGCTTATTTTCACTTTCAGCCAGGCTAGCTTGACCCCCGAGATCCCTCCCTGGTGGCCCAGTATGTTCACCTACAAGTACAATGTTTAAGAAATTATGTTTTATTTAACTCCCTCAGTTGTTTCCCATGATTTTCGATCAGTGGTGATCAGGTTTTGTGTGTGTGTGTGTGGAGTTTATCACATCTGAAAACAATTTTTTTGTTATAAATGGAATAATTTATTAAAAGAAACATAAGCAAATGCATTTACCAGAGAGAGAAAATGTTATTTTTACAAAAAATTGATATTTTTGCACAGTTTTTGCTAAAAAAAAATGCAACAACAAAAAATCAAAATTTGTGGAGAGTTAAGGGACTTGTCTGTTCTGTTCAAATGTGTTGTTGACCAGACTCTCATGAGCTGATAGCAAAGACATGTGGAACCAGCTGCAGTCTGATTTTATTGTGTGTTTCATGATTCAGCAGCATGATTCGAGTTAATCGAGGCCAAACAGAGACATTGTTGACCTTGGCCAAAAAACAATCCAGAAGTCAGTAGGGCTAGATGGCTGTTCCATGGTGGCTATTCTGGGTAGACATGCAGTGCTCATCTGGAACAACAAAACTGAAATTAAATGTGGGCAAAGAGTCGTCACAACAATAAAGAAAAAATGGTGGTCGACAATGTGTTAGTCGCCTTGTGATGGAGTAGTCACAACAATTAAAAAAAAAAAAAAAAAATGTGGTCGACACTGTCTTAGTCACCTTGTGATGAAGTCAACAGTGAAGAGAAAAGAAAGTGAAAATTGGCAAATGAAGATAAGGAACCGCTTTACTCTAATTTTGCTAGAAACATTTCCTTTTTAGTTCTACGGGTAATGTGTAGAAAGCTGGTGGCTCCCCTAATACCATGAAACCTTTCAGTGAAGATCTTCCCTATGGCGATTCCCTCCCTTTAAAGATTTGTGTCCCTTTGTTACATGTTTTTTCTTCCCATGCTATGTTGACTTCCAAGTATTGATGCCATCCACCCCACTAAAGACCCCAGTGTTTGAGGCTTTTTATGAGGTTGTTAGGTGGGTTTCCTGTGTAGATTTGAACAGCTTGGTTTTCAGTGCTGCTGGTAGTAGTGGAAGTTAGGCTGATCCCAGTGCTTCTAGTGAAATGGTACTGGCAGCTTGGCAGGGAGGAGTTTGGCTTTATAGACCAGTGCTTTTTGATAGTGATTAGTGTGTGTATGTGGTGCGTGTGTGTGTGCGCTAAGTGATATCGTTGGAGAAGTGTCCTCTGCAAATGATCTATGGAACTTTGTTTATATGTGTTTGACCTGTGGTGTTGTTTCCTCTAACAAGATCTGTGTTTACCTCTGTACCTGTTGGTTGGCTGATTTTTTGTCCACAGGATTGTGCTAAAACGACTGAACTGATTTTGACCCAATTCGGTAGAAAGATGGAAAATGACCAAAGGACCAACCCTTGGTGTGGATCTGAAGGAAATGGCAGATCCGTAGTCTGTTCTGCTAGATGATGATAGTTTTCTACTGAACACAGACATTGTACAATGACTGTTTATAAACTATGAACTCTGTGTAAAAGTACTGTTAGCAAATTATGAACGCTGAAAGATTACTGTTTACAAACTAGGAACACAGTGAAATTACTGTTCACGAAATTCTGAACACTGAAAGATGACTGGTCACAAATTAAGAACAATGGGAACTTGCTGTTTACAAAATTTTGAACTCAGTAAAATTAGTTTGCAAATTATGAACACTGTAAATTACTGTTCACAGTCTATGAATGCTAAAATTATTATTCACAAATTATGAAAACTGTAAAGTTACTTTTGACGAATTGATAACTATTTAAAAAATGTGTTCACATTTCTATTTTGTTATTATTTTCAAAAATGTACATGGGAGGTAACTCACTTTTTACCTACTATTACTTCCCCTAGCGCTAAAAAAAAGATTCTGTTTTCAATTGTAAATTGATTCAAAGGGCGGCAGATTCAGGATCCATTGATTTTGGCAGAGATCTGTGCTTTCCCATGAATCATTCTTGTTGAATGTTTTCTCGACTTTTGGGCCAAGGCCTATATCATTGTGACCTCTAATGAGCATTTGACCTTTGTATCAATCAGTGCGTGCAGTTTAAACTACATATTGTGTTGTGTGAAAGTTGTCTTTAAGTTTTGTTTTGTTTTGTTTAGTTTGTTTGTTTTACATATGAGTCATTGAGAACATTTTTATTCAACTATGCACCATTCTTTGATCATATTGTCTGTTTGTCTATTGATTCTACGAGAATTTAATGATTCTGTTAATTGTAACAAGTTTGTTAGTGTTCTATATGTGTGTGGCTGTTGAGGAAGTATGATGCTGACGTAGCATGGAAGCGGCGTGTATGTGCCTGGCACCTGTGACAGCCAGTTTGACCAGTGTTTTGCCCTGTGTTGTATGCTTGCGTAGCCTTTTGAGCGTCTGTACCACCCGCCTCAACTGCACCAGGTGGGTACCGGCCTACAGTAGCAACAGGCATCCTCACGCCAGAGTAGAGTGCATGCATCCCTGTACTTGATGGCATTTTTTTGTTTCAGTGTATTTTGTAGTTGCTGTGGTTTTGTTTTTTTCATTACCATTATTGTTGCTGTATTTATGGGGGTTTTTTATGTCTCTTATGCTAGGATCTTGTAGAAGTAAGATTTTTTTAAAAGTGACCTGTTAAGTAGATAGTGAGGAGTGGATGAAAACCAAATGAATGAGTACGAAAAAAAATAAAAAGAGTTGGTAAGTAAAATGAAAATGTCAGGAAAAGTCACAACACGCACACACACACACACACACACACACACACACACACACACACACACACACACACACACACACACACACACACACACTCACACTCACACACACATCTCTCTCTCTCTCTCTCTCTCTCTCTCTCTCTCTCTCTCTCTCTCTCTCTCACACACACACAGAGAAGTAGATGAAGCGGAAGCAGAAAGGGGGAAAAAACATGATTTTGTTATGATTATGACTTGTTCATCATTATTTTTATTTTTTTTTTTTTTTTTGTAAACTGTTTGATGTCAAACTTGTGAGACTGTCATCGCTGTCCAGACCGCCTGTTGCCTGTTTGGATTTTGTTTGCATGTTTGTTTTTTCATTACTTGTATTGTTGACTAATCAATGTTTACATCCTCAGTGCAAGGATCAGGGTTCACAAATGTCAGTCTAGTAGTATCTTTGTTGTGAAGATAGAAAGGTTGTGGAATTTATAACTTTGCTGTGCTTCCCAGGTTGCATATGACCTAGAGAAACAATTAAACCCCAGATATCGTTTGAACCATTTAAAGCATTCCAATGAAAAATTGAGGTATCGGCCAAGAACTTGATTATCTATATGTCAGCAGTTTTTTTCTTTTGCAGAATGAAAAAAGTGTAGAAGCAATCAGTTATGTAATTTGGGCTTCTCAATCCAAAGGTCCTACAGGTTCCACACATGGTTACCTTTACTGAATACCACTTTTGACTTTACATGCCCCACTGAAATGGATCTCTCAGACCCACACATTTCACAGAGGCTGTACCATGTCTTGCCCCTTTGCTGTTAATGTGGGACTTTCAACACCCATACTGTTTACAGACAAAGGTTCTGTGAAATGTATGGGTCAATCAAGACCAGTATCATCAGGAGTGAGTAGTCCAAAGCAACATGTGGTAAAGGTGAACTATGCTTAAAAGGCCAGTGCAGTGAGAGTGTGATGCGATGCCATGGAAGTTATACTCGCCTTTTATGAACGATACTATGATGACACCACGTACCTTGATAATGCAGGGAAGAAGGCTGAAGGCATAGAAGTAAAAGAAAATGTCACTTTTTACATATGTCATGACCACCCAAACCTTTAACATGTTCTTTCAGTTTACTTTATGATATGGATGAATAGTACCAACAACATATTTTTTTTTACCACGATTTCTGGGCTGTATGCTGATACTTTGCCCTTGACTCTAGGCCTGCGGCCACTGCACTGGCAGCACATATTGATGGAATTTTTCTGGAGTGAGAAATGATAGTTGAAATCTGACTGCTTTTTCTCTGTCTAACTGTAATTTTCTCATTTGAATGTGTGCGCTTTTATCACCAAATTTGGTGATATGACAGAGATGTTCAATGTGACAAAGTCAGCCTGGCCACTGTGAATCTTCAAAGATGTTTTTGTCAGTCCACAGTTTCACGTTAGAATCAATACAGATTTGACAACTTTAAAAGCTGACAATGACAGAGTCAGAAACAAGTCAGCTTTATCAACCTCCAAGTATTTTTCTCTTTTTTTTTTTTTTTAAAATAGATTTTTTTTTCTTTCTTCAAAAATCATAATAAACCACCTCTTCAGCCATGTCATCGTTCTGTTTAGAAGATAATCTATGTCTGTGATATTTGTGCCTATTTTTTGCTGTCACTTTAGACAAAACTCCAGCATTCTCTGTTTGTAAATACAGGTTTATTTACTTTGTCAAATTGTCCGATCAGATTGATTTTTGCTCTTGCTGTGGGCAACTTCACATGAAAATGTTGCTGATTTATCGCTGGTTCCTTAACGCAGATGGCAAAAGTGTGTGGCTCATACAGAACTTGTGCTTCTTATTCCTTTTCACATTATGTCATGCCACATGCTTGATTTATCAGTTTTCATTGCTTTTTCCTTTTGGATTATCAACCATTTGCAGCTTTTGTGTTGTTTTTTTGTAAAATGACATTTACAAAGGATTAGTGGGTGTAACTTAAATACAGGTGCACTTTATAGTCTGGAAATTATGGATTTTGTTTTTTTTTTTTTAGGAGAAAAACCTTTTTTCAGGTATTTGAGTAGTGCCATAATCCCAGTTTGTCAAAAGTTACTTTGTCATTAATTTTGAAGCATCCAGATTGACAATGAACAAAATGAAGGAGGGAAAATAAAAAGTCCTATAGAGCTGTAATGATGCACAATTTTTTTTTCTTGCATGAAAACAGCCTTCGATCTGCTCTGTTCTGTTCTTGTCTAACATCATAATAAAGTGATAAGAAGATGCCAACAGCATGCTTACCTTTACATGTGTAAACACACGAGAAAGAGATTTAGATTACACAGGTTTACTCATCTGTAATGTAGGCCTTTCATGAAGGGGAAGATCATAACATAAAGTTCACTAGAGGACTTAGCTTGTAAAAAAAAAACAGTATGTTATGAGAAAACAACAAATGACTATTGGAAAGCCTTTGAAATCCCACCCCACCTCCCACCCCCATATCCACCACCCCCCTCCCTCCTACTTTTCCCTCACTGATGAGATGGTGTGCTTCTTTCATGTTAAGCTTAAATTAAACTGAGCTAGGAATGTATAGACCTTCACATGTGTGCACATTCTTAAACCATTTAGCACAGGACAAAGCGAAACAAAAATGAAGTTCAAATCTGTCACTGTTATTACAGACTGGGTAAATTAAATTGTTTTGAAAACAATTTCTGTTGCAAAACTTATGCTTTGCTGTCTCATAGACACTGAGACAAAGAGTGTTTTCTGTTCAGATTGCATGAGTTAGCACACATGTGTTTGTGTGTGAGAAAGAGAGAGTGGGAGATAGGTAACAAGCAGGGGGCAAGGGAAGGGTGGTGGTGGTGGTGGTGGGGGGGGGGGGGGGGTGGAGATTAGAGACACATCAGCAAATGAAATGGTCCTTTTCTTTCCCCCATTCCCCTCCTCTTTTTTTTTCTTTTGTTGTAGTTCTGTTCAATTACTGCTTTACTTTATAGACTGTAGAAGTATTCCATTCAGAAAGGGAAAGTCATTTCAAATAAGTTTATGTTGAAAACAGATTCTGTGACTGTTTCAAATAAATGTCACTGAAATGGGCTATTGTTTTCAGGTAAAGATTTTCATTTTTTGCTGATGTTTTGTATATTTGTGGAAAATCACAAGAGTTTTAAGCAGAACTGGGTACAATGCTTACAGAGAATTAGACTGCCAGAAGACATTGAATTTTAGAAAGATTGTATCTTTGTTTCGTCTTGATTCAATAGTGTGTTCTTTCTTTTAAAAAAAAAAAAAAAAAATTGGTGTTGTTGTTCTTGTTGTCTTAATATCTTTATTTTGTTTGTTAGTTTGTCCTTTTTTTTTTCTTTCTTTCCTTCTTTCTCTCTTTCTTTCACTTCCTTTTTTTTATTACTGTCTTCATATCAGCTGGTTTATATTTTCTAACTTTTGTGTCATTGCTGTGTTGCATGTTACTATAGTTTGGTAGATCTTAATTTTTTTTAAAATTTTTTTTAAAGAAAACAGCTTGTGGATATATGTTGGCATTGTGAGGCATTTTGAATTTGAACTGTATGGACTTTCATCCTTTTAACTCTCTTCATTTTATTTATTTTTTAATACAGTGGAACTACCCATTATCATACTAGTTATTCTCACTTCCACGCACACTTTCCATGCTACACAGAAAGATGGTTGTCCATACCGAATGCCCTCGGTGAGTGTGTGACAGCATTGTTGGTGTCAGCAAGTTCATGGGACGGGGGTGGGGGCTGTCACTAGACGAATGTTGTCGTACCCCCTGAACGGGAATGCTGGCTTTGAGACTTAAGTGGTTTCCTGTGTATACTGAATCACACAACAAGCTCACTGAACACCACCTCAGTGATTCAGTGACAGGGCAGCGTCTTCTTTGGTGGGTTGCCCGATCACTGCCTGATTCTATTTGCTCCTTGTGAACTGCTGGTGCTGGGTCTGTGATAGCGTGATATACGGGTGTGGCTGTGTATGGAATGAGTAATGTGAGAGCAATGTCACTGAGAAAGCACAGAAGGTGAAGGGCAACAAAAAGAAACTTGTTAGCTTTTTGTTTTTGCTTTTTTTTTTTTCAGATTGATTAAACCAGTACCTACTTCCATTGGGATGAAATAGCTGTTAGTGTGTTGGCTGTTGAGATCAAGGGGATTTTCAACACAGACACACTTGAAAGGCCAACATCCTTCCTTCCAAACATCAAGAAATGTGAATGCAGTTTAAAAAAACAAACAAAAACAAAACAGGAACAGTAAGATACAGAACACAGAACATGGCCTTCAAAACAATGAAATAGCAACAGTTTTTCAGTGAAGTTCTGATTCTTTTTGTTCAGGCTTAACTCTTAAGATTTCAGTCAAATAGAATTTTAGATAGGGAACTGATGAGATTATGAAACAAAAGAATAATGGGTCCTCACACTGTAATTCATAACTCAGGGAAGCATAATTCTGAATTTTATATCCTTTAGCCTTTTACAGTCTGTCTGTTATACACTCTTTGTCTAGTCTTGTTACTGTCAAGAACTGAAACTGTGTCTGTGTGCTTCAGAATATGTTGTCCTGTCAGCCTGTTGTCTACATGTTGGTGAAAGGGGTCGCCTACGTTGTATACATATCCATGCATTTAGTCCTGTCTTCTTTATAAAAAGAATTAAGGCTGGGTGGTTCTGTTGCTTTCAGTTGGCAGGGGGCTTCTGTCTGTCTTGTCAGCCTTTGGGATGGGATGTTGCATCTCAGTGTGGAACTGCATCGGTGTTTCTTCAGCCTCCACTTCCAATAAGCCTTTGTAGGGAGACTGTATCTTTCTTTTTACACACAGAGTGGGTGTAGTGACAAGTTCTTGTGAGGTCTTGCATCACACAGTATTCTGTCGTGTTGGAATCTTCTAGGTTTTTTTTTTTTTTTTTGATCTTCACTTTTTCAAAAAAAAATTTTTTTCATGGATGAGAATGCCAACAGCATGTCGGCTGCATTAAATCAGCCATAGATTTTTTGTTTCGTGATCGGCAGTCAGGGCAGACAATGTGGAATAATAATAATAGAAAAAAAAAAAGGAGAGTGATGTGCAATCAAATCAAGAAACATTTGTTGTGTCCCTGTTATGAGCTTTGGCATCTTTTTTTTTTTTTTAATTTTCATTATAACAGCAAGTTTATTGCAGTGTGTGTGTGTGTGTGTGTGTGTGTGTGTGTGTGTGTGTGTGTGTGTGTGTGTGTGTGTTTTGCCGGCAGTTGTATTAAGGTTTTTGTTTTTTTTTGTCTGTTATCAAGTACTTTTAAGGGGAAACTATTTAGAAATTTGCTTTTGAAAAAGAAAAAAAGACTGAGGAATTGTTATATACTTGTTGGATGTACTAAACCTTCTGTTGTTCAGGTGTAATGAATTGAAATTTAAGGGAAGGTCTTGACATTTGCAAACTGCAACAAGAAAGAGAAAAAACATTGTATGTCATCACCTACATTTTTAAGATGAGGATTTCAGACTCTTATGTTTCTTGTGCTATATTCCTTATTGCTTATTTTCATTTCAGAATATGAAATGTGATCTTACCGTAGCAGATCTGTTCCTTGTACAAACTAATCACACTTGATTGTTAAATTTGATAGATGTGATGAGTTGTTTTATTTTCTATTGCTTGCTTGTTGTATCATGTTGTGATATCGATTTATTATCAATACTAGTTTGTTTGGTTTTTTTTTTTTTTTTTGCTAGAAAAGCATCAGTTGAACTGATAAGTGATTTTTTTTTTCATATTATAATAATAGGGAGACTCTTTATACAGTAGCTGTGGTTATCAATTGAAAGTTCAGCTGCATGTTTATGCAGATGTTCTTAGATATTGGTATTTAAATTTCTTTTAAAAGCACCAGTACACAAAGTGTTTGGAGTGGCTGTGTATAGTGCTTCACTTTAAGCCTAAAGATAAGGTAGCATTTTTTTCTTTCTTTTTTTTTTTAATTTAATTGATAAATATTGTGAAATGGAGTGGTGGTTAGAAATTCAGTATATTGACTTACATTGAAGTATGAAGGCATAAAGGAAAGAAAAAGGAGAAAAAATTTTTTTTTTTTTTTTTCAACAGCTACCGCCAACTCTACATTTCTTTCAGGTGCTTTGGGATTTCACTGGAGAGTGCGCTAAACCCTGCTGGTCTTTAAATTCCATTGAAAATCCTCATGTTGTGTCACTTGTATCACTGTATTTCCGTATGATTGTGATCTTCTTCTTTTGACAGTGGAAGGAAAGGGACATTTTTATTACTTGGTTGTAAACAACAACAACAAAATCCATCTCTGTTTGGTAGGTAGAATAGTTCCCAGTGCAACATGAGAGTTTGATTGAAAGGGAAAGTAAAAATAGGTTGTGCATTGAACATGCTTTCCCATTGAACACGTGCTGATGACTTTTCATCTATAGACCTCACGGGTTGACTTGGATAAGGATTGTGAAATCTGTATGAGGTCCTTAAGAGAAGTTCTTTACAGATACTCTGTATTCTTTCAGGACATGGGAGTCTTTTCGCTGATTCCCAGAGACAAAATCGGGTGACAAACTAAAACACAAATTTGGAAACTGTTTGTTTTAAAGAGCTAGAGAACATGTTCTTTGGCTTTTTTTTTTTTTTTTTTTAGCTTCATTCCCAAACTGAAATGGCTGGTAACTGACTTGACAGGTGGCTGAGCATGAAGGTAAAATGGTTGTGAATAAGGGTCCTTTCCAATTTCTGTTGTTTGTAGGCATCGCTGTTTTCAGGATACTCACCTGACAACAAGCAATTCATCATTTCTACTATTGTCACCAACTAGATGCAGGTTTGACATGTCTTGTTGACTGATGATATCCAGGTTGTGTCAAATGTTGTCCAATTCTCTCTGTTCCTTGGTGTCCACAAACGTCAGTCCCAGTGGCTCCACAGCCCCAGCCAAGGGAGACAAGAAACCGGCAGCGGCGGTCCCAGGGGTAAATAGTGCCGCAGGCAAACCCTCCCATCCTCCCTCCAGCACTCATCACCACGCACCCTCCCCCACTAACGGTGTTGCCGTGAGTAGCTGCCCTTGCTGGGCAAGCACTGGCACGCCACACAGGCAATCAGGTCGCTAGGAATGCACAAAGGGAGGCTGTAGTCGTCGGCTTCCTTCAGTGCCCTTGACTGACAGCAAGTTCTGAAAGTGTAGTATATATCTGTATGTGATCAAGGGAGGAAAGGAGTTGAAAAAAAAAAAATGTAAGGCTTTAGTCATAAAGTTCAACAAAAGAGGAAGCAATGCTCTATGACTGCAGGTAGGATTGATAATCAATATTGTGGAAACCAAAGCCTTTATTGACAAGGCTGAATAAATACTGCAATTGGTTTACAGTGGTTATCCACTCTTTGTTGGGTCAAGAAAGGCAAATGTCTTCATACTGCTTGGTGACTTGATTTAAAGTGTTAAAAAAAGGTGGTGATGAAATACATGCCTGATCAGAAGACATAACTTTTTTATAGAAAAAAAAAACAATCACATGTTGGTGAAAAAGACCTCAACATGAGGCTCTAACTGTTTTGATATTCTTAGCTTCATCACTCAAATAGAAGCTAAAACCTGTTCCACACACACAGACATACCACACACTCTCTCTCTCTCTCTCTCTCTCTCTCTCTCTCTCTCTCACACACACACACACACACACACACACACACACACACACACACACACACACACACACACACACACACACACACACACACACACACACACACACACACACCCAATAACAATGACAATGAAACAGTAGTAAATTTATTTATAGGCAGCATTGCCAGAAAGTAAGAAAAGATAGAACGGACCTGGACAAAAGTCTCATAACCTGTTGAATTAAAGCACAGCTTAGTCATATACCACCCATCTACCCTAACTAACCCACCAGTTTGTGTTATCATATAGTTAACCTACCTACACCCACACCCTCCCTGCATCCTTCAACCCTGTGGTTTTTGAGTGAATTTCTGACCACCTTTGCTGTGGCTGTGTGTCATGTGTGGGTGTGAGTGTGTGACGCTTGGGAGATCTAGAAAGAGGAATGAATTAAAAAGGGGAGAGAACTGGGGAAGGGCTGAATGAAGGTGGGTGGGGGCAAAGTTTGTTGCACGAGCATCTGGTATGTATAAGCACATTGTGTAAACTATATGCTTTTTTGTGCAAGTGTGAAGTGAGCTGCTTCTGGTTTTCGTGTGCTACTAACAGTTGGAAAGCCCAGATGTATGGTATTCCGGTTTACATTTATCATTTTGTGTCGTTTCATGTGT
Source organism: Conus betulinus (assembly GCA_016801955.1). Taxonomy (NCBI): domain Eukaryota; kingdom Metazoa; phylum Mollusca; class Gastropoda; order Neogastropoda; family Conidae; genus Conus; species Conus betulinus. The sequence continues at coordinate 292,423 of JADBJO010000601.1, read as the reverse complement.
GTGTGGTGTGTGTGTGTATGTGTGCGCGTGCGTGTGTGCATGGGTGTGTCGATATATACCGCTGTCTGTGAGGTTGTGTGTGGTGGATTGAGCGTGTGTATGCATGTTCCTCTCTGTGTATGTAAAACTGCGAGGTTAGCTGAGTTTGAAGTGCGTACATGGGGAAGAGGGGGGAAAGGGGGTCAGGCGGAAAGTAAAGTGGATGGGAGGGAGGTTGAGGGGGGGGGGGGGGGGGGGGGGGGGGGGGGGGGGGGGGGGGGGATATTACCCTGCATGCCTGTTGCATGTACGCGCAGCAGTGGATGATTTTCAGGTGAAGGTTGTGTGTCGCTTTACTGACAGCATGTTGAAACATTTGCTTTTTGTTTTCTGGTTGGTCTCTGAATGCAGACGGTTGCGTCTGATGCGGTATGTATTCCCCCTTTGAATGTCATTTTTTCTGTCCAGAATGATTCTGTGGGCATGTGTGTAGTCTGATATGTAATAGTTCTTCTTCTCTCAACATTCCGCCAGCAAGTCTAACTGTTTCTGTTATTGCCACTGCTAGTACGCTTCAGTCTTTTTTTTTTTTTTTTTGATTGATCTGACAGGAACATTCATGGACTGGCAGATGCATCTGTGTCAGTCACTCAGCTCATACCCACAATTCCACTCTCTCATACACACACACACACACACACACACACACACACACACACACACACACACACACATGCACACACACACACGCTCACATACATCTTCCCCTCACACTCTCCCTCCCCCCCTTCCTCCACTCCCTTTTTTTTCTTTTACGTCTCCAAATTCTGTGTGCTGCATGTTTCGATTAACTTGTTCTGTGAATATGTCCTCTTATGATAATGACAGTCTGTTCTGTGTGTAAAGAAACTTTTATTTGTATTGATTTGTTAGCTAGAAGTGGTTTACCATGAAATCAGTGTACACGTTGTTATCTGTTAATATTTGTTATAAGTTTATTTACTAAAGAAGAAGAAAGTTGTTTCTTGCAAACTTCTCTGTGGCTTAAAACGGTTGATATATTAACAATGGAATTGATATCAAGACATGAATTTCAACATGAAATACAAGTGCATAAACAAACTCACAAATGCACATATAGGTGCGCGCTCTCACACACGCACACACGCACACACACACGCCCACATGCACGCACGCACGCACGCATGCATGCACATACACACACACACACACACACACACACACACACACACTCTCTCTCTCTCTCTCTCTCTCTCTCTCTCTCTCTCTCACACACACACACACACACACACACACACACACACACACATACTGCGTTTAGTAGATTAGTATTAGTATAGTAGGCCTCTCTCTCTATCTCTCTCTCTCTCTCATGCTCACTGTCTGGCTCCTACCCAGAGCTGAGACTGCTATGAATTGAACTGGGAAGACTGGAACCGCACAGTTGCATTACATCCACTGAATTTATGTGCCTCTGAGAGTGTTTCTTAAATTACCCGACCAACACTGCAGGTGTCTCTGCCTCTCGGGCCTGGTTGACTCTGGGATAATAATGAAAACAGGCACACCCTTTTGTTTCCAAGAGTTGACATTGTGTCTTTGACACATTCTTGAAATGTGCTAAGAATTTTTCAAACATAGTTCCCTGTTGTTTCATGGTAAACATTGTTCCTTTTTGATGGTAGATATTTGTGTTTGACTCATATAGCTGTAGCATGAGAGTTGTTTCTGTCCTTTCCTTGTATTGCCAGGCAGTGTTTTAGTACTACTATCAGAGACTGAAACTGATTCTATGCATGAATGTATTAGTATCCATTGAGAGAGAGAGAGAGAGAGAGAGAAAAACTGACGGTGATACCTTGCTGTAATACCCAGCAATGGTGAGAGAGAGAGAGGTAAAGAGAAAGAGCAATGGGGGTTGGGGTGAGGGGTGTGACAAGGGGGGGGGGGGGGTGTATTTCATTTACACTCAGAGATTGATGGATAACTAGTTTAGACTGGTGGGAAAATGGTACCATACCTTTAAAACACATCGATACGTAGACAGACAAATGGACAGAGAGAGAAAATATGTCAGTATGCATATGTGGTGTGTGTATGTGTATGTGTGTGTGTGTGTGTGTGTGTGTGTGTGTGTGTGTGTGTGTGTGTGTGTGTGTGTGTGTGTGTGTGTGTGTGTGTGCATGTGCCTGAACACTCTTGCTTACAAAATGTTTCATCATGTTGTCCCATAAATGTTGAATATTTACATTTTCTCCATTCAGTTTGCATGCTCTGTGCATGAAACACACTCACACTTGAAAACACACACACACACACACACACACACGCACGCACGCACACACACACACACACACACACACACACACACACACACACACACACACACACATGCACACACACACACACACGTACACATGCACACACCAAAAAGGAGGGGAAAAAATCGTGGATCTGGCACCAAAATTTAGTGGATTTTTCCTTGGACCTTATTTTATTTATTTTTTTTTTTTTTTGGGGGGGTTGAAACCGGTTTAGCATTTTTTTTTTTAATGTAATCATATTGACAGACAGACAGACAAACATGCTAACAGGCACTGATGAAAACATAACGTACTCGGAGGTGGTTACTAGCCTTGTGATTTTATCGTTCCTGTGGGAATATTTGCTTTTCCCCTTGATATGATGTTGCCAAACTGCCTGCTTGACTAATGATTGACCTTTGTGCATTACATTGCATTCCTGACTGCCAGTGGGTGTGTAGTGTGTGCTCTGTTACTGTGTAACTTTTGGCCTGTGTTGCTTGTTTATGAGTGATTAATTGATGTTCCTTTAATTTGAATGTTGTATCTGTTCTTGAACATTTCCTTGGTTTATTGTTGTTGTCTTTTTGAAGGCATGTGCATTTTTGCATATAAGAATTTTTTTTTTTGCACAGCCTTGAAAATTTTGGATATTTCTCTTTTTTTTTTTCATTGTTTAATTGCATGCATTTAAAGTGAACAGGTTCACTCCTGTAATCATGAAGGCACTCTTTGGGGGAAAAAAAAAAGAGAGAGAGAATGTTGTTATTAAATGGTAGCTGAAAAATTCAGGGTGAATATACATTTGCTTGGTTTGGATTGGAAACTGCTTATTAGTTGAAAAAATATTGGTGTAGTATATCATCAGATGAGTTATATATAATCAGGCATATAGACAGAAGTCTCAGTTGTTCATTTCCCAAGTAGTAACAGTTGTACACATCTTGAATAGTCTTCTGTACACAAAGTGATGGTTTGATTTTACAGTGAATATATGTTGATTTTTTTTTTTTTTGCATTATATGTGAATTCATAGAAAGGCATCAAAAAAGTTGTCTCAAAAAAGGGGGAGCAGGTAAAAAACATTTTTTGATGCATGCAGGACTTGATTAACCTCTGTCGAAATTCTGAAAAAAATTCTTCACATCAACAGCAACAACAAAAGTGATTAATGTAATTTGTTAACAAGAAAAAAAGAAATTCTCTAGAACATGCACAATATGTTGTAGAAACTCTCTCCTGCTGCCTTCATCTGCATCCTTTGCTGATTTTTTTTTTTTTTCCAAAAGCAAGATCACAGATTGAAAGCAAAAAATGGAATAGTTTTAGAGCCTTTTGTCATTTACAAAGGGCTTAAACAAAGTACAGTCCTTGCTTGTTATAGCGAACTTGATTATGCTAAAACCCTGTGGTTCTGATACCCACATCTCTGTCCTGCAGGCCCAAGGTCACTGAACCAACCCAGTTCAGCTGTCATGGGGATAAAAGTAACAAGAACACTGTCAGAAACTGTGTTCTGTATTAAGTAGCCAGGGTTTTAACAAAGACCAATATTTTTAGTAGTCTTAATGAGCATATTTTTCTATGCGTTTTTTTTATGGACAGTCAATTAGTGAACAGATGAAGCCAACTATGTTGAAGCTGGTTACACAGAAATCCTGTAGCAGCAAAGAGAGTGTGTTTTCTCTTGGGAAAAAAGTCCATTTTGTCGCTTACTGTGATGGGAACAGAAGTTGATAGTATCAAATAGGATTCCTCTCTGCTGCCTCGACTCTGTAGATCTAAATGGCTTAGAATGAATTTCATTTTGAAGTAGCAGAAGAGGATTCCAAAGCTGGATTGAAAGCTAGAGAGAGTTGTTCAAAAAAAGTCTGAAAGAGATTCAGTGTCCTTTTTTTTTTTTTTTTAGCATTCTGCTTTAAATCATTTCATGCATTACATTTTAGATATGTGCAGTGTGTATATTTTCATTCAAAGCTTGTTTTCATATTCATTTTAGATAGTTTTGTACTATAGTGAGCAATTTGTAGGCATAGCTTTTTTTTTAAAATGTGTATCTTTGTAAAAGACTGGTCAACAATATGCATGCATGCAGTAATAGTCTCAGTACTGAGTCAGCAACATTGACAATTTGCTTGTGCATGCATCAAGTTTTCAAGAGTATTTACAGATCATTGTTACTTTTAAATCACTGATCTGAAGTGTAGTTTATAACCATATCATATTGTTCAGCTATGCAGCCATGTACCCAAATCTTTATGCGTCAGTGTTCCTTAGATGTAGTGGGTATGATGGTTGAGAGAAAAAGAAGAGTGTTGTTACATTTTGACCAACAATAAATACAATGACTTTTCTTTTTCTCTTAACTGATTACATAGTTTAAGCTTTGGATCAAACCAACAAGTGCCATGTATGATGTTTAAGTAGAGAAAATGTCTCACAATGGGTCTTTTTATTCAAGTATAGTCGGGATCACTCTTGTAGCTAAAGGCAAATTCTATGGTGGCTCTCAATGGGTTAGCGAGCACTGTTGCATGTACAGTGAGTGAGTGATGATACATGTTTTTGATAATAACACGTGTACTGAAATGTTTTCTATTCTAGGGTCCAGGCCCTGAAGACAAGTCGTCCCACTTTTTGTGTATCCTTTTACCACCACTGCAGCCTTTAGATGAAATGAATATGCTGGATGTAATTTTGTGTTTGATGCTATTGACTAGATTTTTAACAAATCTACTTAGAACTGATTCTAATCAGTTGGTTTATGCTTTGTGAAGGAAATGGAGTGGAGTTGCTATCCCTGAAATGCACTTTTTTTTTCTGAACGTAAAAAGACAAACAACATGTTTAATATGGTGTTACTGACAAACACATGATTTTTTTTTTTTTAATAGATCATATCTGGCTTCTGTTTATCTACTTTGCTTTTCTTTTTTAGCTACTCTAAACTTGCATTTGTGAGATGAAAATTGAAGACTTTAGCTTTTCAATTGTAAATCACAAACAGTAATCAACGGCTTCGGATGTTCCACCATCATTTTGCTGTGCTAAATGGGTTGAAGCACAGTAAACTCATAAAAAAAAACCCACTACAACAGGCAAGAATATTGATTACATTTGATTTTGAAAAGGTACAATCAAAACCCCTACAAAAATTCAGCAAATGAGTCGAGCACAAAGGGAAGGAAATACTACAAAACTGTCTGCAGAGTCCCATGACTGTGAGTAGATGTTCTTTAACTCGATGATATAGAAAGAAATTGTTGAGTGAGGGGTGGATGGGTAAAGGGATATGTCTTTCAAGAGCCAATAGGCACACAAAAAAATCAGTATCCAATATGGCTCGGACAGGTAAAGAAAAAAAATTGGACTGCTGATCTAGGTTATTATACATCAAAATCATGACACTGTTCATGCTATCTGGTCTGTGCGTTTATGCATGCAGACCACTTTTTCAACATTTGATGGGGACAGTTCCTTTATTTGTTGCTATAGGTGCTTCTCTGGAGAACTGGCTCCCGTTTCATTCTGTAGGGCAGAGAAGTGTCGCCTGCTGGATCAAACAGAGGAGCTTATGCTTCTTTTGACATTTCTCTCCACCACCACGTTGAACCACCTCTCAATTTGACCTGCACAGAAGAAGAAAACAAACTAAACAGATGCACACATTTCTTGCATGAGCTTTTCTACATGTCTTGTTAAAATCTCGTTTTTCTTGCTGGTTTTTTTTTTTTTGTCAGTGCACAAACCACTCATGAAACTCAAGTCTAGTTTTTTTTCCACCTGATTATATTTGCCCATTGGCTGTCCGTGGCCCATCATCAATGCTCTTGAAAGATTGAACGATCTTTTCTTTCATCTGACTGTACTTTCCCATTTCATGTTTGTTGTCCCTTAAGAAAGATTTACCAGTCTTATTCTTTCATCCAGTCATTTTTCTCTATTCACCGTTTGTCACCACATAAGAAAAAAATTTCACCAGTTGTATTCTTTTGATCTAATTATACTTTCCCATTCAAAAAAAGATTCATCATCTTATTCTTTTATCGAATGACAGTTCTTCATTTCCTGAAAGTGCCACCTCTAGAAAGATTCACTAATCTTATTCTTTTAATTTGACTGCACTTTCTTGTTCATCACACATGGCCTGTCAAGAGAAATTCACCATTTTTGTTGTTTTATCTAACCATAATTCCCTGTTCACTGTAAATGGCCGCTTGATGACACCACCGTTTTTTTCCTGAACCCTGCAAAGTTGTGGACAATCTCAACCCCACAGAGATTGTCATCTCTTTCTCTGTGCTGCCCCGATGGTTTGACCCGCCCCCTGTGATAGAGGAGAAGAAAGGCGGCAAGGGCAAGGACAAGGAGTCGGAAAAAGAACCCACCGTCATCAGCAGTATTAGTGCTCTGGAAGGTGAGTGCTGTAAACCTCGGTTACCTGGCAGGTGACCTCATCGCTATTACACACATATTACGAAAAGAACCTTTTCCACAACAGGTATCATGAAAAAAACTTTTTACATAAAGATAAAGAGACCTTTTGGGACATAGACAAAGCTAAGTAAGACCATATTCAGAATGCGCAAATGCTGTTTGGGTCCCTGTTTAAAACGACAGTCAATGTTGGTAGAGAGGGTTCAGAGTTAAGCGACTTGTTTGATGCCAGATGTGTGTGATTTAGAATACCAAGACAGGTCGTCAGTTTTATGCTTGCACTTTTTCAAAAGTGTAGACATTTTAGGGGAGTTGATACAAACTAATGAGATTTTGTACAAAGTGGATGATTTAAACCCTGAGGATGTTTACGTTTTTAACGCTGCTTTTACAAGGAATCCAAACAAAGGTTTATATGAATTACTATTACATTAACTTGCAGAAACATAGCATCAGTTTTTAAAAACAGCCAAATACTGGAACATACTATCAGAACAGCACAAATTAGGCTGAAACATTTGAATAATTAAAGAAACTTCTTGATGAAAGTAAAAATGTATGCTGCTTTAATCATCAATGAAAGTAGGAACATTTCGAGGTGCCACAAAGAAAAGGTCTGTTAGAGGTTTCACGACATGTTGCACAGAGAAACATGGACAGTCTGGATGGGAAATCATCATCGCTAGCCAGGGTTGAGTGTTGTTAATACATCAACAGTGTCTGTTTCCTGTCACGTAAAGCCATCTGTTATCAGTTTCTGGAAGATCAGGTCCTGAGTATTGATGCTATCATACTGCAATCATCAGTACTGTATTGTGGAAGCTTGTACTACAGTAGCGCAGATACTCTAGAAGGTGAAACCAGATACATGGCAGAATGTGCAGGTGCAGACTTATGCTTTTCTACTTCTGAATGCCAAAATTTTCCCATGTATCTTTTATTTTCTTTTGTCTTAAGACTAGCTTTTGCGGGCAGCTGATTTCCAAAAAGAGAGGAATTGAATGGACATACTTGTTTACTTGTATTACATTATTTCAGATATTTTCTTTTTCTGATATGTGTGTGTGTGTGTATGTGTGAGTGTGTGTTTTGGCGGGTGGGTTGGTGGAGGGCGATGGTTAGAGTGTGGTGTAGAGGGGAAATGTGATGATGGGAAAGTGAAGGGGAGTGGGGCTCACAGTTGGTTTTTTTTTTTTTATTACTTTTGTCATCCTTATGTTTGTCATTGCATTTCCCTGGAAATTTTGTTTTGCATTTACTGTCTTGTTTGATTTTCACAAGACTGTTTCATTTTAGTAATATTCTGTTTGTTTTCCCATCTCTCTGCGTTGACTTTGAGATGTTCTAGAGATATCTTTGCATATGCATTAGCAGGTTCAGTTGGACGTGACCAAGCACCAGCACCGCCCCCTCCGGTGACACCTGGCACCCTGGTGGCTGAGCCCTATTCCTGGAAGAGTCTGGTGACCGGACAGCCTATCCTGCGCCTGCGAACCACTGGCACCCGCGCTGCCGTCCTCAGCCTGCCTGCTGGGTATGTGTGTCCCCTGCCCTGTGAGACTGAGAGACGTCTGTGTCGAGGGCAGGGTGCGATCTGAGGGCGGGATGTATGTGCCGAGTTCTATGATATTTCTCTGTTTTCCTACGCTCTGACATTTTGGGCTTGATGTGTGGAATGCGCCTTGTGGGTGCCTGAGCAGGTGGTATAAATGAGTAAGTAGAAAGAAAAAAGAAATTTCTGTCTCAGTAATTCTTATGAAAAAGAAATTATGTCTTTTTTTTGTATGAAATTGGAAAAGAAGCTTGATTAAGAATATGGTGGTCATATTTTAGAACTGTTGCTCCCTTCAATTGTTCAGAAAGAAGGAAGCGAAAGTACATCAGTTTTGGGGATGTGAATTGATTATGGATTTTGGAACTGCTGAGTTGTGATGCAGTACCTCCCTTTCCACTAGGCAGCTTGATAATTTGATGTCCTTCAGGCAGCTGACATGCGTAATCAGCCATGATATTAAAGAGGAAAAAAAAAAAAAAACTTTTCATTATGTCCCAACACCACTAATTGTATTTGGTGTCACCTTTGGCCGTTGTCAGGTTCTCTTTTCTTCTTGATTTAACTTTTTTACTGGACATCACTTTCAATGACATTTTCTGAATATACAGTCTTCTTACAATTTATACATCGCACAGAGGCTTTAGTTTGAGAGAGTGTGGGTCTTTGAAGACTCATGCCATTGGCAGAGGGTAAGACTTGACAAAACCTTTGTGAAATGCGTGGGTCATGAGAAACCTGCATCATCAGGGGTAGTGTTGTCAACAGTCATCTCCAGTAAAGATTCTAATGCATGGATCTGGTAGGATCTATGTAGAAGGAAATGTGAGTTCACTAGCATAACTTTCTTTTACTTAAAAAAAAAAAAAGAATGACAAATACTTAATCAGGCTTTTGATAAACACGTAAATTATCATTGGACTTTGTTGAATATTTAAAGAGATATCATAATTCATCATGTCTCCTTGTCAAGTGTGACCCAGAATACACATCAAAGGTAAAAGTGTTTTGACAGTTTTCTACAGGAACATGCAGATCCTGCTGTCCAGTACATAGACAGTGCCTGACACAATATGCTGACCATTTACCATCTGCACAGACCTCTCTGAGAAAAGTTGACAGAATGTTTCACATGTTCTTAAATAGAGTTTATTGCACAAGTTTTGCGAGATGCTTCAGTCATGGCATATGCAATGAAATCACGTATACAGACACCTGCGTACACATAAACACACATATGCACACACACACACAAGCACGCATGCACACACACACACACACACAAGAGAGAGCGAGAGAGGAATGTACCACACTCTCCCAGCATTTTTGCCTCATCTGGCTAGACTGAAAAGTATTCAAGAGATATAATCCAACAACTTTCCATTTAACTGAACCAGAAGTATGATTTGACGAGCACCTCTTAAAATCTTTGATAGCAAGACAGGGACATAGACAAAGGCAACGAGTTCAGTGCTGTCCTCTCTTCAGTTTAAAACAGTCTCCTAATTCCTGTTGACAGACGCCATGTATTGCGCTTCATGATGACCGCCCCTCTGGGCTACCACGTCCACATGTGCTCCACCGTCAACTTTGTCTTTGGGGACGAGGAGACGGTCATGCCACAGCTGACTAACGTGAGTGGTGTCTTTGATACTGTTGTGAATCGTCAGGGAATTTATAAATCAGTGTGAAGAGGTGGCTGTTTGTTATGGTGTCTGACACTGGTCAGCCATGCGGTTTGTAGGCCTTGATGAGAAGCTCTGACAGCGTTTGATCAGAAGGGGATAAGAAACATGAAAGGGCTGTTACTGCTGTTGGTTTGTGCTTTCTCAATTGCAAAGAACTCACCAGAGTCTTAAGCTGCTGGGATATCTTTTTTGACAAGATGGCAGTGTTTCCTGTGGTGGAAGTTGAGTGTGAAGTTCAAGCAAGAGTGGGGAATGAATTTGGTATGATGAACAACGCAAGCAACGTTTTGAAATTTTACATTTAATTACTTTCAGAATTCTCACATTTTAAGCTTTCTCGAAAACAAATCTGGTTTACTGTGCATTTAGAGTTGATTTCATCAAGATTTTGCGCCTTGTAAATACCATAATTATTATTTAATTATTATTTTATTATTAATTAGGCTATTCAGCAGGCAAATGGCTACAACTTTCCGAAAGCATGTGTCAATAGGAAAAAGATAGCAGCTCGCATGCTTCACTCTCTGTATACGCTTGGGTCTGGTATAGGTCTACACAGACTGTTTGTTATCTGATGCCATGTTTTATGGCAGCTGTATAGGCATGGTTGTGTAAGGGAGAGCCGGAATGATCAGCATAGAACGTGTATCTCTGAAACGGCACGAAAGATAAGACTGGAAAACAATTGAGATACATACATACACATAGTTTTATGCCTGGTCTATAAGCATCAGCCTTGTGGATCATTAGCAAGCTGACAGTGAAAACCCTCAGGAAGGTGTGCTGCAGGTTCAGAAATGAAGGGAGGAATGATGTACCATTGAGAACTGGACTGGAGGAATGGGGTTCTTGTAAGATATGACAGCTCGTCGTAGTTGCACGTTCCAGTGGCTGATTGGATATCACTTGTGACTGGTTCTGTAAATGTATGTGTATCTCGGTCTGCCTCTGCCTGTCCATGTGTCTCTGTCACTGTCTTTGTCATTCTGTCTCTGTCTCTTTCTCTTGCTCTCTCTGTCTGTCTCTGTGTCTGTCTGTCTGCCTGCCTGTCTGTCTGTCTCTCTGTCTCTCTATCTCTCTTTTTTACTGTTGTCTTCTGTGCCCCATTCAGGGGCATTATCTCCAGGCTGTTCATTCTAACATCCTATACAGTGTTTGTTTAGTTTTCTGTATGTGTATGTCTCATTCTGTGTGGATGAGGTGTGAGAGAGAAGGGACAGACAAACAGATACTTAAATGCATATGCGCATATGTGTGTCTGTCTGTCAGCATGCCTGTGTGCATATAAAATGTTTGTGTGTTCACTGCCGAATGAAGTAAATCCCACACCTTCAGCATTTTGTGTCCTCAGAATATGACCAAAGGATGATGTAAATCCAACACATTCAGGATTGCTTTTCACCTGAACATATGTAAAGGAAGATATAAATCCCATACAGTCATGATTTTGTTCACCTACGTGTATGTAAAGGATCATGTAAATCCCACGCATTCAGGATTTTGTGTTATCTGGACGTAAGTGTAGATTGAAGATTGATGTGAGTCCCACAAATTCAGGATTGTGCATTTCCTGGACATCTATAAACGATGATGTAAAACCACTCACCAGGATTTTGAGTCGCCTGAACATATGTTTCAAACGACATAAATCCCACATGTCCAGGATGTTGTGTCAGGAGGACTTTGAGTTCTTAAAACACGACTGCAGGATGATGTAAACCCTATATATTCAGGTAGTTGCCTCACCCAAGCATCTGTGCAGGATGGTGTGAATGCCACACGTGGAACATTGTGTTTCAGGAGAGCTGTCGGTTCCGGGACAACGCTCTGCAGGTGATCAGCAGCCTGGGCAAATGCATTGCAGGCTTCACCGACCAGGAGCAGCTGGCCCAGGCCTGGCAGCAACTGGTGGCCTTCCACTGCCCCTACCTCAACAGCAAGCTGGTGTCCAAGCAGAAACATTTCCAGGTAGGTTCAGCAAGGTCCTGTCCAAACAGAAACATTCCCAGGTATGTTCAGCAAGCTTCTGTCCCAGACGCATATCCAGGTATTTACTGCAAGTTCCTGTCCATGCAGAAACAAGTCCAGGTATGTTCGGCAAAGTCTTTTCCAAGCAGAAACATTCCCAGGCCTGTTCGTCAAATTTCAATCTGAACAGAAACATTTCTGGGCCTGTTCACAAATCTTAATCTAAGTAGAACCGTTCCCAAGCCTGTTCATCAAATTCTAATCTAAGCAGAAACTTTTCCAGGCCTGTTCATCAAATTTCACTCTAAGCAGAAATGTTTCCAGGCATGCTCACCAAATTTCAAATCTAAGCAGAAACATTTCCCGGGCATGTTCAACATATTTCAGTCCAAGATGAATCATTTCAGATGTGATGCTATTTAGCAGTAATACCTTTGAATATCTGAAACGAGTGTCCATGCCAGCTTAGAAGAAAAGATCTTGTGTTGGGTTAGAGTCTGTTCATGGCAAGTACACCGGTGATATTTTACCAACATCCATAGCTGCTCTCAGTCTTTTCCAGCCTTTTGATGCCATCAGGACCGATGGCGGTAGATTATGAACATGGACTGAAGTAATTAGTTGTTGTGAATTAAGACAACAGTTCAAAGGAAAAACATTGCAGTTCTCTTCTTCCCTGTATCTTTTGTGTAATATTTACTCTGATAAACCCTGTAAAATTATTTAGAAAGCAAATCATCCCTTCCCTCTCTTCATGAAAGAAAAAAAAAAAGAGCACTCTTGTTCAATATTTCAAGTTTACTTGTTAGAATGTTTAGATAAAATCACCAGAATAGATTAAAAAAAAGAGAGATACGAATGAAAACTGAAAAAGTAAAAGTTGAAAAATCCTTTTCACTCCCTGTAAAATTTGCTGAGGTTTTGTCAGCATTAATCTATTTTTAAAAAATGATGAATACTTTTTTGTTGTTAGTCTTTTTCAGCCATATAAGACTTGTAGGTAAAAGCAACAGGACTGTTACTCACGCAAGGATTTGCAATATCACACACACACACACACACACACACACACACACACACACTGAGCACTGTCTTGTCGTTATTCCTATTCATTTTCCCTGAAGATGGAGTATGGCCGCCTTAATGGCGGGATTAAAAAATGGTCATACACACAAAACTCCACTCCCTTCGTCAGGCAGATGGGATTAACCCTTGCCTGTCTATACAGGGGAGTGTCCGCAGGAGTATCAGCCTGCACACGCACAAGAAGAAGAAGAAGAAAATTCCTTTTCATTCAATTTCTTGGTAAGATTTACCTAGATGAAATCCACGAAACTCTGTGAAAGACATGTGGATAAGTGCAATCAGCATTCATTTTTTTTCTCTTCCTGGCAGATTTTCAATGAGGCGTTGTATCACATGCTTCGGAAAACGCTGCGAGACATTGCATCACCTGATGTTGCTCTGGCATGGCGAGCATTCAACTTTGATGTCATCACGCCAAACATTCTTGCACTTCCCCTTGGAGTCGACCAGGTGAGACAACAAGTAATTGTGTTCGCCAGTGAAAGAAGCCGCTAATGAAGTAGTTCCTGTTGTCACATTCATGGTCATCTGTTTATATATGTAAATGTATGTATGAGGTTTTCCACCATCCCCACCCTCCAGCTATCCTTTTGTTCCCCACTTTCCTGTTTAAAGAAAAACATCATTTATTTATGTGCAGAACTGTGTATTCTGGTCTGTCAGCGAAAAGTGCTGCTACTGATGTAGATTCTGTTGACTGGCTCAGATTTATCTGTGTGCCCAGAATACATTCTTGAAGCAGTTTATATAAATCTCTCATATTCTGTCAGAAAAGATCCAACAAAAAGGAAATCAGCAAAAACGTTCATTTGAATCACCAGCTTTCATATACTTTAAACAGAATGAAAATTTAGACTTGTACCTGTGTGACGTGATTGTTTATGGTGTGACAGACAGTGTTGTTGTGGTGATGATGTTGTTTTATGGTGTTTGATGTACGTGGGAGTACTGTTTTGAAAATGTAGAGATCTTGTATTACCATTGAAGAGTGTAGCTGTGTCTTTTTTCTCTTTACTTTTTACTTATTTGTCTCTCTTCCTGTTTCTCTTTCCATCTATTTCTCCTCATCCACCCCCACTCCCCACTCCTCAACCCCTGAGGCTCTCTATCCCTCCCTCTCTCCTCTCTACATATCTCCCTCCCTCTCTCTGTATCCCTTTCTCCCTCACTTTGTCTCACACTTTCTCATTCTCTCCATGTGCACACACAAAGATGTGCAAGCGCACGCGCGCGCACGCACACACACACACACACACACACACACACACACACACACACACACACACAGACTCACACACACACACACACACACACACAGACTCACGGTAGACACGCACACGCACACACAGACACAGACACACACACACACACACACACACACACACACACACAGAGTGTGACAGAGTTACCAATGGTGATTGTGGTCATTGTAAGGTGAAAAGGGACACACTACACCACGTGCATGCATTCACACAAGTATTTTTTGTTCCCTGATCCATTCCTCACTCAAATCTCACTCTTCTCCTCCCCTCTTTTCATGTGGCAACATGAAATCTGTTGTGAAGTGTTTTGGAACTCGACTCAGAATTAGTCTGACCCATTCTGCTCATTTTTTCAGACACTAGTGGCAGCGAAATCATCCTTGAGACCAATAAACGTCAGTTCATTCTTTTTATTTACATTTTTGCTGACAGTCATTTCTGTTCACCTGTGTGTTTTTTTTTTTTCCGGTTAGTGGCTTGGAGAAGAATGCATCCTGGGTAGCTGAAAGACAACCAAAAGCTAACACTTTTTTTTTGTGTGCAATTGTGTGTGGCTGGTTTGAGACATGCCTATATGTAATGCAGAAGTGTTTGTGCTTCCCCCCCCCCCCACCCCCCCTCCCCCCCCCATACAACTGAATTGTCTATGAAAAAGTACTCAGGTTATTGCTTTGGAAGCAGAATTGGCTTTCTGCTAGAGATTAGCTGCTGAGTTGGTTTTTTTTTTTTTTGTTTTTGTTTTTGAATTATAATAATGTGTTTGTTGTTTTGATGCAACTGGTCAGAGTGATATTATTTCAACAGATGCGGCTGTTTCCCTTAACCTTTTGTATATGCAAGTACAAGAGTACTTTCCTTATGCTTTCTATGTGTTATGCACATGGTTTGAATGTTATGCTTCTGTTTTTTCTGTCTTGTTTTTACTTTGTACGGTATTTTTTTTTTTTTTTTTTACATTTTCTTTTTCCAGATTAATGAAGTCAGATTGTGTATTTATTGAGCAGACATTTTAAGATCAGAAGGCAATCAGTCTGTGAGGATTCATGTTTTTTGTATCACAGAGAAATGTTTGTGGATGATTTGAACTTCAAACTAGCTGTAGAACAATGCTTCACTGTTTACTTTATGTGTTCTGCACCAAAATTCAGCATGTCACCAAAGCTGTGCTTTGTTGGAATCAATTTTGCATGCTGCGTTTTAACATGTTACAAGAATTGAGAGTGCATGTTGTGTTTGGAATTATGTTTGAGGTTCATTCGTATATGATCTAATGTTTTCAGATTCAAGTAACGTTTTATTCTGGTGTGTGAAGATATGCTAATGTTTTAGCTAGGGATCAGTATCTGTTACACAGGTAAAGCCAAAGTGTCACCTCTAATATCAGTATTTTTATTGTCATATCTCTTCAAATGAATCCCATGTAAAAAATGTCGACTGCCATTTTGGTGCATGTTCAAAGCATCAAAATTCATTGTACAGACCTGCTGGGAACAGCTAGTGTCCTAAGTCTTCAGCTACGGAACATACATTTTCCATACATTGCCAACTCAGTTTTTTTGTGTGTGTGTGCAGCAAACATTTCCTTTCATGCCTGCTCAATCCTTAACATGAATCATATCTTTCTTCATTTGTTTTTGACACTACAAAATAATTTTCTTTTTAAATTACTACATTAAGCTAACTTAAGCTCTTGTTCTGGTGGTTCAGAGTACTGTGTGTCAAAAGCTGAAGCAATATGAATGCCTCTTCCTGTTCTCCTCTGCAGCCTGTTTCCCTGGCTTTTTTTTTTTTTTTTTTTAACTTCTTTGTGAGTTAATTAAGATTGATATTTGTAGTCAACTGTTGTTCAAGTTTCAAAATGCGATATGTGTGGTAGAGTTCTGAAGAGTATCAACTCCTATTTTTTATTCTTTTTTTTTTTTCCCAAAAGGGAATGTGCCATTTGTTGATAATGTTTGTAGAATGGGTCGGTGATGGTGATAGAGCTTTCACACAAAGAGAGTTGAGGACAGGTTAAATCTCCTGGCAAGTTGAATTCTGCAGATTTTCAGAATGCTAGAGCACTGTAGCTGTCGTCATGTATTAACTGTTCATACAGGGATGCCAACCATCCACTTCACAGAGAATTGTTTTGTTCCGTTGTGCTTGGTGTACACGAAAACGAACTTTTCACTATTTTTCGTGCTGAAAAAATATGAAGACATTTCAACAATTTAGCCAGTGCTTATTCTGAAACAGTTACATTCTCAGCTAGTTGATTAAAACCCTGCTGAAATATTTCTTTGCAGTGTCTTAAAAAATTCTTTCATTGCAGCAAAAGTGGAGCCATTTTCTTTCTTTTTACTTTTTGTCCTTGTTAATTAAGAGAAAAATAGATGGTGGGGAGACAAATCTGCTCTCCCTTTAATTCTCTTCTGTGCCTGTTTATTATCAGGTCTATGCCCCCTACTTTTTTCCAGTGCATAGTCTCTTTCTCAACACACTCATGCACGCACCCACGCATGTGCGCATAACACACACACACACACACACACACACACACACACACACACACACACACACACTCACTCACTCATACATCACTCCCCCAACCCCACTATTTCCATTATCTCTTCCTGTCTTTAGTCTCATAATACATTAAGTGCATGTGCTGGCATTGCCATCTGTTTAAACAGGATTTTTTTGTTGTTTTTTTTTGTCTTAAGGAGATGATTTTATTTCCCTTTCTCTCTTGCTCAGGTGCTGGCATCCCTAACCCTCATACCCCTAGCTGAAGTTTCCGTTTGCTAGACAGTGGCTGATTTGGTGTTTGTAACGTTGTCTTGCAGATAGTGCTGCTCACCAAGAGTCCGTCAAACGTTGGTTGCCTTTTCTTTTTTTTTTTTTTTTTTTTTCTTTAACTTCATCTTTTATTCTTTCATTTTTATGACATCTTTCCGTTTTTTTTGTTTGTTTGTTTCTTTGTCCTCTTGGTGATCATTTGTATTTGTGGTTATTTTCTTTTTCATTATATTTTGTATTCTTTTCTTTTCTCTTCAGTTGTGATATTTTTTAGTCGTCCTTCTTCCTGTCTCTTTTTGGTTACATTGTCTTGTTTGATGGGTTACATGGTTTTTTTTTTGTTTTTTTTTTTACTTATATTCTCTTCTTACGCTGTCTGTCTGTTTGTTTCCTCAACTGGTTACATTCTTCTTTTTTCTTTTTTTTTTTTTACTATGTCCTCTCCCATATTTTGTAAGTCTTAGTAGAGAAACATCTTTGATTACTTTTTCTTTTTTTTTTTTCGTGTTGAAGTTCTCATTGTAGTTACTTTTTGTATGGTCCTTCTACTATTGATAACTTTTTGTTTAATTCTCTTTCTGTGATATGGGTTACATATTGTTCTTTTGCTTCTATCTTACAAGATACATTTTACTTCTGTCTGTCCATGGGTTACAGTGTTTTACTGATGGCATCTTTAACTGAACTGTTGGGAAAAAAAAAAAAAAGGGAGAGGCTTCAAGAAAACGGTGTTTGTGATCTGGAAAATGCTGCCTTGTAGAATCCAGTTTAAAACAAGATTTGCCATCTGTCTACTATGATAAGCTTGAGTCTGCCTCTCAAAGAGAAGGAAGCAAAAAAAAAAAAAAAAAAAGGAAAAAAAAAGAAAAAGAAAAAATGAAAAATTTTTTAAAGAGCCTGGAAGATTACAGGAAAAGAAGTACCTGCAATAAAACAGGATCTCCCTTAACCGATCTAGATTCAGCTGCCGAAACAAAAGCAACTCCCATGGCCGGAGGTTCCTTGAAAAAAAAAACACAGAAAAACCAGTGTACACATTCAAAATAACAATCCAGAAATTCCAGTGCAGTGACAACAAACATTCAACATTCTGATAGAAGTTGTAGAAGGGAGATAAGCAAAAAATTCTTGTGCATTGACAGCACACATTCAATATTCTGATGGAAGTTGTGGAAGGGAGATAAGCAAAAAAATTCTGGTGCAGTGACGGCACACATTCAGTATTCTGATGGAAGTTGTAAAAGGGAGATAAGCATGAAAGGAGGTTGAAGGATTTTGAGCACACTTGCTATTTTGAGTTATCTCGCAAGTGGACTGGTGCAGCGGCCATCTTGTTAAGAGTTATCTCGCAGGTCGTCTGTGATGAGTTAAGGCCTTATGCTCTAGAGATGTCAACTTTAAGTTTTCAGGAGGATGGGTTGACTTTCATAGAAAATAGATCGTATGTCATTACAACAACTGAACTGTATGGTCCAGGGGTGGGTGGGGGTAAGGGGGATGGGGTGTGGTGGTTGTGCAGCAGAGTCTTTAGGGGTTCTCACTTAACTTGCAGTATTTCTTTGTGGCTTCCCTTCCTCCCCTACCCACTCCCCATCTCCTCCAAGAAGTTTCAGATTTGATTTCTTTTTGGGTGGGTCAAAGAGGCTGTGGATTTGAGCTGATAGCTGTGTGAAGGGTGTTATGTGCTGGGCCCTGCAGGGCAGCATGTTGTAGTCTTCTCAGGTGTCGGATGGGCTGCTTGTGTGGTAACAACCTTTCACGTGTCGGCCCTTTTTTTCCTTCTCTCTGTCTTTGTTGATTCATACTCAGAAGTGTGTGTTTCCATCCGTGAGTGTGATGGTTTCCATTTCTGTTTGTTCTGGATCATTTTTTGTTGCTGTTGTTGTTGTTTTCTTTGTGTCTGATTTTCTCTGTCTTTGTCTCTGTCTGTGTCTGTATGAATGTCTATGTGTCTGTCTGTCTGTCTGTCTGTCTGTCTCTCTCACTCTCTCTCTCTCTCTCTCTCTCTGTGTTTTGTGAAAACAATAAAATGTGAAGATATGTTCTGGTGTCTTTTAAGAGAAAACAATTAGATTAAACTGACAAGAGGAAATGAGGGGAAAAGATAAGGGTCTTTCAGTGTGTTCACCATCAGCTAAATATGTATGATGTTTTTTTTTTTTTTGTTTCAGTTTGTTTTGTTTTGTCTTGTTTGTGATTTTAGACATTGTTGTTCTATGGTGTGTGTTTTGTAGGTTTTTTTTTGACAATATTGTTAAATGAAAACTGATTTAAACTAATGAAAGAAAGGAAGTAGTGATCAGTTAAAACTGGTCGTATAATAGGTTTACCTGTGATATTGTCTGGCATTTCTTGGCTGTAAATCCGTTCAGATTTGAGAAGCGTGCGTGTGCAGTTGGGTGTGCATTTTAGCATTTAGTTGTGTGTGATTATGCCTATAGCTGGTTTCTGTAGTTTTGTGCTTTTATCCTTAACCCTTTCAATGTCATGGACACCAACACAAGGTAAATTTTTATCCTTAACCCTTTCAATGTCATGGACACCAACACGAGGTAAAAGTGCCACAGAGAAACAATCTTGTTAAATCCTACATGAAATACCAGATACCAACTTTTTTCAGTGCACTGAAATTACCGATATTTGTCCCATTTTTACACTGTTAGAAGTTGTTCAGTGTTTTCTTTTTTTTTTTTTTTTTTTTTTTTTTTTTTTTTTTTTAATATGATAATAGACTTTTCTTCCAGAACTAGACCAAGTCAGCAGTGAGCTGTTTTTACCATGATTCAGACTGTCATGAAAATTTTCCCACAAATAAAAGATCCTTGCTTTGTGTAGAGTGGAGGAACGTTCATAGTATGCATGGCGGGAAGTTAAGGTGAACTGCAGGCTCAGCAAAAAAGTTTTACTAAGGTTTGTTAACCATATATATACTCTGCAAATCATTGAGCAACACCTGCGCTGTGTTTATGGCAAGTGACCATGCAGCACCTGTTGCTGGTTTACTAATGGTTTTCCTGCTGTGTCAGAATCGTCATTGAAAGGGTTAAATGGCGCTGCTTTGATCTGTAGGTGGTTGTGTGAGTTGGTTTATTTCTGTGTGGCATCAGTCTCTATCATGTAAAAGTTTTGGCTGAAGGCTGAGTGTTGTGTTTCTCAAACAAGTTGTTCTGCTGATCGATTGTATCTTTGTTTGCATTTTGGTGTGTGGTAGATAAGTAGAACAAATGGGAAAGATGTTGAAAATTAGACGAGACATTGAGAGAGAATGAGCATTATTCTGTTAGTGTTTTCTTTAATTTCAATGTGTGTCATCATGTTTTTTTTTTTTATTATTGTGAATATCACTGTATAGATAATACATGCTGTAGCATACAGAGATACACACATATGTCCATGCCAAACATGTATTTGTACAAACATACCACCCCCAATCCCCAAACAAACATCTGTCTGTATATAAAGCCCTTCTCTAGTCTTAATATGTCATCTCCTCCCCCAGTCCCAAAATCTCACTGCTCTTTCCCCACTAAAAACCCCAAAAATGTCTTCTCCCACCGCTCAGTCCCACTCTACTAACAATCCCTAATCATGTTTTCCCTTCCTCCATTCCCCAAATCCGTCTGCCCTTTGCCCAGTCCCCATGTCTTTGCCCCAATCTCCAAACCTATCTGTCCCTTGCCCCAATGCCCAACCCCATGTATCCTTGCCCAAAATCCCAAACTTGTCTGGCCCTTCTTTTAATCCTCAGATCTGGTTGTCCCGTCCTTCAATCGTCAAATCTGTCTGCCCCTTCCTTCAGTCCTCACATCTGTCTGTCCCTTCCTTAAATCCTCACATCTGTCTGCCTCCCTTAAATCGTCAAATCTGTCTGTCTGCCCTTCCTTCAGTCCTCACATCTGTCTGCCCCTTCCTTCAATCCTCACATCTGTCTGCCCCTTCCTTCAGTCCTCAAACCTGTCTGCCTCTTCTTAAATCCTCACATCTGTCTGCCTCCCTTAAATCGTCAAATCTGTCTGCCCCTTCCTTCAATCCCCACATCTGTCTGCCCCTTCCTTCAATCCTCACATCTGTCTGCCCCTTCTTTCAATCCTCACATCTGTCTGCACCTTCCTTCAATCCTCACTTCTGTCTACCCCTTCCTTCAGTCCTCAAATCTGCCTCTCCCTTCCTTCAATCCTCACATCTGTCTGCCCCTTCCTTCAATCATCGCATCTGTCTGCCCCTTCCTTCAATCCTCACATCTGTCTGCCCCTTCCTTCAATCCTCACATCTGTCTGCCCCTTCCTTCAATCCTCACATCTGTCTGCCCCTTCCTTCAATCCTCACATCTGTATTCCCCTTCAATCCTCACATCTGTCTGCCCCCCTTCCTTCAATCCTCACATCTGTCTGCCCCTTCCTTCAGTCCCCTCACCTCTGTCTGCCCCTTCCTTAAATCCTCACATTTGTCTGCCCCTTCCTTCAATCCTCACATCTGTCTGCCCCTTCCTTCAATCCTCACATCTGTTTGCCCCTTCCTTCAATCCTCACATCTGTCTACCCCTTCCTTCAATCCTCACATCTGTCTGCCCCTTCCTTCAATCCTCACATCTGTTTGCCCCTTCCTTCAATCCTCACATCTGTCTACCCCTTCCTTCAATCCTCACATCTGTCTACCCCTTCCTTCAGTCCTCACATCTGTCTGCCCCTTCTTTCAGTCCTCACCTCTGTCTGCCCCTTCCTTCAATCCTCACCTCTGTCTGCCCCTTCTTTCAGTCCTCACCTCTGTCTGCTCCTTCCTTCAATCCTCACATCTGTGCCCCTTCCTTCAATCCTCACATCTGTCTGCCCCTTCCTTCAATCCTCACCTCTGTCTGCCCCTTCTTTCAGTCCTCACCTCTGTCTGCCCCTTCCTTCAATCCTCAAAAACCTGTCTGCCCCTTCCTTCAATCCTCACATCTGTCTGCCCCTTCCTTCAATCCTCACCTCTGTCTGCCCCTTCTTTCAGTCCTCACATCTGTCTGCCCCTTCCTTCAATCCTCAAAAACCTGTCTGCCCCTTCCTTCAATCCTCACATCTGTGCCCCTTCCTTCAATCCTCACATCTGTCTGCCCCTTCCTTCAATCCTCACATCTGTCTGCCCCTTCCTTCAGTTCTCACATCTGTCTGCCCCTTCCTTCAATTCTCACATCTGTCTACCCCTCCTTTCAATCTCACATCTGTCTGCCCCTTCCTTCAGTCCTCACATCTGTCTGCCCCTTCCTTGAATCCTTAAAAACCTGTCTGCCCCTTCCTTCAATCCTCACACCTGTCTACCCCTTCCTTGAATCCTTAAAAACCTGTCTGCCCCTTCCTTCAATCCTCACACCTGTCTGCCCCTTCAGTCAATCCTCACACCTGTCTGCCCCTTCCTTAAATCATCAAACCTGTCTGCCCTTTCCTTCAACTCCCTAAACTGTCTGCTCCTCTATCCATCCAGAGGCCCATCCATCCCCTCCAACCCCTCGCCCATCTGCCCCTTTTTTTTCATTCATCATTTTTGAGGACATAAAGTCAGGTCTGATTTCAAACCTGATTTTAGGTGCATGTCAAAAGTACAATCTTCCCATGCTCTGATGTTGTCAGTTTTATGTGTATGTGTTGTTTTTTTTTTTTTCTGTTTCAGGATGATGCTATTATTCACATTGCAGAAGTTGAAAACTTTTTTTCTTATCACCTCACATTTTCTTAAATGAAGAATTAACAGCTCTAACTTCTAGTCTAACTACATAAAACAGGTTTTCATCATAGCCTAATAATCATGTATGATCATAAACAGCTTTTTTTCACCAGTGTAAATTCTGTAGATGTTACCTAATCAGTTTAAGATTTCTGTGCCAACTGATTTTTGTTTCACTAAAGAAGTAGCCAAAATTTTCATGTCTGTACTCAATACTCATTCCCAATCAGAGTTTGAATGAGGCCATACTGACTGTAATAGAATGAACGGTCAGTATCTTGAGAAGTCTCAGGTGTGTGAGCATTCTGGCAGGTAGGCCTTTCACAGAATTCTTTTCAGGCGTCTTCAAATCGAAGAGTAAAATTGAAAAGCTAGAGGCCAGTTAGCCAAGTGGGTGTATCATTGCACTCTTGATCAAAGGGTCCATGGTTCAGTTCCCATTGGAGACAGCCGGATCAAACATTTTCTTTTTCGGAGTCAACACTGCAGGCTTCTACCCCCTCGAGTTGTTTGGAGGAGACCTTAGACTGAGGCCCTTTGTGTTGACATATGTTGAAAAGAACAAAACTTGTTCAGTCCCCATTGCGTCCTTTAAAAAAGAGTGAGCCATCATGTTCAGGTAGGATCAAAGAAGACAACAAAAACGTGCATATTGCTAGTTCTAAAATTATTTTAAGGCTCCACCGAAAAATGTGGACAAACGAATCACAAGACAGAATACGTGTTTTGACCTTTTAGGCCTTCTTTAGGTCGAAACATGTCATGCTTTGTCTTGTGATTCGTTATCTACATTTTTCGGCCGAGCCTTATACATGATTTCTAAACTTTGTTTAGATTTTTGCCTGCAGTTGCCTCGCTTTGCAACTAGATCTGCATATTGCTGTTGTGTTTAGACACCATTCCCAAAAGAAAGAATGTGGATGAGAAATGGCCCTCGCACAAAAAATCTCACTGATACTGACCCTGAGGGTTTTGTTTGGTCTCAAATGGGCTGAATGCAGGCAGAAATGGAAACATAAAAGCAACAAGGGAAACTACTGAGCCATCAAACAAAGGAACAAACAAATCACGAAACAGACACAACGCGCTGCAATTTGTTGGGTTGCTTTCATGCAGGACAGACGATATCTGCAGCATTGGAAACAAAGGGTGAAGAGTCACTTACCTCTTCAGTCTGGGTGCTAGGTGCAGTGTGGGTGAAAAACTGAAACTAACTAAAGGAATGCAACTGAAGAGAAGATGGAAGCAGTTGAAGGGGAGAAGATACAGATTAGAATCATTATTACAAAAAAAAAAATATGAATATAACAACAACAATAATGATAACAACAGCAACAACATCAATAACAATAATAACAACAATTGCAGTAAAAGTGATGATAACAGAGGAGAATGGAGAAGGAAAAGAAGAAGAAGAAGAGTTACAGAAGTAGTTATGATAATAATAATAATGACAACAATGATACAAACATTAATGATAAAAACAGTGATGATAATCATGATGATGACACACAAATGGGAAAGATAGTAAGATAACAGTTGAGAGGTCTAAATGAGGAAGGAAGGAAAAGGAAGAAAAGTTGAAAATAAAAAGCCAGATTTATTTTGATGCAAATAAGTGTACATATGAGACAAATGCATTTGTCTCAGTGCAAAAATCAAAGTTAAGTGAAAATGAGAGACAAAACACAGAATTAGATAAAAAAAAAAAAAAATCCTACAAAATTCTTGAGTGAGTTGTCACAATCTGCTCTGGTTATATTTCGGGATCAGAGGCCTCTTGTAGTTTTTAAAGAAAGAAAAAAACACACACCAGAGAATGGATGATTGATGTGAATAGCCTTACTGGATGTCTTTAATGTCCAGATTATTGTTATGGTCCATCTACTGAAACTGATGAATGACACGACGCAATGTGTAGTTTTGATTAGGAGAGAAGGGTGTGGGGGGGAAGGGATGAAAAAGGGAGAGGAAGTTGGGAATAGGGTGCTACATGTGTGTGAGAGGGAAAAGGGGGATGGAGGGGGGGGGGGGGGGTAACAATGGAGGACAGAAGGGACAAAGAGAGAGGTATGGGGATGCAGAAAAGATCAGCATTGATATTTTCCAGAAGTTCAAACGTTTTCCTGTCTCAATGCTGTTATATTATGTACATCATTACTCTTAAATGCTGACTAAATTTCTTTTTTTTTTTAAAATAAGAATAATGTGTACCTTATGGATGCATAAGATCTGTGTGACATATATGAATTTCAGTATGAACAAAATACTTATTTGCACATCCAAGGTCAGTGTTTTAAGAGAAATGATGAACAAAACTAAAAAAAAATGAAATCAATAAGTAGCTAGAAGAAGACCAGAAACTGTACAGCACCAGTCCTTCCATCAGTATTTACCTTGTATTGGAATTGTGTGCAGTTACTCAGTCACAAGGTCATCTTTCAGGATGTGTTTGCAGATCAGGGAGTGCAGAAATAAATCTTGATGACGTTTGTGCATTCTGTGACATGCATACATACAGATCTTGAAAAAGCAGTGTTTGGATTGAATTTTTTTAAGAATCAGCCACCAACCAACATGAGTTTGTATTTTAACTGTATGTGTTACTTTGTCCTACGTTCTGGTGTTAAGACCTTTTTTGCCCAGATGAGGCTGTAATGGTCAGATAAGCTCTTGGTGACATGATTTGTTCTGATCTTTGTTGGATACAGCCACTGGCTCGGCCAGCGCAAGGGATCTGCCAAACCTGGCAACAAGAAACGTAAGTTGGTTTCTGCTTTCTTCTTACACTGAGTGACCTAAGAGATTAACACACATCAGTATGAATATGAAGAGAAAGAGCTAAACATCTGCTTGATTGATGGTTTTCATCTTGAACTAATGAAAAAAAAAATAGAAGAAATGAAAGACATAGAATTGATAAAAAACAACAGAATTTGACAGACAAATAAAAATTGAAAGAGAGAGAGAGAGAGAGAGAGAGAGAGAGAGAGAGAGAAATGTGTGTTTGTGTGTGTATTAGCTCTTGTACTGTGTGTGTGTGTGTGTGTGTGTGTGTGTGTGTGTGTGTGTGTGTGTGTGTGTGTTTTATGAGCACTTGTATTGTTATAGACAAGTGTGTCTGTGTGTTTCTGTGTGGCTGGATTTAGATGATAATTTAAAGATAATAAAGGAATGTGTTGGGAAGACTGAAAAACAGAAACTGAATAGGAGTTGCTCTTGGAAAAGGAAAAGAAAAAGCTGAACTGGTGCCAAGAAATCTCTCTTCTTCAGGTGAATCCAGACAGCCATGATTAAGATCACATTAGCATAGAAGTATCCCCCTTGCCAATATGTTGTTGTTGTGGCTCTCATTATCATCGTTGTCGTGGTGGTGCATGATGTAAACTGACCCTGTTGGATGTGTTTGGTTTTTGCTGGTACAGATTCAGGAGAGAGTAAGGTTGCAAGTAGGTGGCTTTATTTATTTCATTTATTTTTTTTTTACCCAGGTTTCCTATTTTGTTTTCTTCCCTCTCTTTGTAGGTTTTTTGTTTATTTATTTTTCTTGGTTAACTTGAGATATTTACAACGCGATGTATGCCTGTCTTTTGACCTGCGAATCCCTTGTATTCACCCGATCCCTATGTACTGACCTCCCTTCCCTTGTCATCCTCACCTCCCTTTTTTTCTTTATTTTCTTGCATGTAGTCGCTGACATCTTGCTCTCAGTCACATTCTGCCTCATGCTGACCTTCAGGTGTTTGAGGCTGGAATGGAAGAACGTCTGTTCCCTCTAATTGTATGGTGATCAGTCTGAAATCCGTCAATAAGTGAAGATGAAAAAACCAGCAATCATTCAACTTATCGATCAGAGAAATCCGTCGTTCTGATTTCTGCCCATTAGTCGATGTGTCTGTGTTTCTGTCCATATGTCTGTATTTAAGGTCACTCACTCACCCAATTTTAATGCTAATAATATGAATGACCATTGTTCGTGCTATAAATTAAATAATAAGGTGTTCTGTAATGGTATCCTTTGTCCCTGAAGGGACATATCCAGATGGGGAAAAAAGCATGTTCTTGCTTATCTGTTAACCTTGGGAAGAAAGATTCTCAATCAATTAATCAATCAATCAATTCATCAATCAGTCAATCAGTGAATGATAGAAATGGACATTGAATCACAAAGTCATCAGTTGGTTCATCTTGTCAGTCAACAGTTACAGACTGAACAGTGAATGATTTATGCATTAATCAACTAATCAGCGAATTACAAAGTACTGCCTGGTTCACATTTAGGTCATCTTGATTCTACTAATTCATTAGAATCTTGCAATGTGAAGGGATAAGCTTGTGAATGAATGAGATGATTTGTAAATTGAAGACCACATGCTATGTAAGCTTCAGTGATTTTGGGGAGTGGGGGGGGGGGGGGGTGGGGGGGGGGGGGGGGGGGGGGGGTACGGCTGTAAATTGACCCTTTTAATGACGAGGCAGTTCCAGAGTTCATTCAGAAAAGAACATTAATCAAACGGAAAAATTGTGTGTTCTAGGGCAATGGCAACTGATATTATCTTCACCCTTTAAAGGAAGCATAGACGGTTTTTAGGTTGTTTTGGTTTGAATAAGTGCTTAACTGTTCATGTTATGTTTCACTGTCATATCAGAAGAAAAAAAAAAGAAGTAGTATGACCACATCATTTTAACAAATCATTTGTTCCTGATTTCAAAGTTACCTCGAAGTCAGCTAGTTTCAGGATTATCATCACGCTCTGCGTCCCTACCCCATGACCCATGACCCCACCCTCATCTCTCTCCCCTCTATCCCCTTCTCTCCCCCCCCCTCCCCTCGCACCGTCACCCCTCCCTGCTCCTCCCCCTCCCTCCTTTCTCTCTCTTTTATCATCTTTTTTCATGATTATTGTTTGTAAACCAGACTTTTTCTGGCTAACATTTCTGTTTGAGAAGTCGTTTCTTTTTTTTCTTTAATCTGTGTACCAGTTTCATTGACACTCCTCGGACAACCATATAAATTTTCTGCATTGTGACACATCTGTCAAATTAAACAACTGCATGCTAAAAAACTACATAACAATATTGTGTGGTTACTCCCCTTTCAAAATCAGTCTTGTTTTCTGCATTGTTTTGTTGCAGGTTCAAGGCATAGAGAATGGAATAACTTGTGTGCTTTTTTTTTAATATAGAGTTTTTCAAAATGGAGTGACTGAGGGCAGAAAATGAAGCATAATTTAGAAAGAGAGGGGGTTAGTTACTGCCAAGGACATGACAAACAAAGCACAGGACAAGACACAATACAAGTGCCCATAAACACACACACACACACACAGAGTAGAAGAGGCAATACATGTCTTGTCCTGTGCTTTCTTTGTCTATGTCCTTGGAGGTAACTAACCCCCTCTCCTTCTAAATTTTTCTATGATACAGAGGAAACGGGGAATAACATGCATCAAGCAGGAAGGGGGAACGAGCTGGAGAGACAGATATTAAAGCATAAAATTAACTCAAATCTGAAAATCATAACTACAGTTAAATAGTGGAAGAAGTGACCATTGATTGAAACTAATAGTTACCCTACCCTGGGTCATCCTAGAGCCACCTAGAAATTTAATGGTTCTATCTTAGAGCCACAGTTTATCTCTCCACTATGTTACATTGAATTGGTTTTGTTGTTTTTGTGTGATTTTACTGACAGCAAGAGATGCAGGTGAAGGACTGGTAGAGACATTATTTCATAGACAGAAGTAAGAACACTGTTCATATTTCTGAGAGAGAACCTAAACTCAGTAGATTTATCGTCATTTCAAGACTTAACATTTTGCCCATATTACAAAATTTCGACAGACACATGCAAAGCTCAAAGCATACAATCAAGGTATGCATGGTTTGAATGTTAATTACATTTACTTTTGAAATTTTGAAACAGATATTTCATGAGCGTCACATGTAAAGTTCTGCAGTGTTTCAAATGAAGTCACTAAATTCTAAAAAGAGAAGAAAAAAAATTGTTAAAGGTAAGTGTGCTTTCCTTCGAATATTTCTGCTGTCCGGAAGGAAACTCACAGGGAAGAACTGGTATGATTTTTCCATTGAAGTAATGTCCCTTTCATGATTTAAACAAGTTCTTTGTCAGATCCTTCACCTATCACAAGTTTGACTGTCTCTTAAAAGAGAGGGGATTGCATTCAGTCAGCATCTCGTTTTTTAGGGAGAGGTTGACCTTTGTTCTGCCTCAGAGCAACATCATCAGGGAGAAAACTATTCTGTTCTTGGTCTGTTAGGAAGAACTGCATACAGGTGAATGGTCAAGCTAGTGACCAGTGTAGTTTTAGATTAAAGCTCACATCTAATTTTAAAAAGAAAAAAAAAAAAAAAGAAGAAAGAAAATCCACACAATACCAGTGGTATAACTTTGGTGTGTGATAGTTTGGTGGCGGGGCAACAAAGTTTAAACTTCGTCATATCACTATCAAGTTAAATTACATGTGTGCATATGACAGACCTGATCCCAAACATCTTGAATTTGGTCAGTCAAATGACAGAAATGCAAGGAAATAAGCACATTCTAAATTCAAAGTAATTATCTGGAAAGAAAAGAGAAAAAAAAAAAACCAGCGGGAGGGGGTACAAATTTAAGGTACAAAGGAGGAGAGAGGGGGAATATATAAAAAAAAAGGAGAGACAGAGAAAATGAAAAAAAAAAAAAGCGCAAGAAAAAAAGTGATTATCCTCTGGCAGAAACAAGTGCTTAGTCATGATCTTTGTGGGTGGTTTTGAAAGCATGTCCATTTGTTTTCATATAAAAGTCGTCTTCTTAACCATTTATTTGTTTTTTCCATTTCTTGTTAAAGAATTTTTGTGTGTGTGTGTGAGTGTGTGTGTGTGTGTGTGTGTGTGTGTGTGTGTACATGTGCTTCGTGGTGTGTGTGTGTGTGTGTGTGTGTGTGTGTGGTGTGCCTATGTGTGTGTGTGTGTGTGTGTGTGTGTGTGTGTGTTTAACCATGCAAAGGTTTTGGCCACCATTGCATGAGCTATTTGTTGTGTTGTCTTAAACATGTGTGTGTTGTGTTTTTGTACTTTCGAAGGAGAATACTTCTTGAATTAGTTATTCAGAGGTGCAAATCAAATCATGCTGCTGTAAGTCCTGCCAACCACAAAAGCGTATCAGGGCTGAAACACTGTGAAAAAGAACTAAGTGTGAGATATTCAGAGGTTAAAAAAAAGGAGAAAAATGCATGTACATATGTTGCTCTGTCTCTCTCTCTGTCTCTCTGTCTGTCTGTCTGTCTGTCTGTCTCTGTCTGTCTCTCTCTCTCTCTCTCTCTCTCTCTCTCTCTCTTTCACACACACACACACACACACACACACACACACACACACACAGTTTGATTACATGTTTGTTTATAAAAGTCCCAATTTCATTTTTCACAAAAGAATTATATTTGAAATGAAAAATATGTGGTAAGTGTATTCATTATAATTCGAATTTTTAGAAGTTGTTCAGCTATGAGTGCATGTGTTTGATTCAGCTTATGTAAGTTCAGGTAATACACTTTTAGACATATGTAATTTAGCTCTCTAACGTATGATATCCTATGCACGTAACAGTGACATGTGTACAGATTTCTGCACCATCAGCATGTAATGATTTTATTTCCATTTTTTTTATTGTTGCAATAATAGCAGGGGAAAAGAATCCGGAGACTAAAATTCCTAGTGCGTATTATATACACTTTTTTTTTTTTTTTTTACCTGATCTAATATTTTCATTACTTTAATTTTGAAATGTGCTTCAAATGTTCACCCTTTTAACACTTTCATATTTGTTCTTTTTTTTTTTTTTTTTTTTTCAAAGTTGGCTTATGCTGTCGTTTCTCAGAAATTGAAGGGAATAACCACAAGAGAAAAAAATCATGTCTGGTCTTTCATGACCTTTTTGACATGTAAATTCTACTAACCTTTTTTGATGATTGTTTGTTTTTAAAGTGCAGCTTGTTAATTTTTTTTGCGTATTTTTCAAAGTTTTAGAGCTTTTTAGGTTTTTAAAACTTGGTGCTGAGAAAGTTCAATTCAGGCTGGCTTCTGTGTTGATGTAGTGGCTGACTTTAAATGGCTGCATGGAGTATCAGTCCAGTCTGACGACAGCTATTAGCAATCTGAAATGCCAAGATGGCTCTGCATCTAATGATTGTTCAGTCAACGGCTTCTCCTCCCGCCCCTTGTGTGCTGCTTTCCACACCTGTCATTTGCCTTGTGTCTGTGGTTTTTCCCTGTTGTTTGCCTTGTGTCTTTTGGTTTTCCCTGTCATTTGCCTTGTGTCTGTTGGTTTTGCCTGTCATTTGCCTTGTGTCTGTTGGTTTTCCCTGTCATTTGCCTCGTGTCTGTTGGTTTTCCCTGTCATTTGCCTTGTGTCTGTTGTTTTCCCTGTCGTTTGCCTTGTGTCTGTTGGTTTTCCCTGTCATTTGCCTTGTGTCTGTTGGTTTTCCCTGTCGTTTGCCTTGTGTCTGTTGGTTTCCCTGTCGTTTGCCTTGCGTCTCTTGGTTTTCCCTGTCATTTGCCTTGTGTCAGTTGGTTTTCCCTTTCGTTTGCCTTGTGTCGATTGGGTTTTCCTGTCATTTGCCTTGTGACTTTTGGTTTTCCCAGTCATTTGCCTCGTGTCTGTTGGTTTTCCCTGCTGTTTGCCTTGTGTCTGTTGGTTTTCCAGTCGTTTGCCTTGTGTCTGTTGGTTTTCCCTGTCACTTGCCTTGTGTCTGTCAGTTTTTCCTGTCATTTGCCTTGTGTCTTTTGGTTTTCCCTGTCATTTGCCTTGTGTCAGTTGGTTTTGCCTTTCATTTGCCTTGTGTCGATTGGTTTTCCCTGTCATTTGCCTTGTGACTTTTGGTTTTCCCAGTCATTTGTCTTGTGTCTGTAGGTTTTCCCTGTCATTTGCCTCGTGTCTGTTGGTTTTCCCTGTCGTTTGCCTTGTGTCTGTTGGTTTTCCCAGTCATTTGCTTCGTGTCTGTTGGTTTTCCCTGTGTTTGCCTTGTGTCTGTTGGTTTTGCCTGTCATTTGCCTTGTGTCTGTTGGTTTTCCCTGTTGTTTGACCTGTGTCTTTGGTTTTCCCTGTCATTTGCCTTGTGTCTGTTGGTTTTCCCTGTCATTTGCCTTGTGTCTGTTGGTTTTTTCCCAGTCATTTGTCTTGTGTCTGTTGGTTTTCCCTGTTGTTTGCTTTGTGTCTGTTGGTTTTCCCTGTCGTTTGAGCTGTGTCTTTGGTTTTCTGTCATTTGCCTTGTGTGTCTGTTGGTTTTTCCCTGTTGTTTGCTTTGTGTCTGTTGGTTCTCCCTGTTGTTTGCCTTTTGTCTGTTAGTTTTTCCCCTGTCGTTTGCCCTGTGTCTGTTGGTTTTCCCTGTCATTTGCCTTGTATCTGTTGGTTTTCCGTCATGGTCATGTGTCTTGTGTCTGTTGGTTTTCCCCCTGGTTTCATTTGCTTTGTGTTTGTTGGTTTTCCCTGTCGTTTGCCTTGTATCTGTTGGTTTTCCCTTTCATTTGCCTTCTGTCTTTTGGTTTTCCCCTGTCATTTGCCTTGTATCTGTTGGTTTTCCCTTTCGTTTGCCTTGCATCTGTTGGTTTTTCCAGTCATTTGCCTTGTGTCAGTTAGTTTTCCCATCATTTGCCTTGTGTCTTTTGGTTTTCCCCCGTTGTTTGCCTTGTGTCTGTTGGTTTTGCCTGTCGTTCGCCTTGTGTCTGTTAGTTTCCCCCAGCGTCTCTAACCCTTGTTCCCAAGCTGTTGCTACATGATATGCCTGCTAGTACCATTGATTATTTGAACTGACAATTACTGTTGTTCTCTCTCTCTCTCCTCTCTCTCTCTCTCTCTCTCTCTCTCTCTCTCTCTCTCTCTCTGTGCGTGTGTTCAAGGAAGATAACCACAGCTCATTAGTTCATTTCTGATAGCTGATTTTCAGACAGCATTGCTTCCCCTTTAATGCAAGGTAGGCCAAAACAGCTCATTTAATTCCCTTCTGATGGCTGCCTTTCTGCAGCATTGCTTCCCCTTTGACCAGCTTGCCATTCTTTGATCTGTTTGTGTGGTTATTTAGTTTTGACACTGGAGGGGTGGGGAATGTGGAAGATGCTTGTTTGTGGGCGGGGGGGGGTTGAGGTTGGGGATGGTTTTAGCAAATTTGAATGTGCAGTTTGTGGTTGACAGTTGGGAGAATGTGTTGTTGTACTGAAGTTGAAATCTTCCTGTTGCGGGCACATCTCTTTGATTTGAGATCTTCGGGAGATGTGTGAAAGCGGAGGGGGGGGGGGGGGGGGGGGGGGGGGGGGGGGAGAGAGAGAGATTTAAACGGAGAGAGAGAGAGAGAGAGAGATGTAAACATTGATCATGTAAAACAGCTGTGAAATATAAATCTCTCTCTCTCTCTCTCTCTCTCTCTCTCTCTCTCTCTCTCTCTCTCAGCTTATCTCCTCACCCCTTTATTGTTCTAGTTTTTAAGTTTTCATTTAACTTGCCCATGTAATTATCACTATCCCTTAGCATTAATGGCAAGAAAAAAAAATGGAGAGTGTTGCGACAGTCTCTGCATGCTTGAACACAGTGGGTAAGCATAACCTTGCACAGAGACCATGTCTTAAGGTGTAAGCTCAGTAAACTGACAGCATATCCTGTTCATCTATAGAGACCCATAAATGATTAGAGCATTCCATTGTGGAGCCGACAAACATAGAGTTTCAACCACTGATGGGGACAGAGATTTTTGGCTCGAAAACCCTCTCTGTCCTCACAGCAGTAATTGTGTTTCTGATTCAGTTCTGGGAAGGTTAAGGTATGAGGGGGAGAGGCAAAATTTTATGCTTAGACACTGACAATCTCTATTATCTTTACCCTTATAGCCATTAGGAAGTTGGATTTTGACCTTTAACCTTTTAAATTTAGGCACCCATAGAGCACACTGAATTGTCCTGCAGCTTGTTAGCTGACAGTAAGGCTTGAAAAGAGTAGGTTTAGTTTAGTTTTTGTTTTTTTCTGTGTGTTGGAATAATTCTTTGTTTTTGTAACGTGCCTGTCAATGGTAATTCATTAATGCATTATTGTCAGCTATTTTCCATTTTATCTTTGTTGCTTTCACTATTTGTTTAGTTTGTTTGTGAAAAGAAGGGTGTCATATTTGTTGATGGGAGGTTTTTCATATTTTTCTTTTCCTACTCCATCATCAGCATGTTAAAAGAGCTGTCAGTTCTGCTCCAGTTTAAAGGAGGTTAGTTTGTGTAAGTTTTGAAATGTGGCATAACATCTCATATCACTTTTAGAAGCAGTACCAGAGAGAAAATACAGAGATATGTCAGAAAGAATTGGATCAGCTGATTAGCAAGTCTGTGTGATACGGATCACATTTTGTTTTTGTAAATGTTGAAACTCAAATGTGAGGATGTATAAATGGATAGATTTAAACTGCCTGTTCTGTTGATTGGTATGTTAACAGAAATTGTATGTGGTAGTGTGTTTGGTGTCTGAATTATAATGTATTTTAGTTGCCTGTTGGCAATAGCATTTTATGTAGATGTATTTGTGAAATTTTATAAAAATGTGGTAAATTTTACCGATGGCCTATTCAAAGTGTGTGTGTGTGTGTGTGTGTGTGTGTGTGTGTGTGTGCAGTATTATTTAAAAAAACTTTTCTTTTTTTGTAGTTGAATTGTGTATGTGGGTTTTGTTGTCATCAATGTTTTCAATAATAATAATAACAATCACATTTTCGTTATTTTGTCTGTCTTTATTTCACCTGAGGAAGACCTACGAGGTCGAAACGCGTTGTGTGTTGTCTTGTGACTCGTTTGTCCACGTTTCTCTGGGCGGTTCGCTGACATTTATTTAAGATTAATAATAACAATGTTTGTTGCAGGTGAACCTGAAAAAACGGAAAATGTATGGGCAACACGTTACATGTAAGTATGAAATGTGACAGCATGGGTTTTCTGAGTCCCCCAGGTAGAGCATGAAATGGGATGGCATCTTGTTGAATTGTGTCTATGTCATGGTCCCTAGCTTACAATCTCATCTTGAGGTCATTATCAGGAGTACATCTGTGGGAAATCCTGCTCTTGCTTCACACTCCAGTCCCTGCACATACAAACTGTTGCACCAAACTGATGGCAGAGATAGACAGAGAGACAGACATATTGAGAATTGGCCTTTGGCCACAAGAATCTCTGTACCCTTACATGTACATACATGCACACATGTATACACACACACACACACACACACACACACACACACACACACACACACATATGCACACACATGCTAGTGTGTGCACACACACACACACACACACACACACACACACACACACACACACACACACACACACACACACACTCACACACAATATCAGTCCTTCAACTCTGTATCCAGTACACACACAGGCAAATCACCCCCACATAACAACAGCTTCAACACAATGCATGATGATGATGATATCAGTGGGGGATGACAATACCACTGTCCCTCCCTTCAAGTCTAACTTCCCTTTCATTCCACAAGCTCACAAATACATCCCACTAAGAACAAAATTATCACAAGTCTTGTGATTTCAAACACTTGCAGTATCAGTAATACACATCAAAAAAACTAATGAGAGCACAGTCACACACATAAGTGCTCTGAAACCCCGCTCAGCCCGCACATACCTAAACAAACAATTACTCTCATGTAAGCAAATTCATTTCTTCTCTGCAGACAGGGTATAACATGCTGAGAATGATGCCTCCTGTTGCAGGGAGCCTACTCCTGAGGAGCATGTGGCAGCGGTGAAGATACAAAAGGTCTGGCGGGGGTACTGGGTGCGCAAGGTCAAACAAGCTCGCACGCCAGGTTTGTGCCCTCTGATTTGGTCATCTGCCTGTCTGCACCTGATTTTCCTGGTCTTGCCTGCTTTTGTGTTGTGTGTGTGTGCGTGTGTGTGTGTGTATGTATGTGAATGTGCATTTGTGTTACTGTGTGAGAATACGTGTGTAAAAGCAGACAGGTGTGTTTACACCTTCCTTTTTTTTTTTCAGTTTGTTCCTGGTTTTTACTTGGCTGCGGACATGACATACATGAGCTCGTAACCACACATGAGGACAGATTTTTTCAGCATGAAGAACTTCTTCTATCCACCCAGCAGTAAATGGGGTACCTGATTCAATTCAGGGAAATAGCGAAGGAGGGTGAAAGAAGGGGGCCGGGCTCTGTTTCCTGTGATGTTGCTTCCAGAAGCTCAAACCTTGATTACCATTTTCCTGATGATCACATTTTTGTTAAAAAGAAAATACATGCGGAGTTGAGCAATCAGTTCCTGCCCTTGGGCATGAATACTAGGCATTGTGTTCGCTACATGTTTGTGTCCATGTATGATTTTGTTTTTTCTCTTCTTTTTTTTTTAGGCACAGAGGAGAATGTGAAGGCTCAAGAGAACCTGATGAAGTCATGGGGGGTCATTGAACCCAGCGCTGAAGACAACGGTCTGGTGCTTTTCAGGTAATGAGTGGATAACTGCTTATTCAGTCGTTAATCATCAGAAAACCTCTTCTTTTTATTTCTTTACATCTCACTGTATCTTTGTTTTCATTCTTCTCATCCATCTGTCCAGTCATTTGTCAACCACCTGTGAAGATGTCGGGAGCTTTTTTTGCAGAAGTCATATCATTTACCTTTCGGGCATTGTTTATTTGCTGTTCCCTCCCCCACTCCACCCCCCACTCTTCCCCTGATTTCCTTTCCACCATCTCTTCCTCTCAACTCCTCCTCCATCTTCCCCTTCCCCCATTTCCCCCCTTTCCCTCCTAATTCTGCCTCCCAGGTCGTCTTCATCCCCTTTGAGTGGTGCTACTCCCCAGCTGCCCATTCCAGCCACCTCCCTGTATGCATCCACACCCAAGTTTCTCCTGTCACAGCCATGGCACTGTCAGTCCACAGCAAGTGATGAATATTACATTGTCCTGAGGCAACTCACCGGAGAAGACACTACATAGCTGCCGAGTCATTTTTATGGCGGCTTCAACTCATTTGTTCATTAGCTTTAAATCATGCGCAGTGTGGTCTCAAAAAACTTAGCGGAAGTGGTGAAGCGTATATGGGCTAGCCTGCATGCAGGGACATCCCTTTGATGAAACAGAAGCTGAAACATTTCCATGATGCGCGCTCTGATCTGTCATAGACAGGCATCATTCACCAAGCCCCTGTACTGACGGTGTTATTTGCTTTGTGACAGAGTCAGCATTACTGCGCTTCCTAGACTGAAGCACTAAAGAGTGCCACAGTGTGCAGTTTCGCAATTTTCTGTCGCTCTTCTTATCTAGGACATTTCTTTTCAATTCTTCTTGTCAGCTCTTCGTCCTTTTTCCTTTTCTGCTCTTTTTTCCCCACCCACTGTTACCTCTGTTATAATTCTTGTCCACTGACTTTCTAGAATGATAACTGACAGCACTGTTTGTTCACGCAGGGAGATGTTCAAGAAGGATGCAGATCTCATGCGGCACTACCCGTTCTACAAAGATGAATGGAACAAGATTTCATATGCTGACTACCGGGGTATCTTCCCTGACCAGCCATCTAACACCTGGTTTGTGGTTTTCAGGTCAGTGTTCTGCTGTTTGTGCGACTGTAAAGCAGAGAGTGTGTGCATTTCTGGAGGGATAGAAGCATTTTCCTTTGTGGAGCATGTGTGAAAGAGTGAGTGGAAGGGAATTGATGTATACCACAACTGTGAATAGCCATTGTCATAGGTATGTTCATTCTATGGGAAAGATCACTTGCGTACACACACATACATGCACACATGTAAGCACACACACACACATGCTTGCGCGCACGCAGATACAGGCACGCATGCACACACGCACACACACACGCACACACACGCACACACACACACACACACACACTCTTTTTTCCTAACATATCACACACACACACACATACTTTTTCCTAACATAATCACACACACACACACACACACACACACACACACACACACACATACACACACACGTACACACACATACACACACACACACACACACACACACACAAACACATACCTACCTATATTTTAGAAGTTGAAATGTCACCAAGTTTATGTTTATAAGTCAAAAAAGTTTCCCGGTGCTGAAATTGTTTCCTGAGTTTGATGTGTTTCTAGTGAGACTGAGATAGAGTCCCCACTTTAAAGTCATTCTGATATCTTTGGATTTGTAAATCAGTTTTTCTTAATTATGAAAATTCCTTCTGCTTTTTGTTTTACAGAATGTTCACAAATTGCCTTAGGTAATATCCATTTAATGGAACAACATTTGTTGTCAGCCTCATGGGAATCCATGTAGTTTGAAACTTAACCAGTTTGATTTCCCTAGTCTTGTAAATGTTTTGAAAAGTGTTATCCCTGTTCATGCCTGCTTTCAGTTGTTCATTGCTGTCACCTTGGCTCATGGCTTTAGGGACAGCTGTGAATCTTAGCAGCCAGTTCAAAGAGGGGAGTATGAAAGAAAAGAAAACAGTGGTTATGTACTGTAGAAAGAGAACAAACACTGTGGAAAGGAACAGAAACAGTTTGAAGTTCACTGTACTTTATTTGGGGTCCTTTACAAGGGCGGTACAATCTGTTATTGCGCTTGTTTTTGGGACAACGTTCTGCGCAAGCCGCAAGCAGGGATAACCGCATGCATTATCATCTGAAGCCCCTCAGTGCTGATCATGTTTCAAAAGCGTGAAACTCGACTCCTTTTCTGGTTTTTATTCTGTTTCATCTGTTGTGAAGTTCTTTTTGTTCCTTTTTTATTCCCTCCTACCCTGTGCTTTCTCATTCCTTCCCTTTGCCTGAAAATGTCCATGAGGGAAAACCTGTAGTTTTTTTAACAAAACATCTCAGATTAAGATTTTGTTTTTAAATGTTGTCAAATGGTATACTTTTTTTTTTTCAAATTGACTCAAGGCCAGATCAGGCATTTTGGAGTTAACTTACTCACAGGCCAGGTATCTACTAGGTGTCGTGGGGATCCCTTCACCTCATCCCCTACCCGCACCTGGCTGTGTTTTTCTCCTACTTGGGTATTATGGCTTAACTGATGTGATGTACTGGATATATAGACCAGTTTACATGCAGTATACATCCCTGAAAAAGCTGGAGCAGAGGTTTACCTTTTTTTTTCACTTGCGAAGGTGTGAAACCTGCATATAAAGTGCATCCTCTTTGTTTTTCTGTCAACAGAGAAATCTTCTTCGTTAAGGAGGAGACACTGGCTGTGCCCAGACTGTATGTGCCCAATCCCCACCTGCATGCTTCGGGTCATCGACAACGACACAGGCAGGCAGCTGCCCTCCGTCTTCCAGAAAGTGGCACCCTATGTCTATAAGCGCAATAGGGTGAGTGCAGAGCATGAAACAGACCCCCCCTCCCCCCCCCCCCCCCCCCCCCCCCCCCAAAAAAAAATCAATTTATGGGCAGAAACGAATTTCTGCTTGCTTTTAGTGTGTCAGTGGTGTTGCTATAGTTATGATCTGTCTCCCTCATCCTGCTTTGAATGTATGAGAGTTGTTACCATAAATATGATATGTCTCATCTTGGAGTCCTTAGAAGACAAGCATCCTTGGTGTCAGGGAGGTAATTTCAGTGAAAGACTGTCAGGATGAAGACCAATGCACATCTAGGAATCTGATGGAAATTTTTGTAAATGGCATCAAAGGTAAGATGAAACAGTTGTTTCTTTTCATTTTTACAGAAATTTGGGATAATCATTGCTGGATAACACCAAACTGCAGTGGTAGTTTTACGTTTTCATTGTTTATTGTAACGTTAACATGTATAATCTGACTAAGTCTGTTCAGTAGTGAATTTTGTGTGTGACAGTTATAGATATAATGAAAACACCAAATTTGTCTCATGTGAATAGACCTTTAGTTCGCATATAAGGGAGACCGTCGTTTATGTAATTAAATATATAAGAAAACAAACAAAAACTGGAATTTAAAACTTGGAGAGAAAAAAAACAACTTGGATGCAGCAGGCAGCATCAGACTACTTTCTGATACTGCCATGTGGCTTGTTCTCAGTACTCTCTGCTGACTGAATATCCTGTACACATTAGAGGGATACCATAACCAAAGAGAACTGCTTCACTCATCATTAGACACTGTTGCCTCTCTTCAACATCTGCTGAGAAAAAAACTGTGACAACAGAAAAGAGAAACTCATCAGGTATTTCTGATATCAAAAGACTCAAAATGGATGCCCTTTTTTCACAGAATCATTATATCCCTAAAATATTCTTCTATTTCCTCAGTCATTCGTTTTAGGATTGTACGTTGACTTACAGTTGAATAATTATTAGTGATGGTTTAAGCAGCTCATCAATGAGAAGTGATAATCACGGACTTTGATGCTTTTGTTTTGTTGATTGGATATAGTTGAGTACATTGAAAAGAAAGAACATGCTAAACTTTTAATTGGCAGGGAATTGACTGATTGACTCCTACATCATTATTTAAGTGACTAGAAGTTTTGATAACTACAAATTGAAAGTGACTGAAAGAGAGAACTTTGATCCCTACAATTTTGGATTAAACATACAAGACTGTACCCAGCTGCCACCAACCATGAATGTTATTCAACAGATCCCTCGAACAGAAAAAGGTTTGGCATCAAATGGATGTATGTGAATTCTAAGGGTGATGTGTTTGCAGAAAGGGTACACCTTCGTGGCTGAAGCTCGCACTGTGGAACAGCCGCTGATGAGCGGTTCATGGCGCATGCGTCTGATTGGCTCCCTGAGTCCTCTCCCAGCTCCCCGCACCACTGAGGTCAACAGCAGCTTCCAGACCAAGGAGATCCGAGACTACTATGTGCCCAACCCCAAGAACGTCATCTTCAGGTCAGAAGTCCTTTTTTCTTTCTTCTTCTTTTTTTTTTTTTTATAAAGATTTATTCCCAAGTCTTCTCTGATTACTTGACACCAGTGCAAACCGAGAAGCACTTGCAGCTAAACTTTGAAGAACACTCTGGTGATATTGTCATTGTTTGGGGGGGGGGGGGGGGGGGGGGCTGCTATAAGAATAGTAATTTTGCCATTTTTATGACAACAGGTACTGAAGGTATGTGTCATTTTATGACCAGAGATACTGGTAATATGCCATTTTTTATGACAACAGGTACTAACAATGTTTGCCATTTCACATTCACAGGTAAGGTTGCCATTTCTGTGACAACAGATACTGGCAATACTATTCAGACACATAGAGCATAACTTCATAGTCTTCTGAGACTGAAGGATGCCTACCGAATATTCAAAGATAACAAGTACTGATAATAACGTTCGATGACAGCAGACAACATACATATCAACTAAATCTGGTAATATGGCCATTTTTTGATGTACTGATAATATTGCGATTCTGTGACAACAGGTTTAGAGAATATTTATCATTTCTTGACAACAGGAACTGATGACATTCCTGTTTCATGACAACAGACTCTGGTAACTTTTTCATTCATGCATGGCCCCAGGTACTCAGTGAAGGTGACAGAGGAGCAGCTGTGCAGTCTACAGGTGTCCACCTCTAAGGCCGATGTCTATGTACGACTGTGTGTGTTGGACAATGAGGAGGAAGTGGCCAGCGCCATGGGTAAAGGCCACGTGGTCATCCCCGCCTACATCTTCCACAAAGACCCCCTGCCGCCCGGAGAGGAGGAGGCTGCCCAGCCACCCCCCACACAGCCTGAACCCAAACGGTCCAGTTCTCGCACATGTAAGTCAATGTGTAGGTGTGGGTGTGTATGTGGGGGGGGGGGGGGGGGGGGGGGGGGGGGGGGGGGGGGGTTCTTCATTCCTTGGATAGAACTCTCGAGGTTTCTTGGCTGGTGACTTTTTCAAGCGTGTTTACCCATACAATTTCGTCATATTTTGTACACATGTTTAGTGAAAATATGACGAAGATGATGAATTTTTTTTTAAATGTTGGGGGAAGAAAACTGAGAGACAAAGTTCTTGAGTGGTAACTTTACTTGTGGAGTAGTATAATCATGGCAAAGAGGCTTCGACCAAAGACCAACAAATGTTTTTAACTTCCACGCATAAAATCATGTCAGGCTGTCTGCTTTTTCAACAACATGACCTAAAACATTAAAACAAACAAACAAACAAACAAACAAAA
Organism: Conus betulinus; assembly: GCA_016801955.1. NCBI lineage: Eukaryota > Metazoa > Mollusca > Gastropoda > Neogastropoda > Conidae > Conus > Conus betulinus. The sequence goes on along the minus strand of JADBJO010000601.1, from coordinate 250,475 downwards.
AGAAAAAAAAAAAAAAAAGAAAATGGCAAGAGAGCATGAGTTAGTGCCAAACAAACAAACAAAGAAAAAAAAAAAAGAAAGAAAATGGCAAGAGAGCATGAGTTAGTGCCAAAGTATGCTGAAGAATCAGGTTTGAAAAATTTGAGAGTTCAGTGATTACTACCTTGTAGAAGGCTTTGTTGTGTGACGGATGGCAGGTTGAACACAAATGCCCTTTCCCCCCGTTCCCCCCTTTTGAACCCCCCTTCCACTTTTACAAAAATTTGGAATTTTGTACACACACTGTGAAGAGAGTACACTCATTTTTAGGGTAAACAGGTCTGCTTTTTGCTGAAAACTGTATGCACTTAACACCGAAGGGGCTGCAACACTTTACATTCTAGATCATAAACAAATACATATTGCATCACAAACTGTCCCATGTCAAACTGAGTGCAGCCATAGTGGGTTTGCTGACTGTGTGAGGACAACTTTGCAGCTAACAAGCCGCAGCAGGATTGTCGCCACTCTCCCAGGTCAAATGCACTCCTCTGCTTATATCCATCATTTTAATTCAGTTTATCACCCAAAAGAAGACAAAGCCCATAAGAAGACAAAACAACATGACTTCAAGTCATCGCTGCCTTTGCCACCCTTAGCTGAGCTGACACACAGGTATGACTCTTGTCCATTATACTTAGCCATTTTCGATAGGGAATGGACGGAAAACACCTCAGTGTGATAATGTCTGTCTTTGTGATTTAAAGTGGTTTTGAGTAAAAAGAGAAAAAAAAAATCCAGATTCATGCTGCTCAAACTGATGCTAGATTTTAAGTTTTCATGGGTCCACAGGGCATTTCGTGAGAACATTATCATCCTATCAAATTAAAAGTGATCCCCTGCAAACCAGATTATCACAATCTCCAGTTATAAAGTGCTTTATTTAGTGTTTATGTCGCATCCAACAAATTGAAAGGAAAAATTCACAGAAAACAACATTGTAAGTATTTGATCAGGTGAAAAAAAAAACAAATGAAATAAGAGAATTGCACCATAATAAACATAAGAAATGACATGCACAAATTGTGTGCGTGTCACACACACTTAGTCATCCATGGCACTGGAGCCGATGAAGATTCAGAACATTTTGATATGAAGTGGTCAGGAATAATGGCGAAAGGGACTTTACAGGATGATTTTTACTCTGAATGAAACAAACTGGTCTTTACAAATAGCAGAGACTGAAGTTTTGTTGGGCAGTGACGCAGCGCTGTCAGCTCAACTTTCACAAAAGATCATTTTGCACCTTGGCTAAGTGACAAAGCTATAAAGGTGATATTTATTGTGACGTTTGTGAAGAAAGAAATTTATATTTGCACAAGAACTTTGGAGATTGAAATCGATTAAACTGACTTGATTGATTTGAAGATCTCAGTCAATTGCCAGCTTTAGAATTTGGTTACAAAGCTGCGTTGATTTGAAACTGCAGATAGAAAAAAGGAAACTCATTAAATTTTTAAAATCAGTTCTCAGTTTTGGAAAAACACTGTAAATAGGTCACTACCAGAGTAGTAGCTGCAGAAATTATTGCTTATGGCCTGAAGTTGCAGAATATGTCTGTACTGTCCCATGGCCTTGACCTGATGTAAGAAATCTACTTTGACATAGTGTTGTGGTGAACCTCTGCCATTTGTGTTGTGCAGCCAACAGAGGGGGAGCCAAGGGAGGCAAAGGGAAGCGTGCTGAGTCAGCCAAGAGTCCAGACGGAGGAAGGGCCTCAGTGAGTGCACTGTGAACATTCAGTGTTACCTGATCACAACCCCCCCCCCCCCCCCCTCCAGAAAAAAAATCATTCATAGAGTTCACTTGTTGACAGAAGAGGAGTAGGCTTCTGTCTACTGGATATCACTCCAAGGTGTATTCTGAGTGAGAAAACTTAAGTTCTTAGCTCCGAGTTTATTCTGAGTGGGAGAACTAAGTTCTTTGAGGTACTCTCAAACAGAGGCATGGGTGTGCCCTAGTTAGGGAAACCATACAGTGTTCATTTATTTATTCTTTAAGTACTTTGTTTGAGTGTAATAGGCACACAAAATACTATATTCCCAAATTTTCAGTCCTGTTGATCTTTTTCAAGGATCAATGATGAAGATAAAGAGAAAGATAGTGTATGAAGAATAAAATGATACCATGTCTAGTCTCTCTTTCTCTCTGTTTGTCCACATTGCAGCCTGTCTGGGTATTACACAGCCATAGAATAAATTCCACACACTCAGGTGATGTATCCATCATGTTAAAAACACAACTAAGAGAAATCAAAGCACCATCGCATCGTTTAGTTGAATAATCCTTTCCCAAAACTTGAGAATATTTTTTGTTAATATTTTATCATCACATATTGAAAAAAAAAACATGCCTGTATTGTGACAGAGGGGCAGTCAACATTCAGAGCCTGGAGTGAGTGAGGAACTGGATGAAAAAGAGAACAAGGTGAGCCACTGATCTGGAGTTTACATAAAGTGACATGCTTTACACCTAGCGATGTAAGGATGTATGTCTTATATTACAAAAATAAATAGCATGGCTTGGCAATTGATAGTGTTTTAATGACAGAAAAGACAAAAGTAATGTTGTGGAACACCGTTCTGAGACAAGATTGTACTCTATCCTTCCTTTGATTGTATATCCTGGTGTCACCTGGCCTGAGAGATTCAGACACCTGCAGTGCTGGGTTGGGAATTTGAGCAACACTGTTAAAGATGTATCCATCATGTTAAAACTCAGCTGTTCCTGTCTTTCCACTTGGACCCGTAGCACTCTCTTTGATTCTGTCAAGGAGCCACATCAGTTGTGTATGGCGGAGAAGGAAGGGAGTGGGGTTGGAGGGGCAGGAACGAGTGGCACAAGAGTAACGCTGTGAAAAGACCCAGAAGAAGAGAGGCCAAAGAACAAATCAAAACAAAAATAGATACACAAACAAACAAACAAACAAACCAGCAGGGCCACACTCCAACTGAAGCAAAGCTGATCCAGTGTTTCACTACTGCCTGCATAGTATGTAATGTCATGAAAGTAAGGGCAATAAACTCTGGTTGAAGGAGGATGGATCCAGCGTTTTATCAGAGGTTATGTTGCGTTTCAGATCACAAAGGCAGGAATGCACAACTCCAGCAGAAACAGAATGGATCCTGGGGTGTTGAAACTCTGGAATGTCCCACTAAATGTTCATTTTACAGTATTGTTTGCGTATGAAGCCTTTTGTCTGCATTGTCTGTGGCTTTAACATGTTTGCTATTGATTTTTTTCCTAACTGGGGGGGGGGGGGGGGGGGGGGGATCATGTAAGATAAATGCATTGATGATGGTGTATGTGAATGTGTGCCAGCTGTGTTAATGAGTGATACTACATTGTGTGTGATAATGGGTGATACCACATTGATGTACAATGTGAATAATGAGATATGTATTTTAATGTGTGCCAACTGTGTTAATGAGCAATACTACATTGTTGTGTGATAATGGGTGATGCCACATTGATGTGTGATGTGGACGATGAGGTTTTGGCCTGTGTGGATGTGGCAGCACAAGCCTCACAAGTACATAGTGCAGGCCACCGTGTTGAAGAACAGCTGGCCACTGTCGGAGAGCAGCTGGACCTTTGTACAGCAGCTGAAGGAGCAGGAGAAGAATGAACTCAAAGGTAAGATATCCACAGCCCTAAAAACTGACCAGTCTTTAGAGATTGTAGAATGTCAACGAGTGATCAGACTCAAAGGTAAGATATCCACAGCCCTAAAAACTGACCAGTCTTTAGAGATTGTAGAATGTCAACGAGAGATCAGACTCAAAGGTAAGATATCCACAGCCCTAAAAGCTGACCAGTCTTTAGAGATTGTAGAATGTCACCGAGAGATCAGACTCAAAGGTAAGATATCCACAGCCCTAAAAGCTGACCAGTCTTTAGAGATTGTAGAATGTCACCGAGAGATCAGACTCAAAGTAAGATATCCACAGCCCTAAAAGCTGACCAGTCTTTAGAGATTGTAGAATGTCACCGAGAGATCAGACTCAAAGGTAAGATATCCACAGCCCTAAAAGCTGACCAGTCTTTAGAGATTGTAGAATGTCACCGAGTGATCAGACTCAAAGGTAAGATATCCACAGCCCTAAAAGCTGACCAGTCTTTAGAGATTGTAGAATGTCACCGAGAGATCAGACTCAAAGGTAAGATATCCACAGCCCTAAAAGCTGACCAGTCTTTAGAGATTGTAGAATGTCACCGAGAGATCAGACTCAAAGGTAAGATATCCACAGCCCTAAAAAATCTGACCAGTCTTTTAGAGATTGTAGAATGTCAACGAGTGATCAGACTCAAAGGTAAGATATCCACAGCCCTAAAAGCTGACCAGTCTTTAGAGATTGTAGAAGTCAGTCAGTGAGTGATCAGACTCAAAGGTAAGTCTCCTACCCTCTTGTACCTTTCCAGTCTTCACACATTGCATTGTTATAATAAGAAATCAGATTCAAAGATGAGACCCTGCTTTTCTACAAGTCTTTAGTCATTGCACTGTTATAACAGGAAATGAATTTCACAGATGAGACCCTGCTTTTGTACAGATTGTATTGTGTGAGCAGAAGAATGAACATGAAAGTAGGGCACCCACATTGTCTTTGTGATTAATCTTAAGACAATAAGGATCTAAAACAACAACAAAAATCCCCTAGAACTCTCTTCAGATTTGTTTTCATTGATTGATTTTGCAGCATTTCCCTATTTCACATTCATTTCTTCTGCCTTCCTGAAATTTGTATCCTGTAACCAGTTCATCCTTACATGTTCTTTGTGGTCAGCTTGATTATCAATGAAACAACTGTGAACAGGAACAGGAAGTTATCAAGGACCACCATTGATTTTTTTCCTGCACTTGACCAGTCCACATACTGCATTGTGTAAACAGGTGAAGCTTCAACTTGAAGCAAAGGCCTCCACATCTCTTGCTTGGCATGGATAGTCTTTGAATGAAAGTGTATGTTTAATAGTACCCGTATCATCTATGCTGACAAAAAAAAAAATTCTGCCAACAGTTGCTATATTTTAGCTACAAGACTGTGGTGTTAATAACATTATTGAAAGTCTGTTTGGGGAGTCTCCTACACAGTCATTTCAAAGGAAAGGTCAGCGTTCTGTGTACTCACTTCGGTTTCTTTCCACAGTGGCATACAGGAACGCGCCCGCCATCCCCTGCCAAGAATGAGAAGTCGCCACCTGCAGGTCAAAAGGGCAAGCCCAAGGGCAAGGTGGACAAGGGAGGCAAGGACAAGCAGGACAACAAAGGGTCACGCCCTCCCTCACAGCAGTTTGACATCACCAAGCCCAACTGGACACTGCGAATTGTGGTGGATGCCACCTCTGCTGTGAGTTGCTTCTCTTATCACCTTTTTTTTTTTTTTTTTTACCTCTCTTTTGTTCCTATATGTGCAACATGGGTGCGTCTATAATCATGAGAAAATGTTGAGTAGCAGCATTCTAGCTCAGCAGTATTTTGCGCTCAAGAAGGATACTCTTGCTACTATTTTCTCTTGATGATAGTGTGATGAACTTGAATTGAATGTGTAGAATTTGCCTCAAATTTTGTTGAAAAGGAATACCATAGTGATGTGAGGTTATTTCTTTTGTCATCTAGAATATGAAAAGGTATACCACTGTAGATTGAGAATGCTTTGTAAAAATTTGGAGAAATTGAATTCTTTAGAATCTTAGAAACATGATCTGGGACTTTTTAGGTGTGCATTTCTGCTTACAAGCCACGGATCAACTGTTGTCGTAGATCTGCACAATCCAGTAGCAAATTATGCAGAGGCATGTTCAGGACACAAAAAACAGAAACTCTGCAGTCTGAAAATGACAAGATCAAATCTCTGTGGAGTGTTCAGCAAATGTGGGCCAACACAGCAGAACTGTTAGAAGAGTGAGTCACAGCAAGCCAAAACTTCATTCACAGAGAGAGTCACCGTCACTTCATTGTCCCTGTGTGCTGGCAGGAGGAGATCGAGGTGAAGAAGGACACGGAGAGGGCGGACGAAATACGTGCCATGAAGAAGGCCTGGGAGGACGCTGAACCAGGGCGTGCCGCCAAGGTGAGAAGCTGAATGATGCTTTCTCTGCAGGTCTGCCTGGAAGGGCAGTGGTCATCACTGAGGAGAGCTGTCAGTGGAGAGTGGCTGTTCAGTTCCCAATGACCGGTTGGTTTGGTCTTCTGATGTGATCTGGTACAAATAGAAACTGTACGATACTTTTCTTTTGTTTGTTATTTTACTGTGTTTAGCCTTTCAGTCACCACATTGTTTTGATTTTTTTTTTTTTAATAGCAAACTGCCTGATTAATTTTCTACAGTGCTGGACAAATTAGGTACCTTTTATTTAACAACGGAAAAGTAGAGCAAGTCTGGAAGTGAATCTGGATTTGCATGTTTTAGTCTGATTATTGCTGATAGTAAGAACTGACTATTTAGATCACTCACTTATGTTTGTGAAGATTCAGGACATCAAATCTTGGTGTTCTTGATGTCTTAGTATTGCTACCTAAGTTTGAATCGGTCTGATACCCAAGTTGTTGTCAGTTTAACAGCTTCAGTGTCTGGGCTTCTTACTCATCCCCACTCATGGTAAATGCACTGTCATACATCACTCGTTAACAGTCATACCGCCCATTTCAAAGAAAATGTTTAAAAACTTTTCATCCAGTTGAGAAGGCAAGTCAAGCAGCACCCTTGAGAACCAAAGTCACGTGCTCAAAATGCCTTGTCTTAACAATCAACCCATTAACCCTTCCCAAACAACAAGTACAGTGACAGGAAGTAGACTGAACCTCAACGGGGTTGATATGTGTGAATGGGTGTGTGAGCAAGCAGTGCTGACAGGCAGATTGTTTGTTGTTGTTTTTTTTTATTGATATCTTACTGTGTTTGACCAACGTGAGTGACATGAGGCCTGCAGCCATACTGACTCCCTGTCCACTCAGGCCCTGCAGTCTCGCCTCAAGTACCTTAACACCCACACCATCAAGCTGCATCCTGACGAGGAAGACAAAGACAAGGAGAAGGAAGGGGAGGCCAGCAGCGGGGGAGGGCCAGAGGCGGCGGCAGGGGCCGCAGCGCCAGCAGAGCAGGAGGTGGCGCCACCTCACACCCCGCTGTCAGTCGTTGACCCTGCCCTGGCGGCCCTGGACGCCGAGATGGTGCTGACCCTGGAGCCCCCTCCGGCACCCACCCCACGGGAAATGCTGCAGCCGCTGGATATCACACCTTTTGTCAGGTGAGCTGAGTGTCAGAACAGGAGGGATTAGAATATGAACGTAGTATTTTGACAACGGTGAGTTCAAGAAAAGATAATAAATCTGAAATGAGGCAGTGAACAGTAAACAGTAAATAATGAACAAGTAGGGTAACTCTTGCTCCCATGATGAAATAAATACACGCCCATAACTCCAAAGGAATGCTGCATGTGACACCAAATCACACTCAGCAGATAATGACGGCACAGAGCGCACAGAACAATCAAGGAAACATCTGATGGGTGATTTATTGTTGTAAGCAGCATTTCTTTGGAGTTATGGGCATGTATCTATTTCATCATGGGAGCAAGAGTTGCCCTACTTTGTTGTTACTGTTCAAGAAAAGAATTATTGTAACTATTCATATGTGTTTTCCAATTGAACTGATTGAACAGTGTTTTGGAAGAGACAGACATTATACTAAGATCCTCTGCGTGACATGCAACTGGACACACAGAAAAAATCCAAGGCAGCAAAAGAGTTTTCTATGGCTAAATGCTGTAGAAACATCCATTTTGATCGGTAAACTAAAACATACACAGAAAACAAAAGAAAGAAATTGACGCACTTACCACCATGGAACATAGTAGTGCCAGCTTCACCTAGAGAAATTTGTAGCTTGGTAAGATTATAATGCCGAGTATCAACATAATCATAAAAAAAAAAGTTGTGCAATGTAAAGATTATAAAGTGAAGTATCAAACAGAATGAGGAAAACGTTTTGGTGACGGCAAGGTTATAAAGTATGAAACAGAATGAGAAGGAAAAAAGAAAACAAAAAAAAAGCAGAAGCGAAGGACAAAAACATATTTCAACTGTTTGACATGAATAGAACATGACTACATCACTACATGCCGGACAGAGTCTTCCTTCGGGTGTAGAGAGCAACACACACGTACATCACTTTAAAAAGATCCTGGGAGGATTCTGAAACCCAGGGACAGCAAACCCCTGCCAGTTTCATGCAGGTTGGTGTCTTTACTCGTTGCATGTGCCAAAGTCAAGAAACAGTTACCATGCTTGTGTCATCTCTGACTGGATTCCAGACGCACGCTGGACAAGCCCCGGCTGCTGGATGAGGCAGAGATGCAGAAGCTGCTTGAGGAGCGTCAGAAACAGATCGCCGAGTACAAGGAGTTCAGGCAGCAGGTGGAGGCCTGGAGGGCCCAGGACCGTGCTGCCCGCAACCAAACCAAGATCAAACAGCTGGACGACGCTCAGGCTCAGGCTCTCTGCAGGTGAGAGAGATACAGAAGTGGAGACAAGTGATTTATTCAATAAGGCCGTGGCCTCTGTTGAAGGGGATGCATAAACAACATAGAATACCGGCACAGGAAATGTTCACAGTCGGAAAACAAAAATGGATAGAGAAACTCGGGAAAGTGAATAAGAGAGCTATAAGATGGTATTTTAATGTTTTATAAATGTAAACAGCAAACTGAAAATATCTTCATGCTTAGATGACATAACCAATACAAGTCTAAACAATGAGTGCTGGTTTAGATACTTTGTAGGGTTTAGCTGATTTCTAAGATTTTTCAAAAAAGGGCAACAAAATATGAAATGGACCTTATCTTCTTTTGCACCTTTACATAATGGATAATTAAGATCTGGTTCATTATGCTGTTTGTAACGATAGCGATGAACAGATAAATCAGATAACCCAAATCGAAATCTGGTCATGATATACTTTAAATGTATGTCCATTTTCATTGATATGTACGTTGGAACACAGTGAAGCAAATTAGATTGCCTATACAAATCAGATCTGGTACTACGCTGAATTGAGTTTTACACAGTTGCCACCTGCAGTCTATCAGTCTATCAGTACGCTGCATACATTGAAAACCAGTTGTGTCCTGTACACTCTGACTGAGACAGGAGAGAGAGAGAGAGAGAGAGAGAGAGAGAGAGGTCATCAGTGTTATCGTCATCGTCACCAGCGTCTGTTGTCAGCATCGCACTATTTGATGTGCCTAGGATTGTGCCTTTTGGGAGGTGTGGGGGAAGGATTCGTTGAGGGGGGAAGGGGGCATTTTTAGAGATGGGGATGTTATTTTTGCTGTTATCTCCATGATAAGATGTTTTTTTACTTTTAGGATGTCATCATCTGCCTTGTTCTCTGATGTCATTCCATTTTTTTTCCTTACACACAGACTGATCAAATTTGTGCAGTGTAATTACGTTTAGACATTTTTTGTTTATTTCATGAAAGTCTGCATGTATATGTCACTTATTCACATGCTGCCCAGCGAATCAATATATGCCCATTCCGTTGTGCATGCTTGAATGTTATCATGTGCACATAGACTCTGTAAAGCAAAGAGAATGTTGGCTTTTTGCATGGGAAATGCTTCCTCAATTCTTGCACTGGACATGACGATGTCATGACTAGAGAAAGACAATGGACTTTGAAGAAGTACAGAAGATCTCAGGTTTTTTTCTCTATGCTCTAATGTCTTCTTTAATCATCCTGATGAGGTAGTTACTAGATGAAACATTTGCTCCGTGTCCCTATAGAGAAAAACAATCAAAGCAATCCGTCTGGTGTGGGTTTTGCCACCCCATATTTTTGCTCCAACATGAAACCTGCATTCAGAAAGATGGAAGACAGACCGTAAATCACTCAGTGGGAAGAGTGGCTTTAGGGAATGGTCCAAGGCTATTGTCATGGACCTCAAGCTCATGACATTGGACACCCACAATTTGTAATGCAGTAACCATTCCTGATCCCGTTCTGTGGGGCATTCCTGTGTGAAAGGCTGTGAAAAAATGGTGCCATCTTGTGTATCATATACAGAAGGGGGAGTGTGCAGACTACAACACTGTTCTTTTGTTTTAAGTTTGTGTGCATTGTACATGCATGAAATAACAGGACAGATAGTGGCAAGTGCTTAGCAAATTTGAAAGCTTCCTGAGTTGGAAGTGATAAGTTGCAGTTTGTGAATCATTTTGATCTGTTAACAGATCTGCAGAAAGATGCAAACAATGTGGGTTTGTTTGCAATATTGTATATACAGAGTTTGGAAGATCCAAATATTTTGGTTCAGAACATATTGGTTACAGTGCTGTAAGTTCAGGATTTTTAAGATACAAATATTTTCATTCAGAACATATGAAAACTAATTCATTAATCTGAATGACATGAATCAGTTAATTTGAATGATTTTAAGATTCAAGACTGGATTGATGGATTATTTTTATTCACAAGAATATTGAAAAAAAAAATGCTCCAAATCAGAATATATGGTTTACGTCTTCATGAAAGTAGACTGAAACAGTGAGAAGTTGACTTCTATACTGAATGGGAAATAGTAAGAGCTATCTTTTCAGTAAGCAAAGCCTCGTGCTAATATTGATAATCAGTACATTTCCAATGCCTTTGCAACATTGTCACAGTTTTTGTTTTTTTTTTCAGTTGAATGGAATATTATTTGTAACTCATGAATGTTTATTTGAGGGAATGGGTTTGGTAGTGGAGGGAAATATAGGCTTTAGGGGAAAGCATTTGAGGCCTTTTACAACCCTCGACCGTTATTTGATCCTGGAATCTGGTTGACCTGCAAATTCAATGTATGTCCCAACTCTTCCACAAGTTGACTTCATGTTGCATGTTGTTTTTCAGTGTGGCTGCAGAGCGGCTGCTGTCTGACTCTGGTGTTGTTGTGCTTGTCTTTGCCAGCAAGCGGTGGACCATTACAGGGCCCTGTACCGGGAGGCTCTGGCCTCCGTCAAAATCCGCTGGCTTGCCTCCCCTCCTTATGATCTTAATAGTTCCTATGGTAGCATAGAGTCCATTCATGACTCAGAACTTGCCTTTATCAACTAGTCTGCTTTGTCCGCTTCCATTTTGAGTTCAGCCAGGACCTTTGTCCTTGGTAGCTGTGGTTTTCATATTCTTCCCCTTTTGTTCCATTTTTGTGCTGTTTTTGTGAGTTTTTTTTTTTTTGCTTGTTTTGTTTTATTTTTCACCATTAATTTGTGTATTGTGTTAGTTGTCCGGAATGTTTTACTCTCCATCCCAGATTCTTTTTTTCCAGATGGTCTTGCATTAAGTGATGTGTTTTGTAGAATTCTGGCTGTTGAAAAAGGACCTGTGTGTGAAATTGAACCAGAATCTTACACATTTATTTCAAAGTACAGATTTTTTTACCGAAATTATGTGTCTTCTCCTAGTTTGTACATGTTCTGTGTAGTGTCTGCAGATTATGTAAACCTGTTCTAGAATGATCCATTTCAAGCAAACTTCCTTCTGACACATCATTACCATTTTTTTTTCCACACCCACCTGAAAACAAGCAAACCAACGAGCAACCCTCATCTTTGTTTCTCAGCTAGAACTCCGAGGTTTGAAACTGATGAGACTTTGCCATCATGAGGGTGGCCACATTCGGATGTAGGTGATGATGTGTAAACATGATACCAGTGTGCATGGTGTGTTGTAGTTGTTGTTGATGTTGGTCTGGTGTTGTGTTGTTTTTGTTTCCTTGTCATACATCCCACAGCCACATAATGGTTTATGGGTTATTCCTTAATGAAAGATGGAATGAGACTAAATGTGTGTGCATAGGGGACGTGTGTGTGTGTGTGTGTGTGTGTGTGTGTGTGTGTGTGTGTGTGTGCGTGCACGTGGAGCACGCATATATGTGTGTTGTTTGTATTAACTTACACACAGGGCAATGGCACATGCATGTATTTTCTTTGTATTAATGTACACACAGGACAGTGGTGTTTGAAGTCTCATCCAAAGGACTTGGAAGGAGTTCGATGCTGTGCAGTTATCTCCCTTGAGAAATTCTCCCCCAGTCTATTGGTCTTAACTGGGGATTGAACAGAGGCCCCTTGGATGAAAAGAACAATGCTTTTTTACCACTGGACTCCCAGGGACTATAAAAAAAAACTGAACCTAAACTCAAAGTTGCACGTACAGCTGTGTGCCAGAAACACAAGGCAGTAAGCTGAAAATCTTTGCAGAACTCAAAATTCTTACACTGCGTGTACAGTGAGGTGAACCCTAAATGTATGCGAACATGCTCAAGGACTCACACTTGTGGACTTACTGGCAGCAAGCATGCATACCTTCAGACATTCACCACAATCATAATCATGCCTATACATATGGACTTGCGCACATGATCACTTCATTGACGTTGCTCAAGGGCAGTTAATTTGGAGGGTGGGAACTGGTGTCATGGAGGAAAGAGATAAAAGAACAAACCCGCAACGTTATATCCAGGTTTAACTCACTGCTGGTCTGGTTCAGACTTTCTTGCTCAGACTTTACTATTTGTTTGGTTTATAACCCGTTTTGCTTGTTATTTACATCATGCTCATTCATATTCCTGCAAACCCACATAGCGTCTTCCATTCCCTGTAGTTTTATGTTTGAGTGAAATTTACAGATTGCAGGGAGCTCTTGAACGTTTTCGCTCAGTGTGACCCAGACATAGATTTTGTTCCATTTCTTTATTGCATTGATTCAGAGCGCTAGCACTGATCTGCTCGATACCTTTGGTGTTGATAGTACTGATCTGGTGCAGTAGTATTGATTCACAATGATGCCCTGAATGTATTGATTTGAACTGATTCTTTTATAGTGCTTATTCAGCATGATTCCCTGACTGTATTGATTCAGCATGATTCTCTCATGGTTTGTGTTTAAATGAAATTTCTAAAACTATAAATTTGGAATGATTCCCTAATAGTATCACTTCATCGTTATTTAGTGATAATATTGATTTGATTTGATTCCATTGATATTTTGATATACACAATTATTTAGTGATGACATTGATTTAATTTGATTCCATGGCAGTCTGATTTATGCAATTCCCTAATTCATTTCGTTTTTGGTTTCCGGACTAAAGGTATTCACATTCATTCTTTCATGATATTAAGTCAAGTTAATTCTTTATTGTTTCCAAATTATTCTCTCATAGTACCGATTCAAAGTTATTCTCTAATTTCCAAATAGAATTGATGCAAAATTATTTTCTGGTAGTGTTGATTAAAAATGATTTCCTGATAATATTCATTTTGATTTCCTGATATGATTAAATCAAGTGAGTTTTTAGATTCTATAATGCAATTGCTTTGAGTTTTTTTTCTACTATCAATGTAGTGTTGATTCAATTCAATTACCTGAAAGCATTGCCTCACACTGATTCCAAATTATTCCTAACAGTATTGACTAAGTTATGCCTGATAGCATGGTTTCACAGTCGCTCATGATGATACTGTATTGATTCAAACTAATTTCTGATCTTGTTTATTTACTTTCTTTCCAAACATTTTTGTGGTAAAATTGATTCTGACTTACATACTGAATACATTGCCCCAGGGTTGTTTAGTATTGATTCAGTTATTCCTGACAGTATCGATTCAAAGATATTGTCTGATAGTATTGAACACTGAACTTAGATTCGAAGTTCTGCCTGATAATTGTGTATGGATTCAGCGTGACCGCTGGTAGTATTGATAGTGATTTTCAACTCAGAGTGTTTTTCTGATAGTGCCAATTGAGCGTGTTTTCCGAAACTTGTCAGCTCAGTGTCATTCCTCCCCACACCACACAGGTGCAGGAAACTCCCCTGATTATTTTGTTTATGTGCGTGTGTGTGTGTTAGATGTGCTTTCCTCCAGTTATTAACTTGCCTGCCCCCCTTTTTTTTTTGTTTCATTTTGATTTTGGTTCCTGCCCTCCTCGCCTTCACCCCGCTTTGTATCATCCACCCTGCTGTGGCCTTGACCCCCAGACTAAACTTGACCTGACCCGGGAGGCCATCAAACGTGCCGCGGGAAGCCTTCCGCCAGCGCTACCTGGAGGCGGAGCGTAAGCGCGACAGGAGGAGCTGGCCCTGCAGGAAGCGGCCATGAAGGCGGAGCAGGAGGCCAAGTCGGACAAAGGGCGCAAGAGCGCCAAGGGGAAGAACAGCGGGAAGAAAAAGAAGTAGACAGCACAGCGCTGAGGGGGATCGAAGTGGGAGTGGGAGAGATGTGAGTGACAGACAGCAGGAGTGAAAACACTTGAAGGAAGAGCTGTTATTGCCAGTTCTAAATAATGAAAATAATTGAAGATAGGTAAACGAATGAATTTGAACACAGATATAAAAAAAAAAATGTGGTTAAAAGAAAAGATATATACTGTCTTTAAAAGATATATACTGTTTTTTAAAAAATATGAAAAGAAATAGAGAGAACGGGAAGGATGCGGGCAGTGGAAGAGGGGGTGGGAGCAGCTTCATAGACAAGAAAAATGAAAATTGAAGTGTGATTTTTTTTTTTTTCTGAAAGGAAGATAACAATAAGCATTAGTGTAAATTTGTGTATTCTTCAATCAACTTGTGAATAACAAGAGGCTTAAAGACTGTAAATTTTGGATGTTTCCTGAGAGACTGTTTGTTTAACATTTATTTGCGAGTCAAGTGTTTTCATTGATGACAAATCCGTCCAAACACTGGATATAACATGATTGTTTCTTTGTTACATGTGGCATGTCTTCACTTATGATGATTTGGAGAATATATATATATTCTTGTTGTGAAGTATGTAAAATAAACTTGATGTGAATGATTTACTGAATGTTGGTTGGCATTTTTCATCTGTGGTGTACTTGCATCCCCCCCCCCTCCTCCCCCCCTTCAGTAACACAAACATTTGGGAATTATTTATTCATGCATGCTCCTGTATACAAGCACCATCTGATTAGTATTAAAAATACATGTGCAAAAACAATAACTGCACAGCCACAGATCAAGCTCTGATTTATAATCTGAAAGACTGATGTCTGTGTAGCAGTGTTTTATTGTCACAATCTTTCTTTCTGTCTTTCTTTTAGTGTTTTTTTCCCCCCAAATATTAGACTGTGATAAAGTGTCTTTTTTTCAGATGAAGAGAGAATTGTTGGACGAGACATTCCACCAGTCCATTATTCACTAAAATTGCAGACTGATCTAAACACAGAGAGGACTGTCTCTTTTTTTATGCCCTGGCTGTATGCATTTTTTTGTTTGTTTTAACCAATAGATTTTCTTCTACAAACAGTTTGTCAGGGATGGCTCTTTTTTTGCTGATACTGAAAAGATCGATGTTGTGCAAAAAGGACTTCATTAAACATGACCATCACCACGAAAGGCACATGAAGCATCTAATCAACAGGTCACCAACAGAAGGCACATTATGTGTCTAATTAACAATCTTATGTGATATTATGTGAATGACAACTTCAGAACATTACCTTTGCAATTATGATCTGAAAACAATGCAGACTTCTTCACGACAAAGTGACGGACTTCTTATCTATATCAGCAGGGGACCCACCATTTTGAAAATTCTGAGTGCACAGTCACTTAACTGCATTCAAAAACTTGTGTGTGTTAAGATTTAAGAGATTTGAAAAGAGACTTCCATGTGATACATTCAATGTGTTATGAGACTACAGAAAAAGGGCACAAGACAAGACTGACAGGATCAGGGTCCTTTTGCGAAAAATAATTCCTGAAGTTTTCAGTGTGCCTGGTCACATATAGCCCTCATCTGAAAGATAGGGTTCAATTCGTCATTCAGGTTTGATGGAGTCTGGCAAGAGACAAGAGTCCAAGCTGATGTAGTATTTGGGATTGATATCATCAGTGTGGTGTGCAGTCTTTGTGTCATCCAGACCATCAGGTTCTCCCTCTTCTCCTTTGACTCACATGCATATATGTGATAGAGCCCCATTACAGCAGCTGTCTCGACATGTCATGGTTTGTTTTGTCAGGAGCTTTCAGAGCTTTTTTTTTTTTTTTTTTTTTTTGACAAGAACATGGTTTTAATACCTCCGTCCTGGAGTCAGCCTGTGATGATATTTATTGACCGACTGGCTTTTGATGTGTTTATGATTGGCATTCTTTGAACAGCATTTTATTTGAAAGATAACAAATATACACAGTCTTGGGTTCTTCTATATCATTGGTTTGTAAATTAAAATGTTATAGACGCCAGGTATGTGTGTGTGTGTGTGTGTGTGTGTGTGTGTGTGTGTGTGTGTGTGTGTGACTTAATCTGTCCCAGACTGCTGCATCTTTTCTGATACCTTGTGCTGTCTGTTGTACACACTCTCACACACACACACACACACACATACACACACACACACACACACGCACGCACGCATACACACACACACACACACACACACACACACACACTCTCTCACACACTCTCTCTCTCTCTCTCTCTCTCTCTCTCTCTCTCTCTGTCACACAGTTGAGCACATACCATGTACACACTTGAAAACATGTACATGCACTCACACACACACACACACATTAGAGAACAGGCCACAGTGTGGACTAGCAGATGTGCTTGGTTAGTGGAAAAGAGTTTAAAAGTTTTAGAGGGAATGAACATGTTATGAAAGTGGATAGACAGTCACAAAATCTGCCGTCTCTTGAGCATTCTTACGTTAGTCAGTGCGCACACACCTCATCAATATATTCGAAACATCCTCTCAGCTTATGTACACTCTCAGTCATCCACACTTTCACTTGCACAACATGTTCAATCTCAATTGTGGCTATGTAGGCTGGAATAAGTTGCACAATGTGATAATAAGATGAATCAACTGTTTTAAGAGTAAAAAGTTTATAAGCATGGGGAATGTTGCCATAACATGTATCAATGGTTTTATCACAACAGGTGTGACATACTTTGTTTTGTTTAAGAAGGGAGAACCTTCAGTTCGTCACAACACTAACATCACTAATAATAAAAGAAGGGGCGTCGGCAGAAATAACTTGCAGGGTACGAATAGCAGCAGCCATTGTTGGTCCAACACTGCAGCAGATGACTGGTTGAAAACTGGGGTATACACTATTGCTACAAATAATGCATCCAAATTGTGATGGTAGGTATCGAGATCTTAAATGAAGTAAGATCAGTTCAAGCTTGTTAAATTTTGGTCTCACACACACCATCACACCATCTTTCACAAACATACAGGTACATGCCACCATATAATCCCTATTCTGTTTTCTCACTCTATCCATTCTAAACATCTTATCAAAAACCAGCAGTCGTAACGCTTTCACCAATAACCTTGTCAGTCAACGATGTAGTTTTACCAACGTGTAGAGGGGTGGAAGGGGAGGGGGGGGGGGGGGTCTGCTTTCACAGCTTAGTCTTAGCAGGGTGGAAGATGGGGGGGGGGGGGGGGGGGTGTCTGTTTTCACACAGCTTAGTCTTAGCAGGGTGGAAGAAGATGGGGGGGGGGGGGGGGGGGGGGGGGGGGGGGTCTGTTTTCACAGCTTAGTCTTAGCAGGGTGGGAAGGGGGGGGGGGGGGTCTGTTTTTCACAGCTTAGTCTTAGCAGGGTGGAAGATGGGGGGGGGGGGGGGGGGGTTTCACAGCTTAGTCTTAGCAAGGGGGGGGGGGGGGGGGGGGGGGGGGGGGGTTCTGCTTTCACAGCTTAGTCATGGGGGGGGGTGGAAAGGGGGGGGGGGAGGAGGTCTGTTTTCACAGCTTAGTCTTAGCAGGGCAGGAGGAGGGATTTGCTTTCACAGCTTAGTCTTAACAGGATAGAAGCAGGGGGTCTTCACAGCGTAGTCGTTGCAGGGCTGAAGGAGGCCTATGATCTGTTTTAAAAGGTCCTCTTTGCAGAGCGGAATAAGGGGTGTGATGTTTTCACA
>JADBJO010000601.1:210000-215000 GCA_016801955.1 Conus betulinus | reverse complement strand
TTTCAGAGACCACCCCGTCAAGGTCTGAACCCAGTCCTGTGCAAAGTGATGACCTGGTATCCCCAACAGAGACCACCAGGAAGTCCATGGACACAACCAGATCCCCCCCAGCGACCCGCCTCAGCAGCCGGTGCCTTTTACCTATCAGCAGAGCTCTCAGGACGGATGTCTCGCCCAGGGGACCCTTTCTCATGGCTGGTCAATCCTTTCTGGACGCCAGGAGAGAAATCTGCACAAGGCACATAGCACCTGAAGACATCAGCAGACCGTCCTCACATGACTCTGAGGCCCTGCTGGAGGATCACGCCCAGGACTGCCCAGATGTTACTACAGATTCACTGGAGGATCCTTTTCAAGATAACTCACAGGATCCGTGGAGAGAAAAGGCTTCAGGTGATCCTCCGGTCCCTGATTCCGAATCACTGAAGCACCCAAGATTTGATGCCAAGCAGAAAGATCAGCTATCTAGAGAGAACCTTGGTTTGTTTCACGCGTTAGACTATCGTGATCAACGGAATCCACGTTTTGAGCTTATAAGAAGGAAGACGTTTCTTAGCAGCCGACCCGTGCATCGTTTCTTCCCACAAAGACATGAACAACTGTTGGTTGTGTCAGAGAGGTCTCCCATAGACCACCGCACGAAGGACACAGCCCGAAACAGCAGCAGGACACCCCGGAGAACTGCTCCACCACGAAGCAAAAAAGATGTTTCCCGCACTGAAAAGTCACCCGGTGGCGCCTTCCTAGGAGCCGTGACGGGCAAGGCAATTGACGGGACGCTTCAGACCTGGAAATCTCCGTCGTCTTACATGCGTTACAACCACAACGCCCACAGCGGCCAGCCGGGAAAGAAAAACGAGGTGGAAGGACACAGCTCTGTGACCAGGATGCCGTCCAAGCTGGTTCTGGACGTGGTGCTGCCCAGAGAGAGAATAAGTCCCGTAATGGTAGACTGGACCTGACCATCGGCAATCTGTCCCTGGACAGGCAAGTTCTGCAGGATTGGATGTCCCCCAGATCTTCCCCCCCCCCCACCTCCTCCCTCGGCCCCCACCAATGCTGATGAGGACGACTTGGAGGATATGTACATCGTACGTCAAGCCGATGGTGAGGGTGGAAGCGGCGAGATTCCTAACAGCTGCTGTGCCAGCTTTTGTTCCACTGCATCGCTGTTTTCCTCTGTTGAAGGAGCGAAGAGAACAAGAGCTCACTGATGGACACAGACCTTCATCTGTTATACAACAGCCTTTAGAGGCCAGCAGGCATACTTCACCCACAGCTCCCACCCCAACGACTAGGGAAGCTGCTGATCCCAACCGAGATTCAGAGCAGTGTCTACAGTCTGCACAGAGCTCCGAAACAATAACACCAGTTCAAGCCATAGGAAACAGCCAGGATTCAGCCGATCCGCCAACTCCTCATGCCGCAGTGTCAGAATCCACGCCCGCCCTTCCCCAGCAGCAGCAGGACGATGCCCATCGGGCACCGACGTCTTCTGTGCGAGACCTGCACTGTGACGTGCTGGGATCAGGGGCGTGTGCCGACTGCCAGGCAGCTCAGCATCGCCAGTACTTCGCTGCCCAGCAGGAGATCCTGTACCCCCACATCAGCGCCACCCCGCGACACATGGTGGCCTCGCACAAGATGAAGGACAAGCGACGGATTAAAACTGAGAGCCCGCGTGCGCACAGCGTTTCCACAGCGTCTTACGTGCCTGATGTACAGCCCAACGATGTCGTCACCGACCTGGAACTGTGCAAACGCATTGTGGAGAAAGGGCATAGGGCCAGACTACCCAACAGTTTTTCCTGAAGTCATCGCCAACGCTCAAGCCCTGTCTGATATATGGATGTTGAATTGGATTCTTATCTTGGAGTTCTTGGTATGAAAATAACCTCCTGTCCACCACTGTTTTCAGTGAGTTTTCTTTTTTTCAGAGTCTGGGGTGTCAAAACGTGACTTCTACCTTCCCCGTCAGTGGCCCCAACCTCCTTCGTTTTCCGCACAATTCTTGGTATTTAGGTGACTCCTATCCCGTATCTAACAGTTCTGATGTCTGTTTGCTCCGTTTTCAGAAAATACCTTAATGACGTTTAACTTTAATTCTGATAAGACTATTGCTTTCGTTTGTTTGTTCTTTTACTTATAAGTTCTGACTTGCGATTTTTTTTTTTTTTTTTTTTTTTTTTTTTTGCCCCGTGTTAATAGATGATGTTCGGAAATATTCAAGGGAAGTAATTTGAGCTCGCGTTCAGCAAGTGTCCCTGCCGTCTTTTTCATGGGACAGACGTCACTGGTAGGCGCGACTAACTTAATTTTGCCTGTCAGCTTGACAGTTCAGAGAGAGAAAATGCCAAAACACAGATGTAAAACGAAGCGCCTGCAATGCAGACAGTCGATATCCCAAGCCTTATCCGGGCATGCGCTTCAAATCAAATATTTGACTCCATATCTCCATTTGCTTGACCATAAGCTGAGAGGAGGCAACCGTGTTTGTTATAGAAATACAGGCGTTATCTTCCCCTGATTTTCCTTCCTCGGGGAGATCTACTCTGTTGTCGAGGCTATAAGCTATGATCCTACTACTACCTCTCATCCCCCTCCCCCGATGCTCCCTATTAAAAAACTGTCAGCCAGACAACTTGCTTCCAGAAAATGGGACGGGGAGGGGGGAGGGGGGGGGGGGGGGGGGGGGGGGGGGGGGGGGGGCGCTTCAGTTATGAGTGATTTCATCAATAAACAACAGAATTATTACACATTCAGATACGTTGGACGAATTTCATGTTGTGTACCTGTAATTCGAACTCCAGGTCTTCTTTAGAGGACGAAAGACGCTTGACGTCCATGATCTGGTGAAAGATTTGATATTGATGTGGCGGGGTACTCGATCTCATAGCCACACTATACACACACATTCGTCTTTCGTTGTTCGCGCTCACGTGATATCCCTCAATTTCTGTGATGGTTAACAACTGAACAGAAGACTCTGACCTCCACACATTGTGAAGAGAACAGGTCGCAGCTGGGATACGAAAGAGATTTTATGTCGTTGATTTATATTAATATTGATAATTTACTGGTGTCATTTTTTTTTCATTGTTACTTAAGACGTAAAAGATACACACGAAGTACTGGATCCTACCCGCACCTTTTCATTTGTTTGTTACTTAAATCTGTACCGAGATGTGTGCTGTTTCCTGCCATCTAAGTTGTCTATTAATGACAGGAGGACATATGAAATTCTGTCATCGGCATCAGTTATTAATCTATATAGTATTGATATCTGTCATCAATGTACATGTTATTGATGCTTGTCACGCAGTCTGTTGGTTGTTGAGTTTTATAATTCTTTTTGTTTACAATTAATTTTTTTACAATTAATTTCATATATGCATGTAAGTTAATAACATGTGTTGACAAAAATATCATCGGTGCTTTTCATCACTCTATAAATCACTTAGATCTGTTCCAAATTTGAATGTAACCGAAAACATCCGATACTAATCGGTAACTGATGTCTGGTATTACTCTGTATGTTACTGGTGCGGTACTGATCTGTATGCTGTTGATTTTATGTTTCCAGTTTGAATGTTAATTAAACATACAGGTAACAGGTACATAATACACATCTGAATCTTCTTCCAGGCATGGGGCTGGGTCAGGTTTGTCACTTATTGTCCAACAAATGGGAAAAACACGATTACCGCAGTTTCTGAGAGACATGTGCTCCTTGGCTTTTTGTTTTTTTTTTTTTGTTTGTTTTTGTTTGTTTTTTTTGTTTTTTTTTTACAGGTGTGAGCGAAAACTCTGGATGCCGTGTAGCATAAAAACTATGTTTACTGTCTGCAACGTCTTTCAGCAGGACGTGGGCCTGGTGGTTGATGTTGTTACCGTTACGGCCAGTCCTTATGGTTTGTAGGCAGCAGTTTGAAGTCAATCAGATCTGACGGAAGTTTGCTCCAATTTGGTCGTTCGGGGAGGGGTGGGGGAGGACGGTGAGGGGGGGGGGGGGGGGGGGGGGGGGGGATTGTAAAAGGCTGGAGTTGTTAAGAGCTAAACAGTCCGCCCTCGCTTGCCGGAGACATCGTTGAGCTCCACTAGTTCTGGGGTCGCTGCATTCAGATGCTAGTTTATACGTCGGCCAGCATCTTGAGTAGGGGATGATGAGGCGGTTCACCTTTTTCAGCTCTTTGAGACTGTCCCTTTTTCAAAAGTCTCTAAGCATGTTAATCCGCGTGGTGTATCTCTTTCAGAAGGGGTGGAATCCAAGCAGCTTAGGCGGGTGTTCTACGACAGATCAGGCCATGATGGTGTAACAGGTGGCCTTGACTTTATGCTGCAGAAAAGCGGGCACTCTGTTGCCCTTCCCTGCTGTCATCTAATAGTGTTTCGACCTGATCGCCTTCTTGGTACTCCTTGATAAACGCATCCTTCAGAATTTGTTGCATTTTGTCATGGATGATTGTGGGTTTGCTTGGGCTGAATTTAATTTCCTCCTCCTCCCCCCACCGCTCCAGTGATGACAGACCCGATTGGAGGCACTGTTAATTTCTGTCCATGGAAATAACCATGGAAGAGAAGGCATTCTCGTGCAAACAGTTTTGTGCATGAATATTGAACAAAATCTGGTAAGTCGTAAGACCTGGTTGAACTGACGAATAAGAAGTCAGACTCTTGTTCTGGGTCCGGTGTTCGATTTTCACTTATGATAGCCAGATTGGAAAAGATTCTTTTTTAAGTTATCCTCTGTGCCGATTCCATACCTTTCCTTGTTCTTTGGACGAGCTCTAAAACCGAGGTTCTGTGTATAGACGGACAGAGAGACAGAAAGAGAGAGAGAGAGCGAGGGGGGAGGGGAGGAGAAAGAAAGAGACAGACAGACAGAGAGAGAGAGAGAGGGAGAGAGGGACGGAAATAGAAATAGAGGGAAAGGGAAAAAGTGAAAGGGAGAGAGAGCGAAAGGGGGAGAGAAAATGAGAAAGGGGGGAGCGAGAGAGAGA
>JADBJO010000601.1:197500-205000 GCA_016801955.1 Conus betulinus | reverse complement strand
ATAACAAGAAGACTCACATGTGTTACTGCAGAACTGGTCACATCATCAATGACCGTCTCCCGGTAGTGCTAATGTGTCAGCAATGATGAACACAGGAACATTAACATGCAACATGAGCATCATCCAAGCCACTATCACTACTGGTTTGCTGTCTCTGATGTCATCCTTCCAAATCACTCAGCTATACACTCCAGCTACACTGCAGCTTACAGCACAGTTCACAGTCTGTAGTGTAATGGTAGTGTTAGATTTCATGACATGGATGTACTCATGTTTCCTTCTCCAGTATGTCCCAGCAACAACCATGCCAGATAGATACCCACATCTACTCTTCCCCCTTCCCTCGTTCTTTCCTTCTATCTTTCCCTCTACTCCCCCCTCTCCACCCTCCAGAAGGGAAAAAGGGAAGTTCCAAGCTTGCCCATGCATCCTCATCTTACACAAATATCCACAGCAGCAGCAACAGCAGACACAGAGAACAAACACCAATTAACACTCATCAAAGACTAGCAAAGGCTCTGATCAGGAGCATTTTCACACAATACACAGATAAACATTGACAAATACAGATAACGGCACATGCGATTTACATTAAAAAGAAAACAGAACTCTATGGCATCTTGCCAAAATTTTCACTTCATCATCCCACCAATGAACTGTGATGTGCTACAACACATATTTTTAAAAAATCTTTTCTAATGCAGCGAGCTTCAATTCAAAGTGAAGCACAAAGGCCATTAGCTTCATCATTAAATAGTGCAGTTCTTTCCTATTGACCAAAATTAGTACAGTTTTCTCTCTGATTATGTTTCTTAAAGATAGAATAAATGTCGCTCTTTCCCCAAATCAAGATGGCGGAATGATGGAAATTTGCATACTGCAAGGCACAGAACCTTGACAAGTCAAGGATCTAACTCTGAAACGTTTATATAAAGAAGACCAAAAAATCATTTGATTTTGCTTTTAGAATTTCAGTTACATGATTCCAGAAATTTTTTAAGTAGCTGCTTACTAAAACAAAAACAAAAAAAACTCCGACTTTTCAACAGTAAACTTAATACATGTTTAACTCATATATCAATTGTACACTCTCGTTGTTATGTAGTATTCTGCTAAATTTTTAAAATATGTCATATTGCAAGACACCCTAAAGCCTATTGTTTGACTCACCACTTAGTTAAGTGAAGGAGACTAATAAAATAGCATTTCAATATTGACGAAGATCTGCCCGCATATTTGATGTTCTTGTTGTTGGCTTACAGTCAGTCAGACATACAGAACGGACCCAGAATATCCTGCACCACAATGCAAAGCCTGTGTGCAGGGTAATAACAATGCACATCACTGACCTCTCTTAGGGCGTCGATCAACATCTGCCATTTGCCTTGCGCATCGGATCTCTTGATAGAATCCAGAAGATCTTTCACTGCTCCGTTGTAGTCACCACTGCCCTCTTTCTCCAGAAGAATACCTTCCCTGTCCTGGACTTCCTGTATGAAAGTGTGAAGTAAATGAACCAGTTAGTGAATAAATGAATGATTCAGTGAGTATCTGAGATGCTGAATATGAGTGAATTAGAGACTGAACCAACAAGATCATGTATAATAACTCACTTGAAACTGTTATAGTTTCTCAGTCAGTACTTCATATAATAAAAACAAAAACAAAACCTTCAATTCAGATGTGGCAGAAAGGAGACAATGTTTACCTGATGATGTTTGTTTCTCTCTACCAGAATTATCTCCTATGAAAAATGGCTGGGAATCCATCATAAAGACATAAAAACTATAAATATCCACTTTATTCCCTTTACACCTTAGCGTAAATAACATTGATAAATTTAGTACAAGCTGTTGCAGTTAAAGATTCTTTTTCTCAAATAATTTCTTTATTGAACAGATGTGTACATAAACAACTATATTGACTAAAGCAACAACAAGCAAATGCTTATAATGTGTTCAGTGACGGAAAATTTAAACAAAAAACACATCGGCGTATTGCATGATCAACATTGACATGTAAGAGAGAAAAGAAAAATGCTGAATATATCATATGGGAAAATTTGTAGAAATCTTAGTTTAAAAATTAAAAGACAGGAAAAGAAGATAGAACAGATCAGAAGAATCTAACAACGATGCAAACAGGCAATCTACACAACAAATATCATGATTCCCCATGCACCGAACTTACACAAATTTGAAGAGAGAGAGAGAGAAAGAGAGAGAGAGAGAGAAATGTGTCTGTCTCCCAAAACACCAAAGAGCCCAGCCCCGTGTTGCAGTGGGTCTAATGATAAGTCCAAAACTGAGGGAGTACTAATCAACCATACACAGCCATCCAAGGGCCAACCTGACAGCAACGTCGAAGAGAAGATGAAGAAAAAGAAGAAGAGAAACATGAAGATGAACAAGCATAAGGAGATGAACAAGATCAGGAAGAACAAGTACCTGAAGAAGAACAGGAAGATGAGGAAGAGAACAACTAATTCACTATAACATTAAAAAGTTTGCTTTGGGTGATAAACTAGTGCACAATTTTTGAAATTCTTTTGTTTTCTTCCCTGGTTAATGTTTGGTCACCAAGAAGAAGTGTGTGAATATCACTACAGTTAGGACTGAGAGCGAATATCATATTTGTTCTTATCTGTATGTAGTTTGAACAATCTAACAGGTAGTGCTCTGAATTTTCTGTGTGATGATGGCCACACTCACATTTTGGATCAGCCTGTAGATGTCTATTGTGTAAGTCGTGATTAATGTTACTCATCCCTAAGCGTAATCTACAATAGTTTACTTGATCCTGCCTCGCTCCAGTGTAATAGCAGGAGGGAACAGTGGTGTCTGACATGGTCAGAAAACATTTAAATTGGCTGACAGACTTTGCTGACTTCATGTCATCCAGAAGGTTGTTCCACAAAATGACTGTACTAGGTAAAAATGATTTTTTGTATAATTCAGTTCAAAATTGTGGCACTGTTCTTTCTAGTGGCTGCACCTATGGTAACAGATATGGTTACAGATTTCATAGATGGTGTAAACACACATACATTCTATCCCCAGAGTCAGCTTCCTCCTCCTGTCACATGAGAAATTGAACAAAACAAACATCGACATCCCTTTCTTGCACAAAAACAGCCTCATGGTGTGGCTGCATCCATTTTCCATATCATAGAAAACATGGGAACCTTTGGTCTGACTGAAATACAGAGGGATTTTGCATTGACTGGGATCTGGCTTTTGCAATCTGGAACTGCAATCAACTCAGTTCATATTCTCTGTACTCATTGTCTGATGTTACTTTTTCAGTCTTTACTTTTTGCAGCATTGACATTTTTGTTGAAACTGATTAATGGGACTGAAGTTTGCAGTTTTCCTTTTTGAAACTGTGTGTGTGGAAATTTCACATCACCTGAAATTCCCATCAGGAGTAATCCTTTATTTTCATCTAGCTATGAAATATCTTTACCAACATTTAATGAAACATCTTTGCATCACTTTGGTGTATAACATTGAATGGTGTTTGCTTTTATTGCTCCTCTGTAGTGCGCTAAATTGTTACTAAAATGTTACAAATTATCTTTATTCTTATTCTTCCTGTGCATGAAATTAAATTAAAAGAAAACACTGAAACACTTTGATGAGATAGTTGTTTCATCCAAAGAAATTATGAGTCTTCTCCCTTTGGAAAGAAGAAATAGCTGAAACACTGCAAACAGTAACGAAGACAAGGTAGGAACAATGATCTCAAAAGATGTAGATCTAAAAAAACTGTAGATGTTTCCACTGAAACTTTACATTCACTATACACAACCTGGCCATTTCAACTATAGCAGAATCATCCAACCAACATCTTGGAAGGAAGGTATCATGACTCGTTGAAAGACACAAAGAGGGGGAAAGGAAACAAAGCAAATGGCAGAAGAAAGCCTGTGCAGACCAGTGCAGCTTTCCTGGTGAATAAAAGGTCTGATGTCTGCAGTTCAGGCTGATCCCGAAGCTCCCCTTGGACTCCACTGATCTCCCATACCAGCAGTGGCACTGTGGAACCAGTGGAGGCCAAAATCAACACACAAGGAAATGGTTTCACCTGGTCTCACAACCCTGCCCTTTACTTTCACCGAGCAAAGCCGAACCTACCCACAAAACCCAGTCTCAAGGTATGCAAAATGGGAAAATGGACTCGGGAGACAACGTTGTGAGATCAGTCAAACTCCGGCTAAAGACTGGCTGAGAATGGAAGAAAGTTCAGGGTAATTACAGTAATCAAGGTGGAAAAATCAATTTTGTAACAAAAAAATGTTCCTTCTTGGAAGCATTCTTCTTATTCAAGGTAAGTACTTCTGCAATTTTGGCACATCATGTATGTGTGTGTGAGTGTGAGTGTGTATGTGTGTGTGTGTGTGTGTGTATGCAAGTATTGTTCTGTAAATACTTCATTAATGGTGAAAGAGATCGTTTATTTTTGTTCATATATTCCAATTTGAGGAGTGCAGTAAACAGCTCCCCCATGTGTAAGGCGTGGTTCATCAGTGGATGATGTATAGCTTGTTTGGATGCATTCTTGAGAATAAAGCCAATAGTATGTAAACTACAGCATAACACCCTCCCAGGCTGTCTAGACTTCCCAGGTCCCCGGCTATCATTCAGAGATCATTCTCCTGACTGCTGTTGTACAATGAGTATGACTTAGCAGGTTTATTGATTTAAATCATATTTGGAATTGGTGTTGTCAAACCTGTGCAGTGTGTCTTGCTGTCGGTCAAGTGGGAGGTACTTGGTGAGATTTCTGCTTGTGTTCTCTCCCCTTGCCACCTGGACTTGCCTTACCCGCACACAACCAGACAACCGCCTGTGACAATGTGTGTGTGTGTGTGTGTGTGTGTGTGTGTGTGTGTGTGTGTGTGTGTGTGTGTGTGTGTGTGTGTGTGTGTGTGTGTGTGCAGAGACAAAGTGCATCTATGCATATGTGCGTATTCACCTATTCTTTCCCATTTCTTCTCTGAAAATGTGAAACAAAAGCAGACTTGTAATCACACACTAACCTTGATGTTAAGGAGGCACAAAATGTGTGACACCCTCATCTTGTGCAGCAAGACAGGTTTAAACAGATCTGTCCAACACAGGAAAAGACAGCAGCCAACAGGAAAAACAAAAATCAAATTTGGTAACATGTAACTATCAACCATCACGTATGGGAAGAGACAGGGGGTGCATTCTAGTGATACTGACGATGCAGATTTTCATTAAATATATCAGATGCTGCATGTCGTACAAGAAAAATCAAGTTCAAGCTCAGTAATATTGAGTAAGTTCAAGCTCAGTAATATTGAGTAAGTTCAAGCCCAGTAATTTTAAGCAACTATTGCTCCTCCTGCAAAAGAACACACAGGGTAAAAAGTATGAAAATACAGGTAATGCAGATTTTCATTAAACATGTTAAATACTGCTTATCGGACAAAAGAAAATTTAAGTTCATGCTCAGTAGTAAAAACCCAATTCCATTTCATAAGAGAGACAAAGAACATTGAGGTTAAGAGGATATAGCCAATACAGATTTTCATTTTATTTGTCGAATGCTGTGATCACACAGAACAAAAATGATAATAACAGAAAAATTCCTGTCTGTTTTAACAAAACCATGATGCAATACTTAAGTATATTATCTCTACATATTTTTTTTAAAATGGATATTGGATACATTATTCTAACATGTTTTCTCAAATTGTACACATCATGTTTAAGTGTTTATACATGCATTTTCATGTAAGTAACTGCTTGGGAGATACTGTATAACATCCCAATACTAATACCAGGAAGTTCTAAGATACTCAGGCAGACAAAAATCTCCCAACGTTGCCATCAAACAAAATAAGCTTGGCTGGTTTGCATGTAAATATCATTTTGACAATTTGCACAGACACACAGTGGATGACAGA
This sequence comes from Conus betulinus, assembly GCA_016801955.1. NCBI lineage: Eukaryota > Metazoa > Mollusca > Gastropoda > Neogastropoda > Conidae > Conus > Conus betulinus. Next base: position 199,065 of record JADBJO010000601.1, on the reverse strand, counting down.
CATCTGAGAGAGAGAGAGAAAAAGTCTGGGATGGACTCCTTACAACCTCTTAATCTGTTATGCCCTATGGCAAGGGGACAATAAAAACAGCAGCAGTGACAATGATGATGACAACATCAGCAACTTCTCAACATTGTATCATAATAGCTTTCTGTTCAGGTAAATGTTAAAGTCTTTTCCTTTCTTTTTTTTTTTTTTAAATTAGCACTCTCCAGTTCATACACCAATTTAAGCCCACTAGAGCTTTAAAAACAAATGATCTACTTTGCGGTTCCACCGTTTCATTGTGGCAGACTTGACTTTATAATGGTAAGTGCAATCACAAATGTTGAATGTGACAGATTTGGAGAAGAAGGAAGAGGTGTGAGAAGGAGAGGGGTGGGGGGCAACTGGGAGATAAATCTGATCAAAGCAAGACAAAAAAAATATTGTGCAACGGATGGTCTCAGACCTGCTGGGTTATATCAATACATTTATGAAACCATTCTATTATCTCTCATCCGTCACAGCAACAATTGTAAAACCTTTTTCGCCATGTAAGTCACAAAGATGGTTATTATTAGCAAGTCTTCATTCTTCGATCATGGTGATCAGCAAACAGATTTTGGCCAGGAGACAGAAAGAACAAACAGAAGACAAAGAAGAAAAAAAAAAATCTTGAAGTTTCACGCATCACATGAAACTTACGAATCAGTTCTTCCAGATATTCATTCCAGTCCTTGCCCTCTTTATATTCAGAGGATGCCATTGTCTAGCTGAAGTATTTTTTTTTCTCCGGACTGTGAGGAAGAAAATGATAATGGGTATATATCTAATAAAAGATATAAATTTTCACACACACACACACACACACACACACACACATACAACAAATCTAAAATTTCACAATTTTTCAAACTTCTGACCCTTGGCTCTGCGCAGAAAACTTTAATGACAAAACAAATCAGACAATCTCACTCTCCTTCTTCTTTTCTTACACTCTCTTTTTCATGTAAAAATATTAAAGTAAAGGGTGCAAACAACTGCCAGTAATTTTTCTTTTGTCATTACGAAATGACTTTGCAAAGATGTGGAACGGGGAAAAAAATGGGGACGAGCGGGGAAGAGGAAAGGGGAAATAAAAAGGTGGTGATGATTAGATACTAAACTCCTAACAGATGGTATGGTAATGTTGTTTATAGCCCAGCCGACCGCAAAGGGCCACATCAGGGCTGAACTCCTAACAGATGAATATTAAATATAGCAGTAAGTGGTAAAGAAAACAGCAGTCCATATGCAGTGTTTGGGATCAATCTTTCACATGTTTTCTTATTTCTTATGAATTGCATATGAAAACACATGCAGTAAGGATGGATCCATTGCAAAAGCTCAGATATTTTTATCTGAAAAAGTCATTAACTGTAATGAAACATCCTCACCACCCAATGGATCTGATCCATTTTCTGCTATTAACATCACATGAGAGCTACAGTTAACCACATTCTCTACACATCATTTTTTGTTCTAACCTGGTTAGTGCCAGGAATTGAGTTTTTTTCCCCCAAAGAAAAAAAAACGCCACACAC
>JADBJO010000601.1:185000-195000 GCA_016801955.1 Conus betulinus | reverse complement strand
TGTTGTCAGTTCATTTATCCGTCAGCTTCAAATCATGCGTAGCGTGGTCTCAAAACTTAGCTGATGTGGTGGAGCGTATATGGACTAGTCCGCAAACAGTGACGCCTCCTTGATGAAACTGAAACTGGGAACCTAGGAAAGAGAACTGTAAAGGAATTCAGCTCCGAAATGCATGATGGTGATCTAACTCTACCTTTCACCCAAGAAAAGCCTTCATTGTGCCATAGCAGGCAAACCTTCTACATCTACATCGAAAAAGGAAAGAACGTCTGGGTGCTAGACAGTGTTTTTCAGCAAATTCCGACAGGATTTTGCGAAGCTAGCAATTAATGAATTCACAAAATGCAGCTCACCGTCGTAATCACCTGTAAGTAAACCTGAATGAAGAACAACAGGATACAAATCTGTACTTTCTGTTTCGGGATCATGCCAACATAACTCTTGCAGTGACGAAAACTGGAAGCCATATTTACCTCCCTTTGCATTCTTTGCGACGACAGGTTTCTCCGCCTTCTTCTCTCTCTTGAATTAAACATGAATACCTTTGCCATGGAGATGATGTTTTTTCACCTACTTCTTTTTGTTTGTTTGTTTGTTTGTTTGTCTGTGGCTCTCTCAGATCACACACACACACACACACACACACACACACACTGAAGCAAACATTCATCTAGAGATGGAAAGAGGCTCATGACACGAACTTTTAAACAAAACAAAACAAAACAAAAAAGTTTGAGCAGTTTCGTGGGCCAAGGGAAAGCCCATTTAGGGTGGATCAGTAATCATGCAGATCCAGACCAAACAGCTGACCTAGGTTCGGAGTAACATTTAAAACTCAAAAATTACAATCAGACCGAATATGTCGCAATATTATTTACGTAGTAGTAGTAGTAGTCGTCGTCGTAGTAGTAGTAGTAGTAGCAGTAGCAAGAGTACTGTCTACACAGACGAAACCCTACGGTCTTTCTCAAGTCCCCTTCTTACATGTGTGAGCATGTGCTTGCATACAGCAGATTGTGTTAGATGTCAAATTAAAAATATATATATACACGACATTTTGGATCACTGTGCAGAAGATTTTTGAATGTAGAAGTGTCTGCTGCATATGAAAGCTGACCAGGAAGGTCTATTTTTTTTTTTATCAAGAGATAAAAATATGCTTTCTACAAATCCAATCACTTGATTTTGCTTTATTGATTACATTTTGGATAGGAGCGTCGTATGATAAAGACATGTCCGTAATCACTTCAAGACCCGTTTCATTTTTACATGAATCAATGTGTCTGAGTAGTAGGCTAGTAGTAGTAGTAGTAGTTGGTGATGGTGGTGGTGGTGGTGGTGGTGTGTGTGTGCGTGTGCGTGTGATATCCGATTTTATGTGATATTCCTTTACAGGAATGTTTCTGCAAAAATGAAGAACTTTTCATTTTGACACATAAGAAAAGAGATCTCATGTATCTGACAACAGTGCAATGAGCATTTCCACACATTTTCGTGTCATCTGCAAAGATTTTGCCTGCACTTATGCAGCTTGGTCCAGGAGGCCATTAATGAAGTCTGTTAAAAGCTTGTATATGTCCAAGAATACTGCCTGTGCAGCTTTTCGACAGGCCAGAAAAAAGGCCTCGACCCTGGAAATTTTAATATCGCCTGTTCTTACAACTTGAGGTCTTTGTGTAAAACATTTCTGGTCCAGTTTAATAAATTACCGCTGGGTAATTCCATACGCTGCCATTAGCGCCGTGATGCTGCACCATGCCAAAGGCTTTTTTTTTAAAGTCAAGATGTAGGAATGTCTGCTGCTTTTTCTTTTATCCATCATTTTGTCCTCATGCGGTAACTCCATCAGTAATCACACAGGATCTATTTTTTGCTTAAAGCCGCCGTACTGACATTCCGCATACAAGTTATAATCAGTCAAGTGTGTAATGATTGCATCTCTTGCAAAGGATTCCAGTGTCACCTTTCTGTTAACTCCAGGATACATTTTAGGTTTTTTTATGAACAGCAGCCATTTGAGCTTTTTTTTTTTTTTTTTCCCTTTCCAGTTGTGTATTACATCCAGGCTGACTTCATAAAGGTTTAAATACTCAGAAGAAGAGCCAGTTCGTGGCTCAATTGCTTTAGTGCCCTTGGAGGCATTTCATCGGGTCCCTGAGCTATATGAGCCTGGATCAGATGCTTGCAATGCTTTCTGGTCGGACAGCAAACGGAGTACTTTTTATGTCGCAAATTAATGTCTTATTAGTTATCAATGTGTTCAACATCCCTCAAGATCTGCATGCAGGCCTACATTAGTTACGTCCTCTCTTTCATACGTTCTGGGGGAGAGGGGGAATAACTGACTTTCTGCTTCATCTAACACATCTATGACTAGACTATTATTATTTCTTTTAAGGGCACCAATCCATACATCGACAGTTTCTTTTCTTTTCTTATACACATCCAAAAGTCCTTTGATTTCGTTAAGAGCTATTAGCAACTGTTTCTTTCATAGTTTTTTTTTTCTTCTTATTTAGTACATTGAAGTGTTCCTGGCCAGTGTGTATAATCTTAATAAGCATAGCCTGGTTAAGCTGATGATTAAACAAAACAAAACAAAAAAGGCAAAAATGACCGTGGCGGACTATACCCAAGTGAAAGTTGACGTGTGCGCCTTACGACTTATGACGAATATTTTACCTGGCAAACGATGAAAATTTCAATATCTCACGTGATTTAAACACGTTAGCACAAATGTAAGATTTTCTCTGCCGGGTCTGTTTTTCAAGATCGACATGTAGGTTCCAGGTTTATTATTCTGATCCCTACAGGTTGAGAAATCTTATAAAAAGTGTTTCAATTTTTACGGCAGAACTCATCTAAATTGTTATAGCATTGTCACATTTTTGATAATCTAGCCTACCATCGAATTTGCTTAACGTTTTATTTCGTGCGGATTCTAAATCAGCATGCATAAGAATCTCGTGAATCTAGAACTTTTTTTTTTTTTTTTTTTTTTTTTTTTTAAACAAGACATCGGAAAATGAAAGGAACGAACGTTGATTTTCGTTGTATTCCTCATAGTCTGAGATCATTTTATGATGGACATGCGATCTTATGAAACAGGGGGCAAGGAAATACCTCAAACGTTGCTGAAATGTCATGTATGTTTATTGCGAATGGAAGTTTGCAGCATCATATATCTCACATTGGCAGCTTTCTTTCCAATCAACACAAGTTTTTTTTTTTTTTTCCCCATTAAATGCACGATGTTCATAATGGGTCGTCAAAGGTTTGGCATTCGGATTATATTTCGAACTCTCCAAATGCAAAATATTACAAAGAAGTCTACTGCGTATGTAATGCGACATTGACAGTTGAAAATATGTAACTCTGCTGTAAACAAATAAGACGTTTTCCTCCAGTAGAAGTCTTTGAAAAAGTGTCGCCAGTTTAAGATGCTGATTAAGTTATTTTGGAGAGAAAAAAAATGTTAATTAATTTCAAAATGTTCTATTTTTACATTGGCCAGTCATCTTTTGCATGGCCGAGCTAGTTATTTTGCTCATCCTTTCCAATCAACCCCACCTCCCAGCCTCATATATCTATTCCCTACTCCACCTCATCCTATGTATTCCTCCATCCTTCGATTACCTTTTCCTTTTGTGTTGACCTGTTTTTAGATTTGGGTGTTTTGGTTTATTCTCCTGACGTCAGTGATCGGACTGAATTTATTTATAGTCTGAAATCATGACGTGGTACTATGTGAGGAGTGGGTTTGGTTCTCAAGGGGAAGAACTCTGAGTGTGTTATGTATCTAAATCATGTTTTTTTTTTACTCCCGGTTCTTATAGAACAGGGACTACTTTAGAGAATGGGAACGAAGAAATGCTGTCTGTCTGTCCGTCCGTCCGTCCGTGGTCAAAATGTGTTCCACTCGCTCCAGACAAAACTACTGGGCCGATCTTTCTGAAAATTGTAGGTATGTTCATTATGGGTCACGGATGATGCCCGATGTTTTAGTTTATCGTTATAACCGTTACTAACGGCTGTAACGGTTTTTCTTCTTTATGGAATATCTCAGAAAGTAACTGGCCAATCTTTATGAAAATTAGCAGGTACGTTCATTACGGGTCGCGGATAATGCCCGATGTTTTAGTTTACCCCATTATAGCCGTTACAAACGGCTGTAACGGCCTGCAACGGTTTTTCTTCTTTATGGAATATCTGAGAAAGTACTTGGCCGATCTTTCTGAAAATTTGTAGGTATGTTCATTATGGGTCACAAATAATTCCCAATGTTTTAGTTTACTGTTACAGCCGTTACGAAGGGCCGTTACTAACGGCTGTAACGACTTGTAACGGTTTTTCTTCTTTATGGAGTATCTCAGAAAGTACTTGGCCGATCTTTGTGAAAATTAGCAGGTGTGTTCATTAAGGGTCACGGATGATGCCCGATGTTTTAGTTTTACCCCGTTATAGCCGTTACTAACGGCTGTAACGGCCTGTAACAGTTTTTCTTCTTTATGGAATATCTGAGAAAGTACTTGGCCGATCTTTCTAAAACAAATTGTAGGTATGTTCATTATGGATCACAAATAATGCCTGATGTCTTAGTTTACCGTTATGGCCGTTATTAACGGCTGTGACGGCCTGTAACGGTTTTTATTCTTCATGGAATATCTCAGAAAGTACTTGGCCGTTCTTTGTAAAAAAAATCAGCAGGCAGCTATGGGTTACGGATGATGCCCGATGTTTTAGTTTATCGTTACAGCCGTTGCCAATGGCTATAACGGCCCATAACGGTTTTTCTTCTTTATGGAATATCTCAGAAAGCACTTTGTCGATCTTTCTGAAAATTTGTAGGCGTGTTCATTATGGGTCACGAATGATACCTGATGTTTTAGTTCACTGTTATAGCCGTTACTAACGGCTATAACTGCCCATAACGGTTTAATGGAATATAATATCAGAAAGTACTCGCCGATCTTTCTGAAAATATGTAGGTATGTTCATTATGGGCGACGGATGATGCCCGACGTTTTAGTTTACCGTTGTAGCCGTTACTAACGGTTATAACGGCCCATAACGGGGTTTCTTTTTTATGGAATGTCTCAGAAAGTACTTGTCCGATCTTTCCAAAAAAAATTGTAGGTATGTTGATTATGGGTCACTGATGATGCCCGATGTTTTGGTTTAACGTTACAGCCGTTACTAACGGTTATAACGACCCATAACGGTTTTTCTTTTTTTATGGAATGTCTCAGAAAGTACGTGGCCGATCTTTCTGACAGTTTGTAGATATGTTCATTATGGGTCACGGATGATGCCCGATGTTTATGTTTACCGTTATAGCCGTTACTAACGGCCCATAATGGTTTTCGTCTTTATGGAAAATCTCAGAAAATTCTTGGCCAATTTTTCTGAAAATTTGTAAGTATGTTCATTATAGGTCACAGATGATGAACGATGTTTACCAGAATAGCCATTACTAACAGTTACACCAGCCCAGACGGTTTTTCCTCTTTATGGAATATCTCACGTGTATTCAGGATAAACTGGGAGTACGTTTATATGCTTTGCATCTTGTTATACATAAATTCACTTCCATCCTCTCTCTTACGAGACGTGGAAGGAGCAACTTTCTGGTACTAGACAGAAAAAAAAAGAAGAAAAAAAAAATATCTCAGGACTGGTAAAAATTCTCAAGAATACCATAGGTGCAATTTACCTTAGACCTATGCACTGACACAAGAACTTAATTTTTGTTTAATAGATAATATGTACAAAACATTCTGGATTTTCTCATATTCAGTCTGGCCTCAAATGGTTGGCCTGCCGTTCTCTCACTTCCTTTCATTCTGAAAAAAAGGGAGGAGGGAGGGAGGGGCGTTTTAATAAGCTCAGTTCGGGTCCAGGGGTGGAGCTTTGGCTGATCTAATTAAAGTTGGACAGATGCACAGATCTCTCTCTGATCTGCCGACGTCACCACTTGGGTAGGACTGCGAGATAGTCGGTTGTCCACTCGGCCGTGTGATAGTCAGCATGGATTCGTGTTCCTGTGCTGTGCCAGTTGATGAATTAGGTGAGTGGCTAAGATTCGGCTCGACAAGCCCTGCCTCTTGCTCTTGAACTTAAAAGTGTGAGGTCTCAGGCAGGCAAAAGTGAGATTAACATAAATGTATCATTTTAGTTCTTCACTTAGGTTTTGAGTGAATTTCAATCAGTGATACGAGACAGTAACAAAGTGAAACCACTTGAAGGGAAATAAACTCTTCAAAGAAGTCAAATACTCGGTGTAATTACGTACTAGAATACACAGAGTCCAAGCACACGTGTCAGAGTTACATACTACTAAAACGCTCATTTAAATGCTACAAAGTATTTATCAATCATCTTAACAGAGTTTACCAACGCATAAAATTATATCCTATACATGTAAGGCATAAATGCAAACAATACACTCAAGACAGAAACCTGCACGAAGACGCATGTTTACACGAGCATGTGCATGTGCATGTGCATGGACGTGCGTGCGAGCCTGTGTGTGTGTGTGTGTGTGTGTGTGTGTGTGTGTGTGTGTGTGTGTGTGTGTGTGTGTGGGCCGTGGGTTGTGCTCACTGCAACCACAGACTAAGGTTTTCTAAGTAACACAACTATTAATAGGACACGGTGGAAAGAACCATAACTTGCATCTCAAATGTCTGTTTGTGATACTTTTTGCTCATTTTAACTTTTGTTGTGTATGTGTTCATTTCTGTGTCTGTTTTAGTTGTGTGTGTGTGTGTGTGTGTGTGTGTGTGTGTGTGTGTGTGTGTGTGTCTGAAGGTGTGTGTGTTTGCTTTCAGATCTTTCAGGTAGGTGTTTTGTCATTGTTGTCTTTTTGCACGTACCTTGTCTTTTGCACACACAGTGAGACTATGACAGAGTGTCAACAAATGAAACCAGCATTTACAATTGATACAGAGATTCTACCATTTTAGCACCTCCCTCACCACCGCCACCTGAACACATTCTGATAAATAATTATAAGAAACAAATTCGATACTTCCCATCCAGCCACGTATCTACTATATTTAGAAGTATTAAGTCTCGGCTTCTGCACATCCAAAGCGAGTAGTGAAGAAACTACAACAGCAAGCAAACAAACAAATCCAACTGGGATAGGCTATACTCAAAATCAAAACACTCGATAATTTTTACAAAATAACTACCGTAAGAGTAGTGACGAAATTACAAAAGCACGCAAATAAAGAAATCTAAATGGTATTGTCAATATACTCAAAACACTGTCTACAAAATAACTGCCGTAATACCCTATCAACTCTCCGTAAGGGCATGTTCACCCACGCAAAACAGAAGTCTGCAGTGGGGGGGGAACAATTCAAGGGAGATCAAGCAGACGAATAAAGAAGGCACTAAAGACATTAAGCATAAATTTATAACTATAGAATAATCAGGTATAACAAAGATATTTTGTCAGGCGATAAATTTGAACAATCAGGGTGATAAGACATTATATGTATACGAAACTACAGACTCAAAACAATATGTAATCTTTTTATTACAGTTATAAGCGACAAATGATCCCCTATAACACAGTAAATGTTTCATTCAACAGGATTTGAGCTTCTTCTCTATCCTTTCTTATATGTTTATAAACTGAGAGAAGAATCTTCATTTTTTGGCATTTCATACAAGATGTCATATTTCTCATTATTTCAGTAGGGTTATTTTTTTTTTTTTTTATTTTATTTTTTTTTAGTACTTTCGTTTTCGTATTGCAAACATGGCTGACACAATTATGGTATCCTCTGGTCAGCCTCTACTTATTAGGATATCCGAGTCTCCCCACCCACCAGCACATTTATTTAAAGTATACCGTGTCGGCTTCAGCACATTTAAAGCGAGTAGTGACGAAGATACAAACGCAAACAAACGAAAAATCAAAGTAGGATTGTCAACACATATCAATATAGTTTTTGTTTTATCAAGGTGTCACTGCGTGCGGACTAGTCCATATACGCCACACCACAAACACTAAGTCCTGAGACCACACTGCGAATGATTAAAAGCTGATGGATAAATGAATTAATAACTATGGTGAGAGAATTTAAGAAGAGGATTTCATGGCGACAACTTACCAATGTTTGACCTACGCATTAGCCCAACGCGCTGGTCAGACCTTGAGTACGCGCTGACCTACCTAACACTGGTTGTGCCCTTGTCATCATTGTATGTGTGTGTGGTAAGTGAACACGTATGGGTGGGTATTTGGGCACAGGCCCGTGTGTGTGTGCCAGTGTATGCGGTGCACGAGCGCATGTGTGTGTGTGTGTGTGTGTGTGTGTGTGTGTGTGTGTGTGTGTGTGTGTGTGTGTGTGTGTGTGCGCGCGCGCGTGCGCACGCGCATGTGCGTGCACATGCTTGTGTGTGTGTGTGTGTGTGTGGCTGTGTTTGTATGTGCACGCACATGCAGAAGTGCATGTGTGTGTGTGATTTGTGGGCTTGTGTGAACATGCTCCTGCGCGCACCGTATCTGCACATGTATGTGTATATACATGCGTTGTGTTAGTACGTTACAGAGATAGGGATGGCACGGAAATTTCCACCTTGAACATTAACATCTCACGTGTTCTGTACCACGTCAGAAATAAGTGAGAACTTTGGAAAATATATTCTTGTGATTTAAAAGCTTTTTGTTGTTGTTGTTGTTGTTGTTGTCTTTTTTTTCCCCATCATCATTTTTTCGAGGGAGCGGGTAGAGAAAGAGTGGGAGGAATAATCTGTAGATATACTATACACACATGGCCAAAAACAGCACTGCAGAGAGAAGTGAAGTCCTTGCAAACAACAAGCGAACCAGACAGCTCAAACTTGATGTGTGTGTGTGTGTGTGTGTGTGTGTGTGTGTGTGTGTGTGTGTGTGTGTGTGTGTGTGTGTGTGCGCGCGCGCGCGCGCGCGCGCGTGCCTCTGTGTGTGTGTGTGTGTGTGTGTGTGTGTGTGTGTGTGTGTGTGTGTGTGCTGTAAAAGTACGGTTTTACATCATTAACAATTGATAAAAATGAAAACAATCTAATGTTTAGACTGCACACTTTAGTGAGCGAATGTCCCACCAGAGAAATGAAGGCTTTTGAAGGAAATATGTATGTGTAGTTGACATCTTTCTTGAACATACTTACTTTAAGAATCATCTCCTCTCTGAATTATTGTGATGACCAAATCTGCACTGTCGCATGGTTGGATTTGTATATAACTTTATGTTATGAAGTTCATGATGATAACTGTTATTTGTATTTTTGTCCTGTTAAAGATGTTTTCTTGCATTAAAGGATGTATATGAAAGTATCAGATATTTCCCTTTATGTTTGAAAATACTTTTTTCTTTTCTGTTCTCAATGTCTTATCTGCAACAAACCATATATGGCATTATCAGTTTGTCACAATAGCAAAAATAAGCATCAACTTCGTATTTAAGACTGCTCTTTCATTATTTGTTTGTCTGTCTATCTGTCTGCCTGTCTGTCTCCTCTCTCTCTCTCAAAATGAGTTTTGATTCTGCTTCTGTGCAGATTGATAAAAAATCATTTGTACACCCTGAAGGAATTTGTGAATGATTTTGCACGCGGAGAGATGTAATAGATATTTATCATATTTATTGAATATGCCTGCGTAATATGTGATATAACTGACAATGATATGTTCCATTACTTTACAGTCGATGCAGCTGGACTAATTTCATTCTTTGGGGTAATGACAGAATCATTCTTACACTTCTTTGTCTGTACTTCTGTATATGTGTGAGTGAAATGTGGTTTCTTTTCTTTATCTTTTCAGAGTAAAGGGATCTTCTTCGTTTCTTTTTTTTTTCTGTGTAAGCATTGTTTGTTTGTGTCGAATGATGCTTTAATGCACTGTGACATTGATTTCCACACAACTGCGAACTGCTTTTGCGCGTTCAGAGAGAGAGAGAGAGAGAGAGAGAGAGAGAGAGAGAGAGAGAGAGAGAGAGAGCGC
>JADBJO010000601.1:165000-182500 GCA_016801955.1 Conus betulinus | reverse complement strand
TATATGTATTTTGTAGAACACTAAGAAAGACTGGATGGAGCAAGAGAGAGAGAGAGAGAGAGAGAGAGAATAAACACTGTATTCATTTAATTTGTTTTCTAACAAGGAACCAGTTTTGTCTAATGATTTGCCGGGAAAAAAATCAAAATCTGTTATTCCTGTAACCTCGCTGGGCGTGGGGGATACCAAATGTTAACACAAATCAGTCTGTTGGAGAAATGCTCAACGAATGTAGATCTATAAGTAGAAAACCAGGAAGCCTACAGGTGGACATACTTAAGACAATTTTTCCCGACTTGATTTTAGCCATAGAGCAGACTTGTTTGCGTAAGATCAGTTAGGCCTACACAATGAAAACATTCAATTTACAGATGGAAGAAGATATTTTGGGGAGTGAAAAGTCGTTCGATTTTCCGTATAGTTTGGACACAATAGGCCTAATAAATAAGCCTGTACTCATCACCTGCGCGCATCACAAGACCCGCATGTTTTGGTTTTCCTTAAAATTTTCTAATGTCAATTTCAACGTAGCTCAACTTCAAGCTTATTTAAACTACCACTTAGAGTTATCAACGCCATTACGTAACTACCCGGTAACTTATGCATTTTTTTTTTTTTTTTTCAATTCGAGAGCATGTCTTGAAATGTGTGTAAACTGCATTATTTTCAAGGGCATAATGCCACTCATTCTACTAATAGCAAACATTCAATTAAGGTAATGTTCACACAGTATTAGAATGTTACCACTTCACCCCAAAAAAACCCTAATAAATAAAAGAGGAGATTGCATGTGTGTTACTATTTGTTGTTATTTGACTGTGGAGTGGGCGGGGTTCCGCGAATAGTTCCATCAAGCCCAGCAGTCTGGAAGAGCTCGTATCCAAGGTAGAGAGAATATCGCCAATGTCTTTCTCATTTTGACGGCAACTCGCTATACCACATTTTGTGACGGCCTTGCGAGGGGGCGAGCACCGTGCACATCAATTCACCAGTGCGCAGGCGCATTCAGGCCATTGCTCATGGATCGGGAACGCTGGCACACACTACCACAACAGCACGTTAGGCCTAGAGCATAGTCTAGACCGGACAGGTGTAGCCAGCCTACCACACACGCACACACACACACACACAGGGATCTTACAGTTTCGGTGGAGGAGTCTGCTGTCGGTATTCTGTTTGGATTTTGCTGTGATGTGGTTCTGTGAGAACGGGAGAGCAGTGCTAGAAATGTACCGTTTGCAGCGTCCAGTCTAAACTTGGATTCGTCAGGATTCAACGCTATGGCGGGGCTTGGGGACCGTGAGAGGCTGACCCAAGTGATCCAACAGTGGAATGTTGATCACTACGATCTTTTCGAACTTAGCGCGCCCAACCAGGTGAGAAGTAATTTTGACAATGAAATCAATAAGTTGCTTTTGAGTTTTTCCTTCTTCCTGTTTTGCTTGTCGTTAAGTAGTGTGTTTTTTAGCTCGAGAGAGGCGTGACTGGGGCGTCGTTAGCTCGAGTGGGATAGAGAGAACGGGACAGAGGATCAGACTTGATCAAGCTTACCTGCATGTGTGGCGTGCTTGGGACACTTTTTGTACCGATTACTGTTGGCAGGTCATGGGGCACAAACAAAAATGGCTGACATAGGAAATGGGGGAAACCCAAGAAGCTTACCTGGGTCGTATGCCAGAAGGAGTAGCTCAGAGGCTGATATATTTGCCGGATAGACTAGAGCTACACAGTTATTGATACAGGTATGTTGAGGCTCTCATTGCAAGATCTCAGTGTGACAATCCTGGGTGTGAGTAACACATAGGACACACCTCGTGTGATGATCGTCACAAACTAGGAAGTGACATGTGGGAGACAGAGGCAACTCACAGGTCAAACTCAAAGACCCTTCATGTTATCATTTAGTTTTATGATCATGATTATACCGCATGGATCACCTGGATCTAAATTGATTTGATATAACACACACACACACACACACACACACACACACACACACACACACACACACACACTCAGAATATGACTGTGTGTTACCATTTTGAGTGTATATGAGTCACAGGGAAAATTTGGAGGGATAGAACACAACCAAAATGATACTTAATCTTTATTAGACTAATGGTCAAAAGTAGGTTCTTATAATGATTGAGCAAACAAATGTGTGCAACCATGCACAGTCTCTCTCTCTCTCTCTCTCTCTCTCTCTCTCTCACACACACACACACACACACACACACACACACACACACACACACACACGCACACACACACACACACACACACACACACACACACACACACACACACACACACACACACACACACAAACATGTGACATACACATAATTCATGGATGAGGTGTGTGTGTGTGTGTGTATACATTGTGTGTGTGTGTGTGTGTGTGTGTGTGTGTGTGTGTGTGTGTGTGTGTTCTTACATACTTAAGTGCACAAAAAAAAACCTTTATAACTGTTGCACATAGGTGACCAAATGGAAGTACTTACAAAAAGCATGCACATGTGCATCAGCCTGCATGCTCACTCACATCGCACATCTATCCACTAATCCAGAATATGCATGACATAGTTTGTGATATGCCAGTGAAAGAATGATGGATTTTGCATACAAATTTAATTTGTTCATTTTCTCACATGTTGATTTTTAATTTGCATTGGAAGAAAGGAATTGGGACACACACACAGAGATAGTGAGATACTCAAGACACAGAGAGTATGTGAATTTAAACAATGCATAGTATAGTTTTTAAAAAATTTTCATGCACCATGTTACGATGATACAATGAATACTACGAGAGTACAGGTGCTACAGAAAAAAGGCTAATTTGAAGTGAAGAAAATTGGCAGTGGTGATGAGTAGCTTCAAGATGATTCTTTATCTTCAGTGAATTTGATTTGAAAGAGGTTCTCTTACTGTAAAGACGCACCAGTATTTTAAATCACAGAGAAATGTGAATTTTGTATCCCTTGAGTTTGAAGGTAGAAATGTAATTTATTTAATAGAAAAAAATTACAAAAAGGGTAAGAGTGTGTAGTATATGACATGTAAATATCTTTTTTGATTATGTGTGCTGATACTCCTGCGTACGCTCCCAGTATAGACAGCCAAGGATTAATCCCTTTACCCAACAAAGGGACTGGAATTTTGTGTACTGTTTTTTTTTTTATCCCACTATCAAGGCAGCCATACTCCAACTTCAGGGAAGTTGCATGCTATACATGTGTAATGTGTCGTCCATACCAATGATCAAACTGGCCTTCTCTTCCGAAAGTTGATGATGGGATTTAACGTGTGTGCAAGATGTTATGTGTGTGTGTTCGCACACGAACCTCGGTTTATAATCTAATTCGAAGGACTGTATGGAAATGGAGCCAGGCAGAGATTCGAAACTGGAACCCCAGGATCACCAAGATTATGAGTCCGGTGCTCTGTCACTGAACTATTCTCATTCTGGCCCCTGTAGTATATCATTTTTCAGAGGTCTCATTAGGTACTGTTCATCGGATTAGCTGCTACAGTATGCCTTTTAAACAAAATTTTTTGTATACTCCACCAGACTTGCACCATTGTCAATTTTGCCACAAGCCACAAACTGTCAGTGTCACTGTATCAGTGGATCACTGTTGATCAGAATAAACATTAACTGAATTCAAATCTAGGTAACAAAAAAAAAAAAAAAAAGCCCGACATGACAAAACAAAAATGAACAGAAAAACCTGGCCTGGCTTCTTGGCATCAAATGTCTACTTTCTAGTACCGTGGAAGTGCACACCCCCTTTAAGAGCTTCTAACCTGCTAGATAGTATAAATAGCAGAATCACACCAAAAATAGTAAGCCCTACGGAAGTAGAAAGTTCTCATTCCAGAAATCCATATCCATATCCCTGACAGTTTTTGCTGCAGGTAATGTGGTATGGTTGCCCCCTTGTTTTCTGAAGAAAAAGTGAATATGCTGTGCACTGAGATGGATAACACTGTGCATGTAACATACTCATTCATGCACATGTGCATGAGCACATATGTGTGTAGACATGCATTGATGCGGAACACACAGTGACACATAATGATCACATGCACACACACACACACACACACTCACACACACACACACACACACACACACACACACACACACACACACACAACAACAGAGTTGATTAGATTCTTTTGTATTATAAAGGTACAATGTCTAGATCAGATTATGTCAGTTTCATAGGAGAGAGGGACAGAGAGTAATACTACTAGTAAGTAAACTGCAAAATAACTGGTCTTAGCTAGTGCAAAAAAGGAAAAACAAAAGAATTAGGAAATGAGTCCGTCAGTACTAGTCACTGCTAGATATTGATACTTAAAGGCTATCTGGTATGGAAGTGTCCTCCTGCTCTTACAGTGGCAGCAGCTACCATCCACATTGATACCAGTCCTTCCATGACAATGCCATTGACAACTTTCTCAGTAATCTCACTCTCACTCATGTGTGTGTGTGTGTGTGTGTGTGTGTGTGTGTGTGTGTGTGTGTGTGTGTGTGTGTGTGTACCTGAGTACTTGTGTGTGTGTGTGTGTGTGTGTGTGTGTGTGTGTGTGTGTGTGTGTGTGTGTGTGTGTGTGTGTGTGTGTGTGTGTGTGTGTGTGTGTGTGTGTGCACCCGTGTGTATGTGTGTGTGTGTGCGTGTGTGCATGTGCCTGTGTTGCATGTGCGTGTGCATGCGCGCGAGTGTGTGTGTGTGAATTGGCATCACAAAAGTTAGAACTGTACAGCCAGATGTTCATACACTGACCAGTACTAGTTCTCATTATCTAGTGTGGACAGTCATTTGTGTATTTTCAGACAATTAAAGTTTACTAAGATTCACTGAATTTTAAGTGAAATCAGACTATAACCCTTGGTGGTCAAACATGTAGTCATGTACTGGCTTGGCAAGTCTAGAAAACTGGTTTAAAAAATGTTGAGTTCCTAGATCTTTTGTAACATGTAAGGCAGATTAGAAAAACTGAAAGAACTGATCCCAGATGAACAGATATTCGTGGGTCATTCTTGACCCCTGCAAAGTTACAGAAGAATAACAGAGAAGTTCAGACAGAAAAACTGCAAAAAGGCATTTCCTGCACCATAGTGGAGAGAAGAGGACAGACATGTATTGTATGAAATGGAGTTTTTAGTTAATGAGAACAACATGAATACTGGGATGCTGCCTTGTTTGGACCATTACGACAATGACCGTTTGCTTGCAAATGAAACTATTCAACATCCCAGTATATACTGCCAGAGTAGACTGTGAATGTATGACGATGAGCAAGTGAAAAAAAATTTCTGCTTCAGATGGTCATCACTGAGGTCAGCAGGAAAACTGTCATTGTTTAGGGTGACTAGAATGCCATGGTTGATAGTGATGTCCAAGCTGACCAGGGGAATTTCTGTGGACTGATTTTCAGAGGTGTTCCTCCAAGCCCAAGTGTAATGCTTAGTGAAGCTGTCATTGTCAGTTTTGTCATTTCATCTTAACATCATATGTGACTTTTTTTCAAAAAAAGGTATGTATATATATATATAGTAAATGTAGATCTCCAGATATCTTTTATCTAGAATATTTACAGCCGTATTGTGGCATGTAATATGTATAGTAGTATAAAGTGATTCTTTTTATTTGTTTGTTTTTTTTGTGTCATATTCAAAACTTGTAGTCTAACTGGTCCATCTTGTAAACACTAGACTAAGTTAAGTAATTCACTAGAGAACATGTAGATAAATTCTGTAACTCTGTAATTCTGCTTCATGCATCCACTCAGTTTGTTGTCAAGTATTGATCAAATGATGTTTAATCAATTTTCATTAATGCACCTCTCAAACTCAAATCATATATATAGCCATATTTCACTCCTTTACAGCTGAATCAATCCAGTCCTGAGAGTTTTTTGCATTGCATTCCCCTTCCAGTTCCATGTACCCATCTATAGACAAGCAAAAATTCCTGTGCCCATTCCCACAACACACATGTACACACACACACACACACACACACACACACACACACACACACACACACACACACGCACACACATGCACACGCTCACACACACACACACACACACATGCACACGCTCACACACACACACACACACACACACACACACACACACACACACACACACTCACTCACTCACTCACTCACACGCACCCATCCACATCCTACATCATGTTGTTCAGTTTGAAATTGTGGGTAATCAGTCAGGTTAGCATTTTGAATTAGCGCTTGGCATTGGGGAAAAATGTGCAGAATGGTAGGGGGTAAGGAAAGGGAGCAAGTGGGGAAAAGAAGGAGGGGGGGGGGGGGGGGGGGGTCAGAAAGCTTGATGTTGACTGCATTATCTGGGGACCGGAATAGCTCAGTGGTAGAGCACCAGACTCATAATCCTGGGGTTGTGGGTTTGAATCTCCGCCAAGCCGTTTTGGTACAGGGGGATTTTTCCCACAGAGTTAACATTGGTTCTGACTCCATTTCCCGTAGTCCTTCGAATGAGAGTATTAATTACCGAGGTTTCGTGTGTGAATGCACGCATAACATCTTGCACACACGTAAAACCCAATTACCAACTTTCGGAAGAGAAGGGCAGTTTGGCCGTTAGTATGGATATGTTTCACATCGCATGCACCTTCCCTGAAGTTGGAGTATGGCTGTCTTAATGGCGGTATGAAAAAACGGCCCTACACACAAAACTCCACTCTCTTTGTTGGGCAGATGGGTTTGATATTTTCCTGTCTATACAGGGAGTGTCCACAGGAGTATCAGCCTGCGTACGCAGAAGAAGAAGAAGAAGAAAAGACTGCATTATCATTTTTGACATGTAAAGAAATTTAAGAATGAAAGAAAGTCTTAATGAAGCTTGGAGAGCCACTGACCAGACAGGCAGTACTTTTCTACTATTCTAGTCTTCTGTAAAGCATAATGCCCTTCTTTTGAGCATGGTTAGGGGTTCTGTGAAAGCATGTTAAAACGGCAGCACACATCAACCTGCTGCTAAGTATGCTTGATCTTCAGTACCCAGTTCGGGGATCAGGGCATGAGCACTCTTGATTGTATATCAGAGTTGTTGGCTTTTATTTAAATTTATTAGTCAGATCATCACGTTACTGCGGACACATCAGTGTTCAAATAGAAGCTGGCTAGGGGAATCACTGTTACACATTCATTATCTCTAGGTCAAGGTCAAACTCTTAGCATCAGAATTTCTTTGGCCCATCTTGCGACTCACATTTAAACGTTACATTCTCTGCGCTACAGCGTGCAGGCAAGACTGCCACAAGTAAAGCACACATAAGGGAAGTCAAACTTTGTTCAGCACACAGTTATCGCATGAACGCTTGCATGGGCAGTCTGGGCAAAAAACCAGTCTCCACGCACACATGTTCAGTCTTGGGAACAACTCATGAATGGAAATGGCAAAGGGATTATGTTCATCCTGCCGGTTCGAGCCAGTACTCTCAGTACTCTCTCTCTCCCCCCTCTCTCTCTCTGTGTCTTTCTCTCCCCCACTCTCTGAGTCTGTGTACGTGTGTGTGCGTGTGTGTGTGTGTGTGTGTGTGTGTGCGTGCGTGCATGCGTGTGTTTGATCAGTGCATATAAAAATTTTAAACTAAAGTGCTGTCTTTGAGAATTAACACAATGAACTTAAAGTTTCTAAAAGCACTTGATAGAATCCAGCAAACAGACTAGTTTTCAGTTACAAACATCACTGACACCCCACCCCCTCCCCCAGTATTCATTTCAACATTGTTTTAAGATGCAGCTCTTTCAGGCAGCTGCCCTTCCCATCCTTCCCTCTCCCTCTGCATGCACACACACACATGCAGTTAAGCATGCACCCGAATGACATACACACACGCATGCACACTTACAGTACTACACACCGTACTTTAGCAGCGAGTATGGGTCCAGAAGAATTTTTTTGAGTAAGGGAATACTTGGTAATGTCTTCTATCTTCCATTCCTCATTCCTTCTCCTCCTTTGCCCCCCCCCCCCCCCCCCCCCCCCCCCCTAGTTACAGTGGTAGCAATAGTAACAATATCGACCACATGATTTCAAAGATGGCTTTATTTTTAATTACGTTATTTATCAAGAATCACACATACCCATACAATGACACATGTGTAGGTGTACACTTGTGCACACATACAGAGACTCCTCCTCCCACCCCCACACTCATACACGTATGTATGTACACACACACACACACACACACACACACACACACACACACACACACACACACACACACACTATAGCATTTGAAGCATTAAGAAGAGTTGATACCGAGCCTGTGGTGAACAATCTGTGTCCACAGGACTTGGAGTTCCATGGAGTTGTGCGCTTTTACTTCCAAGGTGGCAATGGAGCGAATGTCATCACCAAGTGCATCCGAGTCTCCAGCACGGCCACCACCAGCGACGTCATCGACACGCTTATTGAAAAGTTCCGCCCAGACATGCGCATGCTCACGCAAAACAAGTATGCGCTGTATGAAGTGCATGTGAATGGAGGTGAGTCCTTTTTTCTTTTCTTTCTTTCCTTCATCTTTTTGAAGAAAATTTTAACTAATAAGCAGCACAATTTTGGGTCGAGTTTTCTTATGAGTGTGCATAAAATCTTAAATGATCGCTATCAGAAAACGATGATGGGAACTGATCAAATTGTATGCTTGTGAATGCATTCCTTGGAACAAAATCTGTGGGTTCAGTTATGATCACGTGGTATTTTGGTAATTTGTTTTTACTTTGAATAGTGGTTTTTGCCTAGTTCGTCACAGGGGGTCACTTTTGGAAAGGGCTGGTTGATGATTACAGAATGACACCAGAATGATGTTTGGAAGTGTCAGCAACATAGCTAAAATGAAACGTCTACTTTGATCAGTTGGAAGAGTAAAGAGTCAAAGTGCTTTCAGTTGAAAGCCAAACTGCTTCCATGTGGACACATTCTCATTTCCCAGCCCATGGTCTCATCTATTCTCAGTAATCTCAGACTCCTGAATTTAAATACCAGTGCCTGAGAGTGGGCAGCTGTGAATGTTTTTTTTTTTTTTTTTTTTTTGCATGGCAATTAGGACATCAGAAAACAGTCATGTTCATTTATTCCTTACCTAAGTACAATTGAAAATAAAGAATTATGATATTCTGTGTGCCTAATATATTCACTTTTTTTTTTCTGAGGTGCAGTTAGTGCCATTAGTGCCCAGAAAGTTTCCTATTGAAAACAAAGCTGCAGATAATGTTAAACCAGGTTAGGTCGGTTAGTGCTTGTTTTTATTTAAAACAAAACATGGAAGATGAATAATTGAATAAAGGTAGATATATTAGCTGTTGAAACACAATACAGTCGATGTTAGAAATTTTGGTTTGGAACAAATAAGTGATATATCTTGCCCCTGAAACACAGGCCTAGATCATGCTAAATATTGCTCCTTTACTTGCTGTTGAAACTGAATGTGTGTTGACAGTATTGAATGATGATATCTGTTACTGGGCATATTATATATGTTATCAGAGGAAAGACGACTGGGCGACCAGGAAAAAGTCCTGTGGGTACAGCTGAACTGGGGCAAGGACGTGCGAGAAGGCAGGTTTCTGCTTAAGAATGAAAATGAAAAAAACTGTGCGGGTAAGTCAGATTGTCAGTCATAATGTGTGTTTTGCGTAAAGTTGTGTAGGAACCTCCCTCTCCCCCTCCCTCCCTAAAGTAAGACCATGGATATCAGTATTTAGAAAGAACATGCCTTAGTGAAAAAAAAAATGCTGTGGAAGATGATCCTCGCACTGGGAGACCTGCCAGCAGTCACAACCGTAAAACTGTGCCAAGACTGAATGACCTGGTTGTGGCTGATGACAGACTGAGAGGAATATAGCCACTCCATCCCACCTGAGAGCGTTTATGGCCGTTTGATCCAGGATATGACAATGCAGAGTATGACAGGTTAAAAAAAAAAAAGAAGAAAAATCTCGACCCCGGATCAAAAGCAAATGTGCCTGAACATGTCGCATGATAATCTCAATCAGTTTGAATTTCTGCACAGTTAGTCCAGTGAGTTGTGACCATGGATGAAACATGGATTCGTCATGTTACACCTGAAATCAAACAGCAGACCAAACAGTAAAAAGCATGGGGACTCGCCCTCAAGAAACAAACAGAGTGACCAAGGGAGCAGGGACATTCTCAGCATGTCTTTTGGGATTAGAAAGGACTTTTTATGTGGAGTTTCCGAAAAAAAAAAAAAAAAAACGTGGAAAGGGACAGGCTGTCACTCAAGAGAACTACTCAAGAATTCTGTGAAGGATGTGACTCACATTGTGAGACAGTGTCGTACCTAAACACCATAGAAGGCTGACCACAGGGTTTCACGCAGATGATGTGCTGTGCACATGTTAGTTCTTACCGTTCAGCAACGCTTGAGTGCAGCTTCTGAAGGGATAGTGGACTGTGCACGTTATCAGGGAGAACAGTCTTCAGATTTATGATTATTACCATAAAGTGATGACCTGTGACAAGAAAATGCTATTTTAGTTAACTTTTTTTTGTTTAGTTTAGTTTGTAAATGAATCATTACGCTGTGCACAAAATGAGGTTGTTGTATGTAATGGAAATCAGGGATGTATCCATGTATGAATTATCATTAATGATACGCACATATGTATGCATTGAAAAATGAAATGCTTGTCACCTTGTCTGTGTTGAACATCGCATGTTTTTTTTTGTCTGTTTTATTTATCTTTTCAATACATAAAGTTCTCAAGAACATGTACTCATAGGTGGATGCCCCACTGCAGTATTTTAAATGTCCCAGAGAGTTCTTTGGTTTTTGCATTCATTTGATTTAATTATGTGAGTTTTTATTTTCACTGCATTTTGTTTAATCATTATTTTGTTATTTTTCTTTCAGGACCCAGCCCTGGGCTTCAAAGAGCCCGCCAAGGAGGACAACCCCAACTTCAGGCGCAAGCTGTCAAAGCGGGAGAAAGAAAGAGAAGAAGAAGAGGGAAGAGGAGAAGGCCAAGCAGAACCAGTCTGTGTCCAGCCAGCTGTACACGGACGCTCCAGAGACCAGCTTCACTCGGAGTATCTCCAACCCCGAGGCCGTGATGCGGCGGCGACGACAGCAGAAGCTGGAGAAGAAGCTGGCTCAGATGCAGAACCGAGAGGGTGGAGCGGATTCTGGTGAGTCTGGCGGAAGGCCACAGTCAGGTTCATGTGCGACTTGCATACTCTGTGTGATCCTGTGTGTATGTGGAAGGCACTGTGTATCATGCTGTCCTAAAACCTTTAGATAGGGAGGGTCTTTTCTTTTGTTTTTTTTTCTGAAATATTTCTTCATTGTTCATAATCACATTCACAGTCTTGCTGAAAAAAAAAAAGAAATGGCCACCACAATGGTGGTGCTCATTTTCCCTGCCCCCCCCACCCCCCCCCCCCCCCTGCCCCCCCCCCCCACCAGGTTCTCTACACTGCTTATTCTTACCCAGATTATTCCTTTGGCAGCTCCAGCTCTGCTGTCCGCAGGGAGCAGTTTGATTCGAGTCATCATGAAGCAATCTGGTATAGAGACATACCGCTAATGCTGATCATTTTGACTATTTTCAGTGGCGTTAGATGGCGCTTGTTCTGATCTGGTATTGAAATTCACCTCTCTAAGATACAAACGGAATTTCTGGGCTATAAACTGCACTGTTATGCAAGTCACACCAGACCTACATAAGCTGCAACCAAAAGATTAGCCACAAGAAAAGAACTGTGAAAACCAATAACGAAAATGGTGAAACACCATGAAAAATCATTGATTCAACATGAATATAAGCAAAACCTGTGTATTCTAAGGTGTGACTATCAAAGTATCATGAACTGGGGAGTAAACAGGAAAGGGCAACACATACAGTGAAGGAAAAAAGAAAAGAGCTACTCAGTCTTTTTCGTCTCTGTTCTCTGCCGCACTAACACCATCAAAGGACTCGTATTCAGTATCAGACATGAAAGGTGTTGAGACACCCCCTGTCCACAGCCACGGCCCGGTCGGCCCCGCCGCAGCCCCGGCACCGGCAATCCACAGGGAGCAGTCAATGTCAAGTCGTCAAGAGGCAACCCACCGAGGAGACACTGCACTGCCGCCGAGTCACTTCAGTGGTGTTCAGTGGCGCCTGTTCTGATCTAACATACGCAGGACACCACCTACTAAGCCCCCTACTGACGACAATAATTGCTTAGTCGCGGAGCCGGCGTGAGTGAGCTCTCCCTCCGGAGGGCGCCACCACGTCCGTCCAACGACAGCCCCCCATGGACTCGCCGATACCGGTGACCCCGACGGAACCAAACCAAGGCCACAGACGTGGAGAGGACATCGAAACTGAGGTCACCATGAGAGCAGGGCATGAAGGGCCACAGAATTTGAGACTTTTTTTTTTATGCTGATCGATGAGAATGAGGATGATATATGATGATGCTACGGATTTCCATCTCGGTCTGAGACTACATGACAGGGCTGTACTCTACGCTTCCTTTCATAATATATCCCGGCGTCAACCAGGCCCGAGAGATACAGACACCTGCAGTGTTGGTCAGGAAATTTGAGCAACACTCTCAGAAACGCATCCATTAAGTGGATGAAACTCGACTGTGTGGTCCCAGTCTTCCCAGCTGAGTCCGCAGCAAACTCAACTCTGGGTAGGAGCCGGTCGTAATAATTGTGGGTTGTTGTGATTCTAGCATTTTTTTTTTTTCATTATCGCCTACTACCCCTCCTGGGGGTACAGGCTGCCAACCAAGGACCTCCAGGCATCTCTGTCCTGGGGCTCTTCTTTCCAGCTGGTTCCTTGTCATTCCTGTGTTCCTGATGTCAGCTTCTGTCCACATGGCATCATACATCTTCTTGTCGAAGACCCAGTTCTTCGCAGGGCTGAGGTGTCAATTTGATCCTTGGTTGGCGTTTCTGTAGCTGCGTTTTGTTTCACGGGGTGGGGTAGCTGGCCCCACACCCACCCTCCTCATTTAACCGGGCTTGGGACCAACATGATTTCCAAAAAGGGTTTCCTGGCATAGTTGATTCTAGCACTGGGAAAGTTTAATGATTGAATGCACGGTCATCAGACTTTCATAGCTGCTAAATAGCTGCTGTTTTGAGGAGCCAGATTGACAGTTATCAGTTGGAAGCCCGTTTCATGGGCTCGGCTTCTTTAACTCGGCATGTTTGCTTGATAGTGTGGTGCTGAAAAGTGACTGATCAAGCAAGAATGCTTTTAAAGCTTTTGTTAACAACCCTTATTTTGCATGTCGTTTATGCTTGAATCCTTACCCTGAAATGGAAAAAATGGTCAAGTCTGATTTCTGCAGACAGTTCTTTGCCTGTCCGAGGAGGAACTGCAGATCAGGAGAAAAATAACCAATGGCAAGCTAAGAATAGAAATGGAAAGATCTAAGAATAGGCCAGCGTAGTACTAGCAGCCACAGGGGCAGCCACAAAAAAACCAAAGCATGGTAGTGATGGTGCTGATGAAGCCCCTGCACTGATGACAATAATTACGTAGGCTGTGAGCGTCTTCAGATGGTGTCATTACTCCCACCCAGGGACGGTCTCTGTGACCTTGCCAATGCCAACAACTTTGACACAACTTCCTACAGGCATGGGTATGGAGATAAGAAAGGAAAAACGAGGATCACACATGACGACAGGGTGATCCTAGTCCCCTGTGAATACAGCATGTACCTCCTAACAAGTGCCCCCTCCCTCTCGACTGAAGGCCCTGCCTGTTCAGGGCTGTCTGACGGTCATTACTGAGAGGTGTGACATTGGTGTTCCTTTTACTGAGAGACGTCAGGTGTGTTGTTCCCATTTTTTTTTTTTTTTGATTTTTTTTTTACTGTTGCATCATTTATGCCACCTCAGTGGCAGTGCACCCGCGCTGCTCATTCCGATACCACATCCATAGCCACAGCCCTGTCCGGCCCGCCGCAGCCCCAGCACCAGCAATCCATAGGGAGCAGTCAGTGTCAAGTCATGAAGAGGCAACCCACTGGAGGAGACACTGCACTGCTACTACTGAGTGACTTTGGTGGTGTTCAGTGGCGTCTGTTCTGATCCAACAAAGCAGGGCACCACCAACTAAGCCCCCTTACTGATGACAATAATTGCTTACTTGCGGAGCTGGCATGAGTGAGCTGTCCCATTAGATGGCTCCACCACGTCCGTCCAGTGGCAGCCCCCATGGACTTGCCGATACTGATGACCATGACAGAATCAAAGCAAGGCCACAGTTATGAAGAGGACATCGAAACTGAAGTCACCATGAGAGCAGGGCATGAAGGACCACAGAATTTGAGTTTTTTTTTTAATGCTGACGGATGATAAAAAGTATGTTGTTTTCTAGTGTTGAGTGATACCACTGTGTTTGTTTTACTGAATGGTGTCAGTGTTATTCGTTTTATTGAATGATACCATTGTGTTGTTTTTACTTCTGTCTGTATGTGGTTATTTGGTTTCTTTGTATGTTTTTCTGCAACTATGATTTTTTAAGGGAAAAGCAAAAAATGAGAGACTGCGAGGGGCAGGGTAAGGGGGTGGGGTTGAGACACACTGTTTGGGCAAGTCTTCAGCAGATTTGATGGGCTTGTTTTTGTAGAACTATGAATGTGCACATGATAAGATTCCAATGTCAGTAGATGCAGTACCGACCAGTTGATGAAAGAAAATAAGAATTTGGGAATGAATGAAAAGAGTATAAAATGTCCGAAATAGGATGCAGTTTTCAATGATGCAGGAAATGAGTTTGAAGACAGTTTTCATTTTGTGTGTCCAGAACAACTTATTAGTTCGATTAATTGATTGACTAGAGACTGCAGGCACACAAATTCATGTATATTTAAGCCCATGACACTCGAGGGGTGAATCCCAAGAGCAGAGGTTTGAGTCAGTGCGAGAGTTTTGCTTTTCTTTTAAAAGACAGACCTGTGTATTCTCACGCTCTGCAAGCTCATACATTTAATGCCCTCCAAAGCAAAAGTTTCTTCCTAGTCAGCAGATTGACCCCAAATTTTGCTGCTGATCCTAACTTTTTTTTTTTTTTTGCTAGTCAGAAAAAAAAATATGCTAAAAATGATGACAAAAAGAAGTTGTAGTCAAGGACCAACAAAGCAGAGAATCCAAAGTACCCAGGTACTTGGCAGGATCAAAATGGCGATGGGAATGGGGTACAGCATGCAGTTGTTAAGAAAAAAAGCTGTGTTACAAGAGAGGCGTGAAACAACATATTATGTCGAAATATGCTTGTAGTACCATTGTTCTGATGTTTCCTGCCTGATGTACTACTTTGTTGGAAATGGGTTTTGAAGCTAGACAGGTCTACATTTTTTCTTTACCCTTATGAGCCAGTGAACAACGCTGCTGAGAGACACGTAATGATGCCTGGTTGGACAATCAAATGGCAAACGAGAACTGGAATGGCAGGCTTTTAAATTCCTGGGATGATAAAACCTTTGTATCAGAGTGATTTATTCCAGTGCCTCTTAAGCCTTCAGGTTCAGTATTGAAGACTGGAAGAAACAGACAAAACGCGGAGACTGGAAGAAACAGACAAACGCAAAAAAAAAAAATCAAGCAGATGTCTTTAATTCTGTATTTTGTGCACCGGTCGAGCAGCTGGCAGTGCAGTGCAATGGCTCAAATGTGTGGCATTTTCTGTTGATATTTCCTTGTGTGATATAACTTGAAAGAAACGGATTTGATGTAGTCATTGCTGTGAGAGTTATTGGTCTTTACAGTGGACATTTCACCTGTAAACAGTGCCGTTGACGTGGGCCTAGAGCAACTTTCTTTGAATGTTAAATGAAAAAAAAAATTTGACCTACCGTCCCAACTTTCATTAGTATGATAGGAAACAAGCTTTTTTTTTGTTGTGGCCTAGCTTACTTGTGCACTCAGCATGCTAACCCCCCCCCCCCCCTCCTCTCCCCCCCCTCCCCCCCCCCCCCCATTGACTGGATGACTCCATTTTATCCATATTAACCTTAGATTGTTCTGACATTTAACACAGTGAAGATAGACTGTGAACAATATTTTCAGGCAAAGAAGTTAAAAGACTACGGAAAAATAAGAAAGTAGATTGTAAAGTAAAATATCTTAGACTCTGTACAGTCTTGTAACAACATAATGATAGTAAAATCAGTCCCCATCTCTCTGCCTCTGCCTGTCTGTCTCTCTCTGCGAATCTCTTGAATCTTGCTCAGGGCTTCCTGCTTTTACTGTAAATGTTTAGTACTGTGCACTGGTAAGTGTGCATCACACACAGCATACACTGGTACACGCACACAATGGGCCCATGCCCACCACCCATAAACATACGTATGGGCACACATAAACACTCCACACACACACAATGATGATAATAGGGCAGGCAGTGTTAGGTAGGTAACCAAACTGAACTTCTCTCTCTGCCATACTCTGTCTGTGCCTGTCTCTGTCTGTCTCCGTTTTCTCTGTTGTCTCATTACACATGAACACAGATACTCAAAAACACACTCACATGCACAGACATACAGAGAGAAACATATACTTGCATGCGCGCGCGCACACACACACACACACACACACACACACACACACACACACACACACACACTCACTCACTCACTCACTCACTCACTCACTCACTCACTCACTCACTCACTCATGCACAGAGGGTTACATCTTACCCCCGTCCACACACATTTTAAACATACACACTCTTTCTCTCTGTCACTGTCTCGCTGTCTGTCTCTCTCTTTCTTACACACACTCTCTCTGTGTCTCTTTCTCTCTGTCTGTCTCTTTCTCTCTCTCTCTCTCATACACACTCACACACACACACCTACTCACACACACACACACACACACTCACACATGCACACACACACACACACACACACACACACACACACACACACACACACACACACACACACACACACACACTTTCTTTCTCTCTCTCTCTGATCCACCCACCCCACACCCACACCCATCTACACAGACACCCAAATCATTGATCATCCTCTCATTATGTGTCAGGCACATCATGAACCAGAGGATGTCATGAGTTATTGACTTAACCCTGAGGATTTCTTCCAGGGCAGTTCATTGGGATTTTGAGGTGTGACTAACCTCTGTGACATTGTGAGGAACGATCTGTAGACCAAATGTGTCCTGGAGGCAAAGGAGTGTTCTTGACATCTTTGTGTTGCTTTTTTACGCACCCGTCTGTGTAAACTCTGAACATACGTGTATGGATTAAGAGATACATAGGCTCATCCTGAATGCATAACGCACACTCTTTATAGTTCTGTACAGGCACTTGCAGACACAGACACACAGACACACACATATATAGATGTGTGAGTGTGTGTGCTTGCATGCCAGTATGTGTACATGTATGCTTGCATAATGACAGAGACACAGACACACACTCATACACAATTTATG
>JADBJO010000601.1:145000-160000 GCA_016801955.1 Conus betulinus | reverse complement strand
CTCCTCTCTTTAACTCCTTGCCCTTCTCTCTTGATTAATCGATCGCATCAACTGATCGGTCTTTCGTAAGGTCGTATTCCCTCTCTTGTCATTAAGCGATTGCGTCAGTTGAGTGGTCCTTAGCCTGTTCTTCTTTTTCCTCCTGTTTGTGTCGGCTATTTCTGGGTTGCTTGCGACAGTTTCGTGTCTGCTTTCTGGCACAATGGAACCTCTCGAGCGAAGTTTATTTAGAATCCTTTGAAGCAAGTTAAGTTGTTGAATTTATTTTGATGATTTTGTTGTCATCATTTTTTTTTTTTTTTTTCTGTTTTAGAGGAACTAGAAGCTTCATTACTGGCAAACAAAAAAGAAACAACAACAGCAAACATGTTTTGAAGTTTGGACATTTAAGAGAGAGAGAGAGAGAGAGAGAGAGAGATATTGAGATTTTGCTAAGACATCAATCTTGCACGGCTGTAGAGGTAAACTGACAAATGAATTTAAATGTTTTCACCCCCAAGTCACTTGGCAGCAGAACGTTTGCTGTGGAAAGTTACCGCAGGCTGACAGATATTGATAGCTCGACTGAAAGGGTACGAAATAAAATGATACAGGTAAATACAACAAACAAGCAAAAAAAGAAAAAAAAAAAAAGTACCTAAAGAAGATAACTTTTCAGTCTTGACTGGACAGTTGATGCCAGTCTCTCCCTATCCCTGCATTTCACAGAAGCTTATATCTTTAAAGAGAGTTGAGTCATGGAAGACTATCATTGGCAGAGGGTGAAACATTGGGGTCATGAAAAACCTCTGTTATCAATAGTGTATCATCAAAACCAACATCTGGTCAAGGTGGTTATGTATGGTTCCTGTTGGACCCAGTTAACTGGAAGTTGAAAATTTAGGTACCCGAATGGTTGAAAGTTGAAAATTCAAGTTACATTACTGGTCATTTTTCATTTGTCTTTTTTTTTTTTTTTTTACTTCTTTCTTCTTCTTCTTCTTCTCTCTCTCTCTCTCTCTCTCTCTCTCTCTCTCTCTCTCTCTCTCTCTCTCTCTCTCTTAACATTTTTGACAGATATCTCCATTTTCATGGGAAATGTCATGAAAAGTACAAGAACATGGTTCTGTCTAGTACGTGATGCAAGAAGTATGCCTAAGGGTTCTATGTAAAGGGAGACAATCTTTATTCTGAGGTCTTTCATCAGGAGGTTTCACTGTTAGCAAGTAAACAACGCATGTATCTTTTGCGTCTGTCAAGTGTGATCTTTTTGCTTTGTCTTGTAGTTTTGCTTTATGTTTGTTTCCTCTATGTGTTGTGTTGTATGTGTGTGTGTGTGTTTAATATCTTACCGTATGTTTTTGTTGCTGAAGGGTTGTAATGTTTATAACTCCTGTTTTAATCTTTGTTTTGCAGTCTTGCTGTATGTTTTCTCTCTGTTCAGAGTGCTGTGCTTGTTTTGTGTTGTTTTTCTAGTCTTGCCTGATCTGTCATCTCTTCAAAGTGTTTTATTGTTGTGCCTTGTAGTCTTGTCTTCTGTTTTGTCTCTCCAGAGTGTTGTTTTGTTTTGGTAACTTTTGCCTTATGTGTTTATCTTTTCAGAGTGTTGTGTGTTAGTTTGTTTGTTTTTGTTTTCTTGCCAGATTTTTTGTGGCCGTTTTGTTTTTTCTTCAAATTTTGCCTCATGGTTGGACTCTTTTAAGCGTTGTGTTTATTTTGTCTTGTAGTTGTATGTTTTGTGATTATAGAATGTTGTTGTGTGTTTTTTGGTCTTTACCTTATGCTCTATCTGTTCAGAGTGTTGTGTTTATGTTGATTTTTTTTCTAGTCTTGCCTCATGTTTTGTCTATTTAAAATGAACTATTTTGTGTTTGTTTTGTATTGTTTTAGTCTTGCCTCGTGTTTTGTCTCTTGAAAGCATTGTGTTTGTTTTGTTTTGTTGTCTTGTTATACATTTTGTCTCTCCAGAGTGTTGTGTTTGTTTTTTGTAGTCTTTGCCTAATGTTTCATCTGTTTAGAGTGTTGTGTTTGTTTTTTTCTAATCTTTACCTTGTGTTTTGTTTTCTATGTCTGTGTTTTTTTTTCTCTGTAGTCAAGGTCAAGCGTGGTGATTTGTTTTGTCAGAGTGTTGTGAATATATTGTCGTGTTGTCTTTGCTCATTCTTGTCTCTCCAGAGTGGTGTATTTGTTTTGTAGTCTTGTCATATGTTTAATCTGTTTAGAATGTTTTGTTTGTTTTGTTTTTTTTTTTTGCTGTAGTCTTATGCTTTGTCACCTCAGAGTATTGTTCTTGTTTTGTTTTTCAGATCTTGCCTTATGTTTTGTCTCTTCAGAGTGCTGTGTTTGTTTCGTCTCTTGGCCAGTGTTTTGTCTGTCTCCAGAGTGCTGCGTTTGTCTTGTACTCTTGCCTTACGTTTTGTCTCTTTAGAGTGCTGCATTTGTCTTGTACTCTTGCCTTATGTTTTGTCTCTTCAGAGTGCTGCGTTTGTCTTGTACTCTTTCCTTATGTTTGTCTCTTCAGAGTGCTGCGTTTTGTCTTGTACTCTTGCCTTATGTTATGTCTCTTCAGAGTACTGTGTTTGTATCTTGTATTCTTTGTCTTATGTTTTGTCTCTTCAGAGTGCAGCGTTTGTCTTGTACTCTTTGCTTTAATGTTTTGTCTCTTTCAGGATGTTGAGTTTCTCTCTTCAGATTTCAGGGAAGTGACAACCGTGATATATATGCCTTTTTGTGATTGGCTAGGTAGCAAGCAACTTGAATTGAATTGAATTGTTGCTTCAGAGAGTCATGTTTGTTTTGTGGTCTTGCCTTCTGTTTTGTCTCTTCGAAGAGTTTGTTTTGTCATTCAGTCTTGCCTTGTTGTTTTGTTTGAAGTGGTGTGTGTGTGTGTGTGTGTGTGTGTGTGTGTGTGTGTGTGTGTGTGTGTGTGTGTGTGTATTTGTAGTCTTGCTGTATCTTTTGTCTTTTGAGAGTATTATTTCTCCTTTTACCCATGGCTATGATATTGCCTCATGTTTGTCTGTTCAGTGATGTGTTTGTTTTCCTTGTAATCTGAGTTTTGTTTTGCCTCTTCATTGTTTTTGCTGTTTTGCCATATATAGCCTTGCCTTCCTTGTGCGGAATGTTGTTTTGTCTTCTCTGTGTTCAAAGTCATGTCATTGTTTTGCCTTGTAGTTTTGCCGGTTTGGTCTGAATGTTGTTTTTTGTTTTTGTCTTATGGTCTTGCCTTATGTTTGTCTGTAAAGAGTGGATGCATTGGTCTTGTTTTCCGATCTTGTTTACATCTACCTGCATCATGTGCAAAATTAGACTAAAGCAGACTGAAGAGCAGGCATTGCTTTATTTTTGTTTTTGTTTTGTGTCTTGGTGTGATTTACATGTTTTGACTACTTTACTTAAAGTCTTGGGTTGTTTCACCATATTTTGCGTCTTCAGAATTACCAGACCTGTTTCTGTTGTTTCCCCCTGTCATCTTAAAAGTTTGTTTGTTTATTTGTTTGTGGGGGAGCTGTGTGTGTGTGTGTGTGTGTGTGTGTGTGTGTGTGTGTGTGTGCGTGCGCTCATGCGCATGTGTGCATGCATGTGTGCAAGCATGCACATGCATGTGTGCATGTGTGCGCATGTGTGTGTGTTTGTGTGTGTGTGTGTGTGTGTGTGTGTGTGTGTGTGCATGTGTGAATGTGTGTCAGTGTGTGTTGGCTGCCTCTCTGTCTGCCTGCCTCATTCAGTTGTGTGTTAGTCACGCTCGCCCTCCACTCCATGCCCTCATCCCACCTCTTCTTTCATTCTTTCCCTCTTGCCCCCCGTCCCTACCTGCTCCCTCCCCCACCCCCATCCACCTCTTTTTCCATGTAACGGTAATATACCTGTAGACATAACAGGCATAGTTCAGCGTTACAGGTGTAAGGTCTGCAGTGTGCATGCATTCTGATTGCCTGATGATGTTGACAACATGGGTGTGTGGCATGCAGACCTGGTGTGTAAGGTGAGGACCTGAGGGGCGAGGGGGGATAGAGTTGGGAAGTGTGGGAGAGGGGTCTTTATTGTTGTCCTTGGCCGGGCTGTCTGAAATGAAGCTGTGGTCTTGTTGTCTGCAGGTGTTTTCTTCCCTAGTCCTGGGGATTCTGTGTCAGCTGGTTGTGGGCCTGGTTCCGTTCTTACCTGTTACTTCTCTTTTTTTGCCTTTCTCTCCGACTTCTTTTGGTCCTTAGTTGTGACTTCTTTTGGTCCTTAGCTTTGTCTTCTTTCAGTCCTTAGCTGTGACTTCTTTTGGTCCATAGCTCTGACTTACGTGTTGTCCTCAGCTCTGACTTCTTTTGATCATTAGCTCTCTGATTTCTCTTGGTCCTTAGCTCTGACTTCTTTTGGTCCTTAGCTCTGACTTCTTTGGGTCCTTAGCTCTGACTTCTTTTGGTCCTTGAGCTTAGCTCTCTGATTTCTCTTGGTCCTTAGCTCTGACTTCTTTTGGTCCTTAATTCTGGATTCTCTTGGTCCTTAACTCTGATTTCTCTTGGTCCTTAGCTCTGACTTCTTTTGGTCCTTAATTCTGGATTCTCTTGGTCCTTAGCTCTGATTTCTCTTGGTCCTTAGCTCTGACTTCTTTTGGTCCATAATTCTGACTTCTCTTGGTCCTTAGTTCTGACTTATATTGCTCCTTAGTTGTGACTTCTTTGGTCTATAGTTCTGAATTCTCTTGGTCAACAGCACTGCCTATTGTCAGTCCTTAGCTCTCTCTCTCTCTCTCTTTAAATATGTGTGTGTGTGTGTGTGTGTGTGTGTGTGTGTGTGTGTGTGTGTATGTATGTCTCTGCCTTCTTTTAGTTGTTAGTTGTGCCTTCTTTTAGCCATTAACACCTGCCTTCTTATAGTCCATTGCTCGGCCTTATGTTTTTAAAGTCCCAAGTGCTGCCATCTTTTAGTACTCAGCTCTGGCTTCTTTTGATTTCTTAGCTCTGCCTTCTTGTATTCTTTAGCACCGCCTTCTTTTAGTCCTTAGCACTGCCGCCTTGTATTCCGTAGCACTGCCTTCTTGTAGTCCTTAGCACACTGCCTTCTTGTAGTCCATAGCTCTGCCTTCTTTTACTCCTTAGTACTGCCTTCTTTTACCCTTAGCTCTGCTTTTTTTTCTTTTTCTTGAATCTCAAATACTGCCTTCTTAAAGTACTTAGCTCTGCCTTCTTTTAATCCATAGCTCTGCCTTCTTTTAATCCATAGCTCTGCCTTCTTTTAATCCATAGCTCTGCCTTCTTTTAATCCATAGCTCTGCCTTCTTGTAGCCCATAGCTATGCCGCCCTCCAGTTTGCCTTCTTAAATTAATTTTCTGCGCTGTCTTCTTTCAGCCTTCACATGCACTGACGAGCACAGCTATTTCACCAATGTAGATAATGAAATACCAAGAAAAACATCGGCTGTGATGTTTCCTAGCAGTTTTTTTTATTCGTTTTTACAGCCTTTTTTCCTGATGCTTCTTATTTTTTATTTGAATTTTTCTAACAACAGTTACATCTGTTTTATTTGTGCTGGTAGCCTTTGCCCATTTAGCCATCCCAGTATGAATACTACAGGCAGGATCACTGCTGCTTCTCAAATTTTGTTTTTACCCTTTACAGTACTTACTGTTGTGGTTTTTGTTTTTGCATGACTTTGTTTTGGTGGATGGAAGGTACCTGCCTGCCTCCTTCACACACTCACTTTTCTCACGTTCTTCCTTCCCCCCCCCCCCCCCCCCCCCCCCCCCCCCCCCCCCCCCCCCCCCCCCCCCCCCCCCCCCCCCCCCCCTTCCAACCTTCCGAAGTTCTCTGTGTCTCTTTATCTACTCTTTCTCTCCAATCCCCACTCTCTGCCATACTCACACACTTCTTCTCTTACCTCTCTATTCCTTCAGGTATTTCCATCCACCTCCTGCCCTCCTTGCCTCCTTTTCCCCTCCCGTCTCTCCCACGTTTTGCACCTTTTTTGTTGTTGTTGTGTTTTTTGAATAAACATCATGCATGTCACACACTGACAGTTCTGGACTACTTGAAATTACCTTGGAATGATGATGATGATGGTGTTTCCTTCGGTCAAGGCTGACCACAGATGATGCGTCCTAGCTGTCCTCCTGGCTGCCTGCTTAGCTGAAGCTGTGTCACTGGCGACTGAGCAGAGCGATAGGGAAGTGGCAGTCACTGTCGCCAAAAGACCCAAGTGTGTGTGCGTGTGTGTGTGTGTGTGTGTGTGCACTGTACAGTCTGCTGTAGTGGCTGCGCTCCTCCGGCTTGTTTTTCTACAGCCCTCTGATTCTTCATGGCATTGCATTCAACCCGCCTGCACCTTGGAAGACCACTGTCAGTTATTGCCCCTGTTCGTTGCAGGAGATTTGGGGGTGTTGGGGCCTTTTTGTTGATGGTGATGATGATGATGATGATGGCGGCAACATGGCGTGCAGGGGCCAGGAATGGGGCAGTCTTCAGCCAAGAGGATGTCCCTGTTACCCTCTGGTGTGGATTTGGGTCTTTCTGTTTGGTTGTCCTTGATTGAACTATCTTGTTGAGCTAGAATTATGTTGTCTAGGGTTGGACTGTCTTGTTGAGCTAGAATCTTATTTGTCTAGGGCTGGACTGTCTTGTTGAGCTAGAATCCTATTGTCTAGGGTTGGACTGTCGTGTTGAGCTAGCATCTTATTATCTGGGGTTGGACTGTCTTGTTGAGTTCGAATCCTATTGTCTGGGGTTGGACTGTCTTGTTGAGCTAGAATCTTATTGTCTGGGGTTGGACTGTCTTGTTGAGCTAGAATCTTATTGTCTGGTTGGACTGTCTTGTTCAGCTAGAAATCAAATTGTCTGCAGGTGTTTTCTTCTGCAAGGTGGTTCAGTGTCACATGGCAGTTGGTCCCCCTTGATGCCTTCATCTCCTCAGATGTTTCTGCCTTTGCCAGCCTTCTTTTCCACTGTGTTTTTGCATGGGGGAGAGGGTTTTTGTGGGGGCGGGGGTGGCCTGTCTGTCTGCCTCTCCCCACTCTTGACCTTTCTTCCTTTCCTCCTTCTCACCCCTCTCTCACTTTGTCATTCTATTCTCTCTTGCTCTCTCCGAGTTATTCTGCCCTTTGCTTGTCTCTGTCTCTTTTTACTACTCTCTCCCTCTCTCTCTCTCTCTCTTTCTTTCTCTGTGTCTGAGTCACTCTTGCACTTGCTCTTGCCATATCTCTCTCTGTGTTTTTCTGTCTCTCTTTCTATCTCTGTGTCACCTTCTCTATATCGATTGCATTGTGTAAGAGTATTCGCATATTAGTTTCCTTAGTCCCTGAAAGGAGAAGGGCCAGATGGACAAAAACAAAACAGAACAAAAAAAACCATCATCTTATCCCTTACTATTACCCTTCGGAGCAAAGATTCTCTCTCCGTCTGTCAGTCTGCCTCTGTGTGTGTGTGTGTGTGTGTGTGTGTGTGTGTGTGTGTGTCTCTCTCTCTCTCTCTGATTCACTTGCTCTGTCTGCCTCTCTGTCTCCTTCTCTCTCTCTCTCTGTGCCTCGTTCTTTCTTTCATGCTGAGTTACTCTCATTTTCCCTCCCTCATCCCCCCCAACACACTCACAGATCCTTTACCCCCCCCCCTCACACACACACACTCAGCCCCCCCCCCCCCCTGCCTGTTACAGTATCACCCTTTGTTCAGCATGCCATCAGAGGTGTGTGCAGCCATTTCTTGGCCTGGTAATGATGAAGGCAAGGTGGCGTGCAGCCCTGGTATAAAAGGTCAGGGGGGGGGGGGGGGGGGGGGGGGGGAGGGGGGAAGAGGCAACAGGGAGGGAGTGGGGGTGGGAGATAAAGGGGGATCTTTGTTGTTGTTGTCACTGCTCCCAGTCTTTAAGCTTGCTGAAGTGGTATTGTCTGTTTTCTCCTGCTGGAGGGGGGGGGGGGGGGGGGGGACAGGAGAGGTGGTAGTCGGGGTTGCCTGCCTTACCTTCCACTGCTGTAGTTACGTCTTGTTGTCACAATCCCCACACAGCTGGTGCTTAGGTACTGAAGTAAGTAGAACCTCAATGAATGATGAAGTGATGGTTGTATGTACAACTTGTGCTGTGAATGATGATGATGATGATGATAAAATGTGAGACTACTCTTTTTTTGTTTGTTTTTTTTTTTTTCCCCTAAAACCTGAATTCAGGTTTTCAAATGTGCTTAGGGCATCCTGAAGACCTGCATAATCTGTTGAGAAAATGTGTGTGTGTGTGTGTGTGTGTGTGTGTGTGTGTGTGTGTGTGTGTGTAGACTACAAATGGCCATCTGACATGTGCGCTAACCCTGAAAGTAGATCAAGGGATTTCAGTTACCACAGTCAAGTTTGTGGCACACAGTTTGTTAGTTATATTCCAGTTTGATTTTTTGGCAGTTCCATCTGCCAGACCCTTGCTCTGTAATTTTCAGGTTTTTTCAACTTTATCAGATCCCATGTCTAGATAATGATAAATATCATGACAAACGGTAGTAATAATTATCATGTTATGATAATAATGATAATGATAATAGTAATAATGTCACGGGGGAGGGGGAAGGGGCAGGAAGAGAAAAACAGGTTTTCAGATTTGTGATTTGGTCATGCATGGGACTAATTTGGGGGATGTGGTCGTGAGTGTGTTTTATTGTAAGGGGGAGTGAAAGTGGATACTAGATGTGCGTGTTGAGAGAGTCGGAGGGACAGCGGAGGAGAGCAACAGAAAGGAATGAAAGGTTGGTGAACAACACTTATGTTGTTTCATTTATGGTACTCATGAAACTACAAGCAAGTGGAGGTATGCGACAGACAGACAGACAGTTCCACACAACACACACACACACACACACACACACACACACACACACACACACACACACACACACACACACACACACACACACACACATACACACACACACACACACACACACACACACACACACACACACACACACACACACACACACACATACACACACACACACACACACACACACACACACACACACATACATACACACACACACACACACACACACACACACACACACACACACACACACATGCTCTCTCAAACACACACACACACACACACACACACACACACACACACACACACACACACACACACACACACACACACACACACACACAAAGACATCACGCGCGCACACACACACACACACACACACACACACACACACACACACACACACACACACGCGCACACAGGTATGCACGCATGCATGCACGCACCCACTCACGCACTCACACACACACACACACACACACACACACACACACACACACACACACACTCACACACATACACACACACACACCCACGCACACACGCACACACACAGGCATGCACGCAGAGAAAAAGAGGCCTTGTGTGATTGATTAAGAGATGGATTAATTGATTAATATTGTTACCTCATGTATCATCATGTTGTTAGAAAACAACCAGCCCAGCAAAAGCAAGATGAGATGAAGGAGGAAGGCACTGGAAACATGTGGGTTAGGAGCGCAGAATTTGTAGAGAGAGAAAATGGGGTGGTGGTGTTGGTGGTTGTTGGGGTGAGGACGGGATGATGAAAACATGTAACACTGAAAAAGTAAGGAAAACAACAACAACGAAAAAAAAAAAGAAAATTGCATATCACTTTTGTGTAACACTGATAATAACACTATTAACAGACACCCTAGCACCTTTGACAAAGACAGAGACTAAGAAATATGGCTGGAAAGAGAATGAGAGTGATGCGGACACAAAAAGAAAAAAAAAGGGTATTAAAAAAAAAAAAAAAAGCCCAAGAAAACTGCTTGCCAGTCACACTAACCGCAAAGCAAGCTTGGCGCCCATACATCGGTCCTTTTAGTGACCCACTGACCATGCATTCATTTGCATCTCATATTCATAATGTATGCGTCAACACAGGTCGTACAGGGGACACTACGATTCAGGATTGAGGACAGGTGTGAAACATTGAAAGCACAGTGTTGATTCTGTCTGTTGGCCAGGAAGCACTTGGCCTAGATCTGGCTGTGCTAATGTGTCTGGTTCAAAGTGGGATGAGACTGGGTAAACAGATTTACCGTTTCAGTTGAAAGGAATGGCGGGTCATCTGTTTTCTGTTTTTCTCATTTCCTTTTCTGTTTTTTTTTTTTTTTTTGTCACTCCAGCTGTCTCTGTCTGTCTGTCGGTCTGTCGCTGTCTGTCTGTCCCTTTGTCTCTCTCTCTCTCTGTCTGTCTGTCTGTCAGTCTGTCTTCCTCTCTCTCTCTCTCTCTCTCAGTTTCTGTCTCTTTCTGTCTCTTTTTCCTCCCCATCCTCCTCCCACCCTCTCATGCGCTGTCCCTCTCATTTCTCTCTGTCACTCTCTCTCACACATATTCTCTTCTCTCTGTCTCTGTCTCTGTCTGGCTCTGTCTGTCTCTCTGTCTCTGTCTGTCCCTCTCTGTCTCTCTCTCTCTCTCTCTCTCAGTTTCCGTCTTCTTTCTTTCTGCCCACCCGTCATCCTTCTTCTCACACACTGTCTTTCTCTCCTTTCCGTCACGCTCTCACACATATGCATGTGCATGCATGCACACACAAAAAATCACACACACTCATGTTTTGCATCTCATGTGGACTTGGTGTTACACACATCTTTTTTGTATAACTTATGAGGACTGAACCGGGAAACGTTAGAAAAGGTGACCTGCTTTTGTTACTGTGTGGGAGAAAGTCAGATTCTTCAGATTAAGCCTCTAGAGCTTCTTTTGTTAAAAAAAATTGCATTCCAGAGGCGCCATCTGCAGGATGAAAATGGTATAACAGCACTTCCTAGCATGTGGTATGCTTTCCAATACCTTGCCAGGACCTGAGACGATGTGAGGACCTGCTTTGTTTACCAAGAAAACATCTAAGCTTGGATAGGAATGCACATGCATGCACATATGAACACGTACGTGCATGCACGCGTGCGTGTGCATGCGTGCGCGCGCACACACACACACACACACACACACACACACACACATGCACACACATGCACACACACGCAGATACGTGTGTGCACGCGCACGCGCGCGCGTGCGCGCACACACACACACACACACCTACACAGACACTTTCATACGTGTACTTGCATAACTTAAGACACAATGTTAAACATGTCTCAATTTTACATAGGCTGTGAGGACATGAAAGTGAAAAATGCATTAACTGATCCAGTTTCATTACTGAATTGAAGAAAGATGGTAAAGTCTCAAAATGTGCATTAAAAGAAAGAAAGAAGAAAAAAAATGAGATAAAAAGATCCCAGATTCTAGAAGTGCTGTTTCTAGAAGCAAATGTACAGTTGGACTAAGGGATGATTTATTTTCAGTTTGTAGTCTTCTCAGGACATGAGACCTGGGGACACACCATTTATTTACTGGAAAGAGCTCCACATTGGCATTAGGGAACTGGTACATGCTCTCATGCACGCATGCATGCATATATGCACGCATGCGTGCACACAAATGCACACACACACACACACACACACACACACACACACACACACACAAAACAAAAACCAAAAAAAA
The DNA here is from genome assembly GCA_016801955.1 of Conus betulinus. Lineage (NCBI taxonomy): Eukaryota > Metazoa > Mollusca > Gastropoda > Neogastropoda > Conidae > Conus > Conus betulinus. The sequence goes on along the minus strand of JADBJO010000601.1, from coordinate 148,473 downwards.
TAAAAAGTGAATGAAAAAAAAATTGAAACTACATCATCATTTGCTTAGACTTATCTTGTGGGCAAACTATGAATCATGATAACAAAATAAATCAAACACAGCTCACCATGTACACACAGTGATGTAAGAACAACTCAGTGTGAACTATATCCGAGTCAGTAGACAAAACTGATGTGGCTTTGCCATGCATTCATGTAAACTGATGTGATTCTGTGTATCTCTGCCAGCGTCCCTAAGCTCAGGCTCCAGCAGGCATGGTTAAAATAAAACAGTATTGCGTGGTCAGACTCGAGAGATGCTGTTACAGTGCGGTGCTCTGTTTGTAACTCTTTGCTGTGTGTTGTGACATTCCCCACTCAGTGTCTGTCCCTTCTTTCAAAACAAAATTCGAAGTAAAAGCCAACCTGTTTGAAAGGCTTCTCAAGTAAACATTTTGAACAATGTAGCCTTGTGTGTGTGTGTGTGTGTGTGTGTGTGTGTGTGTTCAAGTACATGTATTTATGTATGTGCATGCGAATTTGTGAGTATGTATGATCATGCTTGCACATTTGACGTACATGGGTCTCTTTTTTATGTGTGTGTATTTTTGTATCAACAGTGCCAGTGCGTGTGTGCGTCATGTATGTGTACATGTATACATACATGGAAATGTGTGCTGTGATATGGTTGCTGTTCTGTTATTGTTACGCGCACACTTGACGCAGAGCTCAGTTTAGATTGATACCCAAGATATCGCCGTTTGTTATTATCGCTATATTAGTATGGCAGACATCTGACATTTTGTTAAGGAGGCGATTAAACCAACAACAGAAAGAAGACAGAGAACAACTGCGTCTGAACAACGAGTCCAAGGCCCTCCCCCCAGCCCCCACCCCCCACCCCCCTCCCTTTCCTCTCTGGTTGCTTCCAGATGGTGCTAGGAATGCTGCAGAGTAACTTGTACCATCAGTTACTGCTAGGCTGCGACGCCGACACCGACACCGGTTCCAGCACTGTGAGTGGTCTGCAGCACTGACACAACAACCAGCAACAAACAACAACCAGGCCAACATTGATAGCCAGCCAGGTGGAGAGAGAGACAGACAGACAGACATACATACATACAGACAGACAGACAGACAGACAGACAGACAGGACAGACAGATGTACTGACCTTGGGGTGAACAATGACAAAACAAACACGTCTGCGTAGATATGAATTGTGTCTCAGATTTTCCATATAGACTGTGAGCTTTTGTCTCCTTTTCATTTTTTTTTTTTTCTGTTCTGTTATTTTGCTTTTTATTTTTTGTTCTGTTATTAAATTTTGTTTTTGTTTTGTTCTGTTATCTGTTTGTCATTCCTGAGCATGTGCCTGTTCTTCATGTAGCTGGGTCTTCCAGATTGAAAAAAAAAAAGAAGTAAGGTCAGATCTTTCTCTGATGTTTTCTTTCCTTCTGCACTGCAGTGTCTTCATTCCCCATAGCCATTAACTGGAGGCTCATTAGAAGGAGAGTGATGCTCTGAAGTCGGAAATGTCACGAGGACAGGCATCCAGCAGGTCATGTTTCCTCCTCATCATCCCCTTTTCACTGGTGCCCACAGGAAAAAGGGGGGAAAAAGACAATTCCACTTCCAGACTCTGGCTGTTGTTAACTATGACATTAATGGTGTTCTTGAGATGAGACTTCCAGCATAAAATTGTCATCAACTGTCAAACTCCGTTCTCACAGTCTCTTCAGCCAGACGAAAGGTAAAAAGGAGAGAAGGGGGGGAGGGGTGGGGGAGTGGGGGATGGGGGGTGGAGGGGGGATGGGGTGGAGTGGGGGATGGGGGTGGAGTGGTGGGGGGGGGGGGGGGGGGTGGGGGGGGGGAGGACACAGTGTGATTTGGAACTTTCTTCTAAAGAAAGGAAGTTCTGAGAAAAAAAAAGAAATTGGTCAAAAGGGCACTCAGTTATTTAGGTCCTTCTTTAGGAAAGTGTGGTTGTGTGAGTGTAACCAAGTCGAGTTTCCTGTTTTTATCTCCTGGAGTGTACACTAATTAGAACTTTATAGGGGCTGGATAGCTCAGTGGTAGAGCGCTGGACTTGTAATCTTCGTGATCTTGGGGTTGTGGGTTCGATTCTCCGCCGTGCCGTCTTGGTACAGGATATTTTTCCCTGGGAGTTAGCATTGGTTCTGACTCCATTTCCCATACAGTCCTTCGAATGAGACTGTAAACCAAGGTTCCGTGTGTGAGCGCAGGCAGGCATAACATCTTGCTCACATGTAAAATCCCTTCACCAACTTTTGGAAGAGAGGGCCAGTTTGGCCGTTGGTATGTATGACACATTACACATAGCATGCATCTTCCCCAAAGTTGGAGTGTGGCTGCCTTAATGGCAGGATAAAAAAACGGTCATACCCACAAAACTCCAGTCCCTTTGTTGGGCAGGTGTGATTAATCCTTGCCTGTCTATACAGGGAGTGTCCACAGGAGTATCAGTCTGCGTACGCAGAAGAAGTACTATATTTTCCTGTTTGTGTCTCTTGGAGTTTACATTAAATACTACTAAATTAGAATTTAGTTTTCCTGTTTGTGTCTTGTGGAGTTTACACTAAATACTGGTAAATCAGAAATTTATTTTCCTGTTTGTGTCTCTTGGAGTTTACACTGTACTAAATACTAATACTAATAAATCAGAACTTTATTTTCCTGTTTGTATCACCTGGAGTTTATGCGAAATACTACTAGATTAGAACTTTATTTTCCTGTTTGTGTCTCCTGGAGTATACACTAATTACTGATAAATTAGAACTTTATTTTCCTGCTTGTGTCTCTTGGAGTTGACACTAACTGGAACTTCATTTTTCCTGTTTTTGTCTCCTGGAGTTTACATTCATTAGAACTTTGTTTTCCTGATGTGGCCCTTTGTGGTCGGCTGGGCTATAAGCAACATTATCTTATCTTATCTTACAGAGGCTTGAAAGGACATGAGGAGAACATTATGCGTCTGTTTTCAACTGACTGCTGCTCTGTTTCAGATTTGTATAAAGCGTAAATTGTTTGTGCTGCGGTTTTTAACACTTGCTGAGCAAGCAGAGCACACTGTCATTCTTTTTATCATTTTATGAACACAGTCCCACAGGCATTGTCTCAAATGTTTTGTTTGGCATACATACATTCATCATTCCTCAAGCCGGAAGAACAGAAGGGGAGAAAGAGACTGGACAAGACGCTGTGGCTTTGTCGCTGACCCAGCTGACACACCTACTACATACATTGTAATGGCAATTCAGCCAGCTGTGTGGCCTCCGCTGGACCGGAAAACACTGACCACCAGAGAGAGCAGCATGCTTGTTGAGGCACGTCTGTGATGTCTGGGTAGCAGACTTAGGGGCGAGGGGTCATGTCAGGAGACAGTGGTCATTTTTCACAGACGTGGTCAGGGGTGACAGCGCGGGCTAAGTGCATGGGTTGGGTTGGAGGCAGATTGTCCAGTGTGCCGTACA
>JADBJO010000601.1:137500-142500 GCA_016801955.1 Conus betulinus | reverse complement strand
CGTTCATCTCTCCGCCTTACAGCATCACCTGCACATGTGCTGATCGTTACGGCCCTCCCAGAAGTCCCCACAGCATTCCTTTAACAACACCATTATGGGACGTTGGAGAAAGGCAGGGGGAAAATAAAAAAGCAGAAGCGAAAGGACAATAATTGTTGTTGCGTCAGCTTACGGCGAAGTATATTTTGGTTGTAGGTTGTTGGTCCTGTTTCGCCTCCTTTCTCTAGCTGTGTGGTATTAGAAGCTCACTATCACACACACAGTGCACATGTGTGCTTGTGTCTGACTTTCTTTGGACAGAATCAAGATTGATGGATCCAGCCTCCCATGTTTTGCTTTAGCACCTTTATCAGTTCAAAGATGGCTGTAATGTGGCTGCCAGAAGACTAACATACACACACACACACACACACACACACACACACACACACACTCTCTCTCTCTCTCTCTCTCTCTCTCTCTCTCTCTCTCTCACACACACACACACACACACACACACACACACACACACACACACACACACACACACACACACATTTTGGAAAGAAGCCAGAAGATTTTGGGTACTTTCTGATTACCCACAAAAGATTTGAAAAAAAAAAAAAGTAATGTATCTGCAAAACATGAACAAACAAGTCACAAGACAAAACATGATGCATTTCAACCACTTAGGTCTTCAGACAAGATAAACAACTCTCAGGACAGTGAAAATTAAAAAATGGGTAATCACTTATCTCACTGAATTCGGCACAAGATGGGTGTTGAATCAGTTTATTTTTTATTTATTTTTTTTTTAAAGATTTGTTTAGATTTCCGCCTGCAGTCGTCTCGCTTTGCAACTACCTTTGAAAGGAATCACCATACACAAACTGAGATCAAAGAACTGGACAGGTACTTATGTATTTCTGTATTTATTGGCAGGAGGCACTCTGAAGATCTATGGAGAGTCCTTGCAGCCGGATGTGCCGTACAAGACCCTGCTGTTGTCCACGGGGGACACAACGGCCACGGTGGTCAAGGAGGCGATGGAGAAGTACAGCCTGGAGAAGGAGGATCCGAAGCAGTACTGCCTGGTGGAGGTCAGTGGAGGCATTGGAAGGGGGGGGGGGAGGAGGGGGGGGTGTGGAGGGGGGGGGGGGGGGTTGATGGGTAGGGGGAAGGAGGCTGGGCGGCACAGCTCCAGACTTTTTGTTGTGTCCACGCCATTAACAAAAGAAATTTGTAAATGATGTATAGTAGTCTGACTTGACTGGCACATATCACTCAGTGCTCTAACTTGGCTTGCACATGTATATCACTAAGCCAATGTCACACTATTGTGACAAGTGGCAGTCAGCACTGAACAGAGAGGTCACAGATACACAATGAGAAATCTTCGGAGGTGAAGTGCACTACTTTGTCTGCTTCCACTGGCTATTGGAAGTCTTTTTTTTCTTTCTTTCTTTTCTTTTTTGGTTTTGTTTGTTTGTTTTCTTTGCTGTTCCTATCTTCTGTGTCACCTCATTGGCCCATTTAGAGCATGAGAGCACGGCATAACTGGCTACCAAATTTTTTGAGACATTAAACAAAAAAATGCTGATTGATGAGCATGAGGATGATGAAGATGATGCTACGAATTTCTGTTCTGGTCAGAGACTGCATCGTATGCTTACTTTCATTATAAATCCTGGTGTCAACCACGCCTGAGAGATACAGACACCTGCAGTGTTGGTCATGAACACTGTCAGAGACACAATCCATGAAGTGGATGAAACTCACTGTTTTTCCCAGTCTCCCAACTGAGCCCCTAGCAAGCTGTACTCTGGGCAGGAGCCAGTCAGGGCAGAAAAGTCCCTCAAATAGATGGTTCTGAAGAGAATCGAACCCACAGCCTCCCAGTCGGGAGATGGTGGCACTGAACACTTCTCCATGGTGGCTGGTGTCAGCATTGACTTTGCTCTTTTACTAGCATTGTCATAAACCATCGCAATTGACCATCCTTCTGAAGCAGAACAGAGGAATTTTATGTAGCAAGTTGAGTTGTAACAAAGTTTTTTTTTTTTTTTTTTTTCTAGCAAATACACCTGCATGAAAGGTAGGTGGAAATGGTCTCATCATTTTCTGAACTGACCTGTCAGTTTCACAAGCAATTGATCATTTTACCTATGATACATCAAAATAAGCCTGAAGTTCTTGGGATGGGAGGATGAAGTGGGTGAGGTGGGGATGGGGTGTTAGAGTATTAAAATCAGCTATGAAGTTAGTTTATGATGCAACATTGAGAAGAAGGGGGAAAGGGGGGGGGGGGGGGGGGGGGGAGAGAGAGAGAGAGAGAGATGACAGAGATGGATCAGTATTTTTGGATCCAGTTGAGAGAGAGAGAGAGAGAGAGAGAAGAGAGAGAGAGAGAGAGAGAGAGAGAGAGAGAGAGAGAAAGAAATTGGCTGTGAATTCATTTCAGTCACACTTTAAGTTTAATCATGTTATAAAAACTGCCATGATGAACTGCATGCATAGCATGCATACTAAACATCTACATTCTATGTTGTAAAAGTTGTGTGTGTTTGTGTGTGTGTGTGTGTGTGTGTGTGTGTGTGTGTGTGTGTGTGTGTGTGTGTGTGTGTGTGTGTGTGAGAGAGAGAGAGAGAGAGAGAGAGAGAGAGAGAGAGAGAGAGAGAGAGAGAGAGAGAGAGAGAGTTTTTGTGTGAATCACTACCATTGTATGTTTTTCTGTGTGTTTGTGTACATGTGTGTGTATCTTACCAGGTTTCTCTTGGTATTTTTAGAGAGTTTTATATGTATACATATGTATGTGTATTTACTGTCATTGTATATGTTTCTGTGTGTCCATGTGAATGTGTGTACATCTTACCAGATTTCTTTCAGTGTTTTTTTTCCCCTGATGGATGCATTTTGATTCATAAAATCATTTTGATCACTAAAGATGGAGATGGAGAGATGAAGATAAAAGTACTTCCCTCTTTTAGGGTCACGGCTGTATTTCTTGTCTTAATTGCTGCATTCATCATGTGATCAGTACAGTTCTGTTGTAGATGATCACAGATTCTGTAGGCAGTAAGGACCTGAATGGAAAGACAATGAAGCGAAATACTCCAGTTAGCCCCCCCCCCCCACCCCCCTTCAATTTCACACCTCTGGAGTAAAGACTGGAGTAAAGACACCCTTCTGTACACTTTACAGACTAGGCAGGGTAGCACCTTTTCTTTCTGACCTGCCTGCGGATGGGGAGGGTGGTGGGGGGGGGGGGGGGGGCAGGTTTTTTGCCTGCCCCCTGAGGTGGAACCACGTGCCTATCAATCAACAATGATCTTAAATTCAGTTCTATTCTATGATCTAAATGACGAAGACTGGAAAACGTAGTTTCTCGCCGTATACCTGTCACCAAGAGAGACCAGTACAAGACAACCTGTGTGCTCCATTCTGATTGGCCAGTGCCTTCCATCTCAGCCAGTCATGGCCTGATATTTAATGATATATCCATGTCATAAAAAGTTGCTTGAAATGGTTGTTTTATATAGCGAGATTCTGGTTGGGCAATGATTATCCAGTAGCACTGAACTTTCATTTCCCCACTGCAGATGTGTGGAAAATACTGCTGTTGCAGTATTCACCTCTTGTCAAACACTATTGAACACCTGCCCTGGGAAGTCGGGCAGCTGTTACTGTTCTCCATGCTTCCACCCCGACCCCATCCCTTTGAACATTTCTTTCTTTGTTTGATACTAGATTTACCTCCCAACAAATGCCCCCCCCCCCCCCACCCCCCCTCCCTTCCTTCCTCTTCTTTAAAGACCCAAATTCTAAGAACTTCAAAAGGTCGTTATTGAGAGGTGCCACTGTAACAACAGGCTAAGTGGAAATGTGTTCAGTGGCATCATCAGACTTAAGCACCTGTGTGCTTTTAATGGGTACATCCTGATAGGTCCCAGGTTCGATACATCCCAGGTGTGAACCGCCCTGGGTTCAATACGTTCCAGGCCTGAATTGCCCCAGGTTAAATGTGTCCCAGGTCAGAATTGCCCAGTGTTTATATACATCCCACATGTACAATATGACTTAAGCTTGAATTGCCCCAGGTTAAATGTGTCCCAGGTCAGAATTGCCCAGTGTTTAATACATCCCACATGTACAATATGACTTAAGCTTGAATTGCCCCAAGTTCAGTATATCCCAGGTCTGATATGTCACTGGTTCAAATCGCCCAGGTTCAATATGTCCTGATTCGTCCAATGTCCAAATTGCCCTGAAAACTTAGTCAGCTACATCATTTTCGGAAATTTAGCAGTTTTCTGTAGAACCTTTTTACCTCCAAACATCAAGTGTACAGAAGTGATACACCGATTTCCTGTTGCAAAAATAAGCGATAAAGACTATTTTTCATAACACATCTTATTTGGGCACTCCATCATAAAATGATAAAGATCATCAATAATGTTTGAAAATGTTTACATAGCTGTTCATGTCTTTGAGTACTATGTTTTCTACGTGTAGCAGTAGGGAGTTTGTGATTACATCATCTAAATTTCTTAAGTGTGACAATATATACATCATGAAGAGTATTTATGTAATTTTCTGTTTAAAAATGAATTAAATGATAATGCTTACTACTGTATTGAACAGCTTCTCACCATAATCATTACTAATTATCTTGCAGTGATTCTTGAGCATTCCTGCAAAGTAGTTCCCTGGATAAAAGTCTGTTGTGTCCAGCAGTGATACCCGCTTCCACTAAGTATCTGTTTTATAAATTCATTCCAAGGGGAATGCCAGATGCTGGTGACATGTAAATGATATATGAAACTACATTAGAGCACAGCATTTATCTTAAGATGTTGGTTATACGGTTTTAGACTCCAGACAAATTACTGCATTTAATGAGAACAGAGGCAGGATGAAAAGCTACACACACACGTACAAACACACACACACACACACACACACACACACACACACACACACAACACACTCACACACACACTCATGCATATGTAGGTAAATTT
>JADBJO010000601.1:72500-132500 GCA_016801955.1 Conus betulinus | reverse complement strand
TGTATGTACGCGTATGTGTGTATGCATGTGTGCGTGTGCGCGTGCGCGCGCGTATGCGCGCGTGCGTGTGCGCGTGTGTGTGTGTGTGTGTGTGTGGGCATGCGTGCGTGCATGCGTGTGTGCGTGTGCATGTGTGACTGTGCGTGTGTGTAAGAGAGAGAGAGAGAAAGAGAGAGTGAGAGTAAGTGAGTGAGTGTGTGTGTGTGTGTGTGTGTGTGTGTGTGTGTGTGTGTGTGTGTGTATGTGTGTGTGTGTGTGTGTGTGTGTGTGTGTGTGTGTGTGTGTGTGTGTGTGTATGCTTGCATTTGTATGCCTTGGTTTATCATTGTATACATATGAATGTATGACTGTTTGATTAATGATGATGATAAGTGTGAATTATAAATGTACAAAATCATCTGAACACACACACACACACACACACACACACACACACACACACACACACACACACACACACACACACACACTCAGAGACCCCCTCTGCATACACATACACACACGCGTACATGCACATAAACACTAACTCTCTCTCTCCTTGATATAAAGAAAGTTGTCTGAGGTCTGAGTTCTCTCTCTCTCTCTCTCTCTCTCTCTCTCTCTCTCTCATATGTATGCATGTACTCTTTTTGAAGATAGACCATTTGATCAGAAAGCCAAAATGGAGAATGTATTTTATTGTAAGGAAAAGAAAGTTCTGTCACTTAAGGTTTAGATTCAAGCGTGCTGAAACTTTTTTCTCAAAAGTTTATTTCAAATCCAAATTTCATTTGTAGGAACCATTATCTTTCAACTGAGACATCGCTCAGCCGACTACAAGCGTCGCAGTAAGCGACAGAGAGCGGTATCCCATGATGATCTGCGCAAGGCACATGACAGCCAGCCACACAGGCGGACAAACTGCCATACCTCGTCGACCAGAATTCCAGAGGTATATACCGATATTAACCTTTGAACTTTCTGTTCCACCATGTTTGTGACATACTCTATTGAACTTATCTTTTGAACTCTTCACTTATCTGCTCATTGACAGTAATTCAGTATTTCTTTCCCAAAAGGGGAATTTGGGAAGTTTTCATGCATAAAGATGCACTGTTTGAGGACGTTGGGGAAAATACCTGCCGTTTGCAGAGTGCATTGATTGCATCATGTGATGTGCAATATAAGAAAGATTTTGATTTACCCACTGCTTGGAATGGGTATTTCTCCTGGACTCGTTGTCGTGTGACATGAGCCTAATCCAGAGATTCCGAAAGAAGAAAATTCTTCTGATTTAACAGATGAAATATAAATTTGATGGAAAATCACGGGGGCCATTCACTTTTATGATGGATAATATTTTTTTTACTGAGAGAGAGAGAGAGAGAGAGAGAGAGAGAGAGAGAGAGATAGAGATAAGAGAGAGAGAGAGAAGCGAAGGGGGGAGAAGATGGAAATGGAAAAAGGGTACAGGGGCGGAAAGGAAAGTATCAAAGTCAGATGCCAGGTACTATGATGACTTGCAAAAATTCAGGGAACTTGAAGTCGTTAACAGCCGTGTCTAGACAGGGACCCTGAGACCAGTGAGATTGATGAAGGTCTGAGGCAATGTAATTGTTGCATTCCACAGAATCAGTAAAGTTCCTCTGACAGACCTGGAATAAGTCTGCGACTTTGTGGTGAAAGGAAAGCTGAAACTGTCATGAACCTTCACCCCAAATCACCAGGTTACTTTGCATGCTGAAAGTTCTTACTAATCGCATAATAGGCATGCTACCAGTCTTCGTGTTGTTTGTCAGGTCGTTTGCTGCTATTGGCAAGCACTGTGATACATGGGTTGTCGCGTATAAAGTGCTGCAGATCACTGTGGCCACTGAATGAGGAGTGAAGATCTGCCATGATGGAAGAATTTCAGTGCTCTCCGTTTTGTTTCCAGATGAAACTAGAAACTACTAGAACTCCTGCTACGCTATGAGACTATAGTGTGCAGGGTTATTTCGAAAAACCCACGTCAGTTCTCTAGCTGTGGAAATCTAGGGGTTGTATGGGATATACAGCTAAATGGAGATTGAATACTTTGTGGAGCTAATTCAGACACTTTGTTCTTTCTGCGTGAGCATTCCACCATCCATGGCAAACATGTCCTTTTATGGAAGAACACCCTAGTTTTAGCATATTTAGATCAGTAAGGCTCCAAGACTGGAGGCGAACTGTCCAAATGCATTTTTATAATAATGATCAACGGTACCACTTTTGCACTATCAGGGTTGAACAGAGTGGTACGATCACTGGTTGAAGAGTGTGCATGTTCTTGCATATACTCTCATCATGACACATTCAAGAGACAGTACAGCTGATACTCTTGTTGAGACAGACTTTTGCATGTAAGGTATTGACGCAAACCGTCCGTGAAGGACACTCATCACTAACTATGCCTAGACCTTGGTGACTGTCAGCTTACTTGCTTTTTTTTCATGTGCGTTTCAGTTGATTGTTTTTTTTTTGGCCCTGTGAGTTTGGAATGCGTCTTCAGAGCATTTTTTAACACTTTTTTTTTCTTTTCGATTTTGTTCTCCAGCATCATTTCCTTTTTTTTCTTGTTGTTTTTTTTTCCCCACCATGTTACTCTTGCTTTTTCCTTTCTTTTCACCCCATATTTTTTTTCTTCTTTTTTTTTCACTTCTGTTCCTTTTTTTTTATGTTTGTTACTGACCCTTTCAAACAAGTACATTCACTTCATGGAAAAGTGCTGTCCCTCAATTTATGTCTCGGTCATTCTATGTTTTGAAAGGGATGTTCTGTGATCCAATGTTTTGTGTAAAAGTTAGATTTGATTCTTCCTTTGATTTCGACAGAACTTGGTCTGAACATTTTTTTAATGGCATGCATTGACTATTTCTCTCTCTGTCTCTCTCCGTCTCTCTCTCTCTCTCTCTCTCTCTTTTTTTTTCTTTTTCTTTTGTTTAGTTCTGTGTAGCTTCTAAGTGTTTCCATTTTCTACATTTATATTTGGAGATAGCTAGTTTTGCTTTCAGTACAATATTCACATTTTCTCACAACATGAGGTTTTTAATTTCTTCTTTTTTTTTTTTCCTTTTTTTTAAGTCTGCAAAAAAATGCCACCTTGACATTCATCTTCAACTGAATATTACACTATCGGTAAGAATGAGTTGGTTTATGTGTCTCCAAAACCTTTCCGAGTGTTTTACAACTGTGGAATGCATGCTCTATGAAGTCTATATCATGACACCAAAGATATGTGTTTGTTGGTACTGCGCCCAGTTTATTCCGCAAAATGTGAGTTGGATAGTTGTTGTGAATTAACAGAAAAAGTTGTCATCTTAGTCGGGACTATGTTGTACCTTCATGGAGTACCATGAAATAATTGTTTATTTCAATAATTTTAGTTTGCATTTCAGAAGAGAAAAGTGCATGTGTGGTTCTTCTTCTGATCAACTAATTTGTAATCTTTTTGTTTCCGAGTGAATTCAAATGACATATGCTAGTGTCAGTTCTGTTTTAGATCATCTGGATATCATTTTATAGCTTTATCTTCCAGATTGGAGGAGCTGCATGAAGAATTGCATTTATTCAAACTGAAGGTGTCTGTTTTCACATAATTTTTCTGTAATTTGTTCATAGGTCAGGAAATGTCCGTGTATGCATAAGTCTTGGGTGTATGAGATTCTTGCGTTATACCGTGCATGGAAAAAAGAGGGGAGACCTGTTGCGTTCATCATGTGCTTATTGTTCCAAAGTGGTTGTATTTGAATGCAGTTGATATCACGCTTTTAAAGTCATTAGTGTAATTGGTTTTATCATTTCTTTCCAACAGATCAAACCTACTTTTTTCAGAGTGGGTTTGGATTTCGATTGACATTTCCATTTAATGTACAATGGATATTTTCTAAAGGAGCTAATTGCTGTTGTTTCAGTTGTATTCTTATTCAGTTTATTCCTTTTCTAAACAGAGGAAATATTTTTGTCTTCTTTTCACCGTCATCTGTCCAGAATGGCAAAATGTTTTAGTCTGTGTTGAGACTGCATTGTAAATTGATTCATTATCACAAAAAAATATGATATATTCTTCTGGCAATGGACGAGTTTGGATGAGACCGTATGTATTCTTTATCTCTCCATATCTCAAACATGTCTCTGGTAGCTTTGATTTCCTTTAGGGCCATTACATCTGTTTTGAAGTGAGGAGAGCGAGCTATGTCAATCTCAGCCTCTGCTAGGCAAACAGTAAAGTCACTGCTATCCGAAATGAATCATTTTCATTTTCTTGAAGTGTTCCTTGAAATCTGTGTAAATAGTTTTTCTTCTGTGCTGTTCAATTTGGATTGTAGCAATTCTCTGTAGAGGGGACTGTAATCAAATGAACAAAGTGTTTGCCTGCGGTGCTGGTGGTTATGAGTTCGAACCACATGTGAGATCAGATTTCTTTGGCTCAAAAATCCTCCCTGTCCACCCAGTCACAAGTGGGTACCTGACTCTCAGTGAAGGGAGGGTTAAAGGCAGTGTAAGGACTTTGACTTCCATCTTGCAGTGCCCTAGATATGGTGAACCTTTGTCTGTTCAACGGGCCCCCCCCCCCCCCCCCCAACAAAAAAAGCTATGGGAACTTTTTAAAGTTGTTATAGAATACTAAAGACTATTTTAGTTTAATCTGTTTTTTTTTTGTTTTTTTTTTTTTTGATAAAAAAGCTAGCAGTTTCTTTTAATGTTCAGCTTTATCAAACTGTAAGTAGTTTATTTAAAATTACTAGAGCATAACTTATGTTCGTTCCTTTTTTGTAAAAGACTCCTCCTTTCCATTCTCTCTGGGGATCAATGATAATGTCATCCACAACAACATTAATCATATCATATATAACAAGTTTTTTGTACCCATTATACGGATATCTCTGATAATCACATATTTGATTAAGTCTTTCCTCTTCATTTCATCATATAATCCACTTACGTTTAAAGAAAGAAGATTAGTTCCCCTAACAGTGTCAGGATCAGCCTAGTTTTAAACATGCATAACCGTAATCCACTTTCACAAGGCTGTGAAGAAGGATAAGATCTTGTTAAGTGGTGTTAGGCAGACGTCACATTTAGATCTGTGTTTCTTGTCCTCCCCCATAGTTTAGCCTTGCGTTTCTGCGATAACGGTGTCCATCTGCACAGAGGAAGCGCTGCCTGCTGGCAACTTTCCTCTTCTTCCCTCCCCCCCTCTGCGTTGCTGTTGCGTGCATGTCTTCTTGCTGGGTGCGAGCCAGTAGGGCCTGGGTGTGTTGTGTCCAGCACTTGGTGGAGTTGTGTCCTGTTCACCTTTGCTTTCCTGGTCTCCCCTGCATTTGCTGCTGCCCCTTTTCTCTGTCTCCTCTCAGAGTTTTACACTGTCCTCCGCTTGGTAATATTGGCAGTTTGGGACAACAGGATTATTGCTGGGTTCTGACCGGGAATGTGGAAATCGGGGAGGGAGGCAGGGGTAGCTGATCTGTCATCGACTGTCTACCATGATAGGGAGGGTGAGGTTGGCTTGTTGGTGGAAAAATGACTTACTGCGTTTTGCCTGCTTTGTGACTTGGTATTAAACATACCAGGACACCAGAACTTTGGTGCAATTAGCTACAGTATGATCTGCCCACAGACAGTACCTTCTTTCTCTCCTTTCTGCTTCATCTCTTTGTGGTATAGTTTAGCTAGCTGTCCACCACGGAATGTTCACTTAGCTGGGCAAAGGAACACTGGCAGTTGTAATGTAGACCAGAGCGCTTCCCTGTCTCCCAGCGCAAAAGCTTGCTCCTTTTGTTCCTGCCAGTTCCGGTGGATGTAGTTGTTTTTTGTACCCGTGTCTGTCCGTGTGTTGGTGATACCTGTGACTGGCCATTGTGGTCAGTGTCCATGTGTTGGTGTGATGTTGATGACTGACTGCTGTGGTCAGTGTCCATGTGTTTGTAATGTTGATGACTGACCATTGTGATCAGTGTCTCTATGTGTTGGTAATGTTGATGACTGACCATTGTGCATGTGGTCAGTGTCCATGTGCTGGTAATGTTGATGATGACTGACCATTGTGGTCACTGCCTGTGTGTTGATGATGATTGTGACAGACCGGTGTGGTCAGTGGCAGTGTGCAGGTGATTTTGATGACTGACCATTGTGGTGGTCACCTGTCGGTTTTGCACATCCAAGCATCCAGACAGACTCATCTGTTTTAAGCGCATGTGTACCATCTACGCTAATGCAGGGCTCCCTTTTCTCCGCCAGTGTGGGGACTTCAGAGATATGTGAAAATGAGAAACTTTCCAGAAAGAACAAATCAAAAAACGAAAAAAAAAAAAAAAAAAAAAGAAGAAAAAGAAAATCAGGGGAGAAGCAAAGAAGGGGCATCGGAATCAACGAAGCACTGATGGTGTTTTGGGTATGCTAGCAGATTACCCTGGCCTCAGAGAAAAGAGAATGTGAAGTTGCTATTCTGTCTACCAGGTCGAATACGAAAAAGATGTCGTGTTCTGATATTGTGTGTCAGCAAGGCACAACAGAAGTAAACGACACTGACAAAAACTGAGAACAACTGGTCCTGGTCGTGTTTGGACCTAAAATCGGACCTAAAACACAGGTTTTGTATCGGGATGCACAATTTTGAAAGCAAAAAAAAAAAAAAAAAAAAAAAAAATCCACAGGAAGAAGGGTAGGTGGGGCAGGAGAACACCACACTGGACCCTCAGAAATTTCAGCGATCTTTGCTTTTCCTTAGTGGGAGTTCTGCTAATGTCATGAGTCACTGTATGTGGAGTTAGCGGTGCCCGGGCCATTGGATGGTCCATGTTCGTGTGGAAATGTACTGTGTCTGTCATTTGTTGTTGTCAGCCACATTTGATACAGGTTGAAAAAAATCTCAGACATTGTTTGAAGCTTTTTCTGGAGGCGTTGCAAATATCGGCCACAGGGCTGGTTGAAATCCTGAGCTTTGATGCTCAACAGTTCAGGGATCACCACTGTGTGGTGCTGGAAAGTGGACTGGCCCTCAACAGATGGACTGGTAGAGAGCAAGCAATGGTAGACAGGCAGATAGGTACAGCTTGAACTTTTGGGGGACAGAAGAACTGGGTTCTTCCTAGCCATGGTGTGTGTGGACACTCAGAGACACATCTGAAGTCTCTACAGCCATCAGAATCTTCTAAACAGCTGCTTTACATGTCATCATCCATTTTCCCATATTTTCACATTTTTTTCTTTCTGTTTTGTTTCTAGTGATTAAATGAGTTTTTTTTCTTTTTTTTTTTTTTTTCTTTTTTTTTTAAACAAAGAGAACATTACCGTACTTCAGGTAATTGAAGTATGGCCAAAGTCCTTTTGAGGCTGTTAGTTACCAGTTATCATGAAAATATCACATCATATTTGAACTGAGAAGATGAAAGCTCAAGAGATCAAAATTCAATGGGATATGGATTTTTGCTGTGGAGGTCACTGGGTTTTAAGTGATTGTAACATACCATGGGATCTTTTGTGAAAGGTCACACCATAGGTTATTTGCAAGTGGTTACAAGCCAATGGTTATTTTTCAATGTTTAGAGACCATGGGGTGTTTTGTAATCTATAGAAAACATGAGGTATTTCTTGGTGTGTAGAGACCATATGTTATTTCATGATGTTTAGAATTATTGGGCTTTTTATTGTGTTTAGAGACCAAGAGATATTATGTGATGTTAAGACACTGTGAGGTATTTTGCGATGTTAAGGGACTACAGGGTACTTTGTTATCTTTGAAGGCCATGGGGTATTTTATGATATCTAGAAACAGTGAGGTATTTTATAATGTTTAAGACCATGGGGTATTTTATGTTTAAAGACCATGGGGTATTTTATTATGGTAAGAGACCATGGGGTTATTAGTGATGTTGAATGACCATGGAGTATTTTGTGATGTCTAGTGTCTTTTAGGTATTATTTTAGAGACCACAAGCTACTTTTTTTTGTATTTGTAGAGACTTTAGGGTATGTTGTGATGTTTAGAGTTAGTGGGGTGTATTGTTATAGTTAACAGACCATGGAGTATGATGTGATGGCCACAGACCATGGGGTATTTTGTGATAGTTAGAGACCCATAGCTGCCAACCGTCCTGAATTTTTTTTTAGGAATTTAATGCTGAACAATTAAGTGTGAGGGAAAACAAGTGCAGGTTGACAATTCTTCCATCATTATAGTAATGACTTAGCAAAGATTTGAAATTAAAAACAAACAAACAAAGGATTGAAGATGAAGAAAATGGGATAATACAGGAATTTCTCAAATTTAGAAATAATTCCGGAAATCTTGGAGTTCGTGGAAAGAAAGAAAAAATAAAGAACTCCAAATTTTGTTGAAAAATGTGGGAATTGGAAAGTCACTTTTGAATAGGGATGACAGAGTATTATGCAATAAACCCCAAATGATGTTATGTGGATGTTGGCAACTCCATATATGGGAAATGTATTTCCATCTGAAACCGCACATTTGTCAACCAAAAAATAAGAGGGTAAGGAATTCTTTCACTCCAAAGCCGAAAAGCCCCCTCCTCTGTCCACCCTCCTCACCCCCTTCATCCCTGGGTTCACGAATTTCCCAGAAAGGCAGCTTTGAAGACCATGGGATATTTTGTGATGGTTACAGACCTTGGTGTATTTTGTGATGGGGGCTACAGACTGAGGGGCATTTTGTTATAGCTACAGACCATGGAACAGTTTGTGATGATTACAGAATATGGGGTATTTAGTGATGACATTAGAACATAGGGTATTTTGTGATGATTACAGAATATGGGGTATTTTGTCATGGTTGCAGATCATGTGATAAGGGATGGCTATAGAACATAGGGTGTTATGCGTTGGTTACAGACCATGGGTATTTTACAATAGTTACAGATCATGAGGTATTTTGTGATTGTTTCAGACCATTGTTTCAGACCACTGGGTATTTGGTGATGATTAAAAACTTTGCAGTATTTTGTGATAGTTTAGACTGTGGATATTTTGTTGAGTTACAGACTAGGAGTATGTTGTGATGGTTACAGGACGGGGTATTTTGTTGTGATTACAGACCATGAGACATTTTGTGATAGTTCAGATCATGGGGGTATTTTGCTGAGTTACAAGACAGGGGGTATATTGTAAAGATTACCGACCATGGAGATATGATGCTGAATTACACAACTATGTAGTCTTTTGTGATGGCTACAGATCATGGGGTATTTTTGTGATAGTTACAGATCATGGGGGTATTTTGCTGAGTTACAGGACAGGGTGTATATTGTAAAGATTACAGACCATGTAGATGATGCTGAATTACACAACTATGTAGTCTTTTGTGATGGCTACAGATCATGGGGTATTTTTGTGATAGTTACAGATCATGGGGGTATTTTTGTGATAGCTGCAGACAATGGAGTATTTTTGTAATAGTTACAATATCATGGGGTATTTTGTGATAGTTACAGATCATAGAGTATTTTTGTGATATTTACAGATCACGGGGGTATTTTTGTGATAGTTACAGATCATGGGGTATTTTGGTGATAGTTACAGATCATAGGGTATTTTTTGTGATAGTTACAGATCATTGAGTATTTTCTAAGGGCTAAATGTATTATGAAAAATTTTATGATAACTGTAGTCCATGGGGTTAGTTTATGTGATAGTTACAGAATCATGGAGTATTGGAGGGGGGGGGGGGGGGGGGGGGGGGGGGGGGGGGGGGGGGGGGGGGGGTAGTGTGTGTGAATCACAGACAGTGGAATGTTCAGTGATAGTTACAGATCATGGGGGTATTTTGTGTGATAGTTACAGATCATAGGGTATTTTTTGTGATAGTTACAGCTCATGGGCTATTTTTGTGATAGTCACAGATCATGGAGTATTGCATAATGGCTATATGTATTATGGGGTATTTTATGTATTTTGTGAGAATTACAGACAGTGGAATGTTCAGTGATAGTTACAGACCATGGGGATTTTGTGATGGCGTTTAACCATAGCGTAGATTGATATAGTTACAGATCATGGCTTGTTTTGTGATGGTCACAAAGCATAGAGTATTTTATTGTGATCACAGATCATGGAGCATTTTTTTCATGGTTACAGACCATTGGGCATTTTATTACGACTGCACAGACCACGGGTATTTTGTGATGCTTACAGACCTTAGGATGTATGTTGTGAACAAGTGCTATGCCTTGGCAACGTGGAAACGATGACGAAGCAACACTATCTTGTTGACACTTCATACCAATGAAGCTTGTCTAGGATGGATACTGTGTTGTGGTGGTTGCAGATCGTCCTGGTGATAAACATCTGTTGCCGCTGAACATTACGGAGGTGGTGCGTGACCATCCTAAGACGCCTGGGAACCAGTTCCTTCAGGTGAGAGACACAGGTGTCAGGGAGCGGGACACCTGGTGCTGTTGTCAGTCCTGTTTACTTCGTGTGGATTTCATTTTGTCTGTTCTTCTTCGATTTTCATGATGATTTTTGGAGGGACGAGAGACTGAAGACAATGAATCAAACACACACACACGCTCATGCCCGCACGCATGCACATGCAGATGCTTCCTTGTACATGTGCACACAGAGGTGTGCTTGTTAGCTTGGAAGCATGTGCACATACATGCATGCATGCTTGTGCACACACGCACAGACACACACACACACACACACACACACACACACACACACACACACACACACACACACACACACGCACGCGCGCATGCACGCACTCCTGTGTGATAGGTACATAACACGTTAGTTTGATGTTGAGTAACAAACCATGGGGTATTTTGTGATGGTTGTAGACCAGTGAATGTTTTTTTTTATTACGTGATCGTTACAGACCTTGGGGTATTTTGTAATGGCTAGATAGATCATGGTGTATTTGTGATAATTACAGTCCACACCACAGCCTAACACAACACACAACAAAAAAAAAAAAGAGAAAGAAAGAACGCAAAACAGTCATACCAAACAAATATGAGTAAATTGAAATGAACACCAGTAGTCTCTAATTAACAATTGAAGAAAAATTAAAGAAACAGAATTATTGTTGTTCTTTAGTTCCTGTTATAAACCATTTTTTTTTTCTTAGTGAGGGGGTTGGGGTAGGGGGTATTATTATGAATAAAGGACTTCTTTTGTGGTAATTGTAATGAACGATGAACGTCAAAAAAAGATTGATGTTCCTGCTGCACAAGATGCTTTCATAAGGGAAATTTCATTCCACCAAACATTTTTGCCTGCAGTTGTCTGCCCCTGACATTCGGGCGCAGCACTGCATCTTGGCCCATACAGACGGCATCGTCACGGTGACGCCCATGGCACGTGATGCAGAGATCTTTGTGGACAAACGTCGCATCATGGACACCACTATGCTGCGACATGGGATGAACGTGCAGTTTGGGCGACACCACTTCTTCAAGTTTGTTGACCCGCGCTTCGAGGAGGTCAGTTGATTTCCTGCACGTGCCCGGACTGTACTGATCGACCAGAAAGAATGACCAGAAAGACAGCAAGCTGGTGTCTTTTTTACCTTGAAACTTTTTGGTACTGGAGGAGTAAGCCTCTTTGACTATACGTTTGCAGGGTATGTTTCAGAAAAGAGTTCTTTCCTAGTTACAGAGGTTGACTGTCTCTTGAAATCTGAACTTGATTTAAGATTTGAATAGGTTGGTGTGTCCAGTCTTCTTTTCTTCTTTTTAATAAGATTTGCCTTGCCCGCAAATCAACCTAGTGGTGTGTAAATACAAAGAGACAGGTCTAGTGCGTTCCGACCATCTGGTCAGCATCTTTCTATCCACTCCCCCTTTTTTTTTTTTTAAGAAGCTCGTCCCTTTGGCCCCCCCCCCCCCCCTCCCCACCTTTTTCCGCTCCCTCTTCTTACCTTTTATTGCGAAGTCCTCACCCCTCTTGGGGATACCACCCCAGGTCAACTGAAATCAGTTCATTTTAATTCTTGTTGTTCATCGCTCACAGCTGATCACGAGGGGTCATATCAGTAGGTCAACTCAGCAGACATTGTTTTCACTTTGGACGCTTTCAGCAATTCAGCTCCACAAACTTTTTGTTTTTGTTGTTGCTTTGAAATATGTTCCTCAGTTCAGCTCAGCAAACTTTTTTTTTTTTCTTGGCTTTTGATTTGTTCCTCAGTTCAACTCAGCAAGCATTCTTTTGACCTTGGAATATTCCTCAAGTTAACTCCGCACACACAGTTTTTTTGCCTAGGATACATTCTGCAGATCAGATCAGCTAGGATACATGTGGCAGATCAGCTGAGCAGACATTGTTTTTGGCCCTGGATATTCTTCAGCTCAACCCAGCAAATGAGTGTTTGGGATGTAGTTTTAGAACAAAACTAGGGTTTTGACCTACTGGTGAGAAACTTCAAAATTTACCTTGATATTTGAAGTACAAGGCAACTCTAATGCTCACCAGAAAAGCTTCCATTTTTGAAGTGGGAAAAGATGTCTGGTTAAATCGATAGGGGCAGCCAAGACCAGCCACCATGGCGCAGTAGGTAGTGTCACTTATTGCAGATTGAGAGATGGTGGGTTTGATTCCCATCAGAGTCGTTCATTTGTGGCCCCAGTCAGCTCCTATCAAGAGCTGAGTTTGGTAAGGCTGTAAGCGGGAAGACCGGAATCACGCAGCTGAGTTTCATCCACTGAATGGATGCATATCTTAGGATGTAGCTCATATTTTCTGGCAAACACTGCACGTATTTGTATCTCTCAGGTCTGGTTGATGCCAGGATATAAATTGAAAGCAAGCTTAGAGTATAGCCCAGTCATGTAATCGCTGATCAGAACAAAACTCCATAGTATCATCTTTACAGGTGTGTCTACCCATTTGAATCACCTTAATTTGTACACATGTTTGGCAAAAATATAATGAGTACAATGAACTACAGAGAAAAATGTCACGGGAAGATAAAAAAAAAAAACCAACAGACAAAAGTTCTTGAGCAATAATTGGATTGATTTAACCATGGTAGTAGTTTGTGTACTTTGAACAAAGGGTGACAACTCTTGCTAGCTCTTGCACGCAGAATTGCCTCTGGCTGTGTCTGCTTTTTCAGAAAAACATGGTGATATATAGGAACAATGCTGGCAACTACAGGCCCAGAAATATTGTTAAAAACTGGTGAGAGGAAATGAATTTGTTGTAAAGCTTGTCAGTGAATGAGTTTGAGAGTAATTTTTGTTAAAAGAGAATCTGCTTTTAACTGTAGCTGCCACAAGATAGAGTATCCCTCTACCCTGTGCTGTGCGCGTGATGGCAGATGAAAATGCCCCACCCCCACCCCCACCCTCCCTGTCCACACCTTTTGTGTTGAAGTAGGCATTGCTGATGCATTGAGACAGATGGGGATTCAGTTGTGAACTGAGAACAGGAATGAGCATGGTGGGAGACATGCCATTGTAGTGGCATGCAAGATGAAAGAGAGATTACAAAACAGAGGTCTGGCAGCCACGAGTGTTGGCCAGTTTGTACACAGCTTGACTTGCAATCATGTACAGTGTCTGTCATCTCCAACACACACCGCAACATAGTGCAGCTCTCTGTGCTCAAACATAGAGACAGTGGTGTGTTCTGGTGTACAAACTTTAGGCAACAGGTTTGAACCCTGTGAAATTTGTCTTACAGTTCGAAGTATCTCGCTTTTTCGATAATTTGGATTTTGTCTTAAAAATCAAGAGGCGTGCTGAGTACTCCAGAGCAACTTATTGTGGACAAAGACAGCGTACCATAACACAAACAAACAAAGAACAAAAAAATACAAGTGAAAAACTACCACTGGAGCTAGAGACAGATGTCGGTACTCAGTGAACCTACATTAGGGCTGAGGTCCACATTTAAGCATATCATTTATGTTCATGAACTTGTTTACATGTTTGTATATCGGTGATATCTGTTTCTATGGGAGCATGTAATTGTTTGTACGTGAGCACATAATTTGCATGTGGTATACATGGCTTTGGATTGGTGGCTGTCCCGTGAAATTGTTTGAGTGAAAATTTGAAAAGGGGCATCACATGACTGACTAGTGTGTCAGGGCCATTGCACGCCTGTTGTTTACAGTTTTGAGATGGGAATTAGTCCCTCTCTTTGTCACTCAAGCAAATGGAACAGTTTAAAGTCAACAAATTGTGACTGTCCACGCCACCATAGTTCTTTCCAAAGACATGAATGATCAGCTTTTGATTGATTGAGAAGCGAAACAAGTGAAGTGACTCATCTCTAAGACTGAAGGAAGAGTATAGAAACGTCTCTGTACCTTTCTGCTAACGTTGGCTCTTTGCATGCTGGGTTCATTGTACTGTGTGATCAGCAGTGGAAAAATGCAGCTGAAGACAAAGCAGAATTTGCAGAATCGCAAACCAGTCAAAAGAGCTTGAACAAGAATTCTTGTAGCAAATCAAATATGGCATCATTTAGACATGATGAAGATATATCTTCCCTAACATACAGGCAATGTTCATACACCCACTCTCTCTCTCTCTCTCTCTCTCTCTCTCTCACACACACACACACACACACACACACACACACACACACACACACACACACACACACACACACACACACACACACACACACACACACACACACACACACACACACACACACACACACACACACACACACACACACACACATACACACTGATTCAAATAGTGACTCATTTTGATGTAAAGAAAATCCTCAGTGAATGCAGAGTGATGCACGCACACACGCATGCATGCACACATGCAGCACGCACACGCGCACACATGCATTTTGATAGCCTATGTGCACAGAGTATCCATAATATGAAAAGTGCAATCAGAGCAAATTCATGGTGCTTGCTGTTAGTGATCAGTTAAAATTGCATGAGAGCTCTGTGCTACTGACTCAAGTTCACTCTAAATTTAAGCTGCCAAGGGAGAAATTGATTTAATGTTCATTGGTGATTAAAAAAAAAAATCTGAAGGACTGGATACATATGTGTGTGTAGATGGAAATTTATGTGCATTATAGAGATCTGAAATACTGTATACAAAAATACATCATAAACGGTCAGATACAGCCAAGACTATATCAAAGTTGTTAAAGAAAACTATAACAAAAAATGTTTAACGTGTTTTTTGCAGGTATCCAAACAATCCCCACCACCAAAAGGTTCCCCCTCATAACCAGGTGCGCCAGGAAACAAACTTTGACGTGGACGGTCATGTGGAGACTGTCACGCAGAGGCCAGGGACCCAGCCCTACACTCAAGATCGAGACGGCAGGTGAGCGCCAGGGAGACATCGCATATGTGCAAGATGTGTTGTCTCCCCTCTACCAGGAGAAAAGAGGAGAGTAGAGGAATGCAGTGTTGAGGTCCGTATTAAAAAAAAAAAAAATAAATAAAATAAAATAATACTAATTAGAGAGAAGGCAGTTCAATCCATCTTGTCTGAGTGTCACTTGGACTCCCAGTTCCCAAGTCACTTGTGTTTACTGAACTGATGGTCTCTTTCCACCTTTCTTCACAATTAGTGGGGGGGTGGAATGGAGTTCTATTGTACTGACAAGTAGCTACATGCAAAAGTTACTGTTAATATGAAAATATTTGTTTTGTTTTGTTTTTGTCATGATTCAAATAAGTGCCAAGTCAATGAAAAGGTAGTTGGTAATGGACCATGTTCACTTTTGAAAAACAGGATGCCATATTCCCACTCTGCGAGAACATCACCTTAAACTCTGGGCTTGTGAGACGAAAATGCTCAGGTAATTGTTTATATATCTGCAGGGCTTGAAATTCCCAGATAGATGTTAGTTGTACTGTGGACAAGTAGTTTACTAAATCTGCTTGTCTTCCCCCCCCCCAATTTTTACTTGTTCCCCCAAGGTGAAAAGACAGCAAACAAAAGTATCTACGAGTAGCATAGTGACAAACTAGCAGCAAAGTTCAAAGATGACATGCTCCGCACATGTGTGATAATTGTCTTAGAGAGAGAACTAAGGGCACAGAGCTGTCACTTTCTTACAAACTAAAAGCAATGCTTTATAAAACCCACTTTTTCTCAGTGAGACAGCATTTTGCTGGAGTTTGTTCATTCAAGGTATGATGGGTTGGGGTTGTGTGTACGTGGAGGAGGGGGTTGGAGGGGGGGGGGGGGGGATGAGTTGTGATGGGGAGGGAAGAGATGGTGGAGATGAAACTATGAAAGGGAAAAAAAGGCAGGAGGGAAGCAGATCGGTCTGCACTGCAGCAGACTTGTAAGTCACCCTTTTCACTGACACAAAGACAAAACTGGTTGCCCAGCGCACAAGTGGAAAGAATGTGTCCACTCGTCCGCCAGAAGGTTTAGTTGTTCCAGGCAATGGGATGGGTAGATCTTTTGAGCCTTGTACTTCAAGGCATTCTTACTTTTGTGTGTGTGATTTCAGGGTGACGCCTGGTCTCCACAGGCAAGCCTCGCAGTCAGACCACCTCCCTGCCTCCTTGGATTTCAGACTGGAAGGTATTGACCCCCTCCTCCTCTGTTTTCCATCCCCCCCCCCCCCCCCCTTCACTGTCCTCTCTCCTTCTTCCTCCCTGCTCCTTCCCTAAGATCTGTTTCGGTGGCCTTGAATTAAGAATGTTGGTTCTATTGTTCGTTGTGGTATTTAACAGGCAGCTTTATTATTTCAAGGTTAGTTTTGTTAGTTCTGCAACCCCAAGATTTCCAAGTTAGCGGGGTTCCTCACTCAGAGGCATCTGTACATGCCAGGTGGGATTGAGGCATTTGTTTATAGTTTGTCTTGGTATTACACTGTCAGCCATTTTCTTTCTTGGTCAGTTTGGTTAGTTTTCGTTCAGACACTCTGTGTGTGTGTGTGTGTGTGTGTGTGTGAAAGATGTAAGGCCTTCTTCACAAACTGAATCAGAAGTGGCTTTTCATCAGTTGGTATTCTAGCACAACAGAGGGAGGGGGGGAGGGGGGGAGAGGGAGAGCAGAGAGAGAGAGAGAGAGAGAGAGAGAGAGAGAGAGAGAGAGAGAGAGAGAACATCTCCATGTTGTCAGGAAAAAGGTATTTGTTTTAACACGCAATTGTGAAAAGAAAATTGCCTTTTAACCCCCTTTTACTGAACTGCAGGATCTGAAGGTATGTGACTACAGATTTTCTCCACTCTGAAATGCGGCACTGCATGAACTAAATACACTTACACAGTACTTGGTAACCTGATCCATATCTCCCGAGACAGTCACTTTATGACAGGCTCTGAGCAATTTCACATTTTGTGAGCGAAATCAGTGAGCGCGATTTGCGATCTTGGCATTGGGTGATCATTACAGTATTACCGTCTCTGAGTGTCTGAACGAAATTCAGACTTTTTGATACTGGAGGATGATGTTGTGAAAGTAAAAATGAAAAAGGAAAACAGCTGTTGCAATTATAAGCAGGATTTTTTAAAATCTCTGTGTGTGTGTGTGTGTGTGTGTGTGTGTGTGTGTGTGTGTGTGTGTGTTTTGTGTTCACGCGCACATGTGCATATGACAGCTTGTTCCCATATTTGTGTTAATGTCGGTCAGTCTACCTGTCACTGAAGACCCTCCGTACAGAGACCTATTTTCCATGACATTGTCAAGCTCCTTGTGGAGAGGCTCTACTGTGACCCTAATTTCTGCCCCACAGTGGAGGAACACCTGCTGAAAGCGGTGATACCAGAGGTGAACAGTCGCAGCGTTCAGTTCAAACTGGCCCCCACCTACTTCCTGTACATGGCGGTCCGACGTCTGCTCCTGCTGCCTTCCCAGAGTTCCATGCCTCGTGCCCAGCATTATCAGGTGGTGGCGGACTTCATCGGCAAGATGTCCAAACTCATTCAGCGCACTATCCAGGTAGGGGGGATGATTCTCATGTCTGTGGGAGACTGATTTAGTTTATGTGGCTTTTCTCACTTTGTTGTCTGATGTTTCTGTTTGCTTTTCTACATTACTGATATAGTAATGAGCTTGTTGCAGCGGAATCATGGTACGTTTCAACTGTATTCGGACAGTCTCTGTTTTAGAGTGAAATAACTTTTGCAGCCTGAAATAATATTGTGAACTGTAGTCAAAATCTTCATGCCAAATTCAATACAAAATCTTCATGCCAAATTCAATACAGACATATTTGCTTTAAGTGACAAGCAGTCAGAATACAGGTCTTTTCTTTTTTTTGTTCTTTCTGCTTTCTTTTTCACTTTTTTGTTAGACTGAATTTCTGGGATGAACATACAAAGGATAGGACTTGCTAAATAGAGATATTAGATAGAGCTGTTTATGAATTGAGAATTGATTCTGACTGATGTAGGATCTGATTCCAGTTGATGTATGCTTCTCTGTTATTATCAGAAACTTTAGTCGCAGAATATTTCCTTTCTTATTTTGTTAACTGAGAAAGTTTGTGATTTTTTTTTTTTTTATGTATTCAGAAGATGATGGAGACCTTGTTTCTGATTGATTATACTTAACTGGTAATTTTTTTAAAAAAAAAAACATATAACATAGGAGTAGAATTCTCCCAATACCATATGATGTTGATCCTAAACGAAAATGCTTTCTGTTTATTAGAAATGATGGTACCAGAATCAGTCCACTGTCATCTTTAGTCATGTCTACAGTCTTAATGCCTTATTTGTTTGTTTGTTTTCTTTTAACTTGGTTCAGATCTTTGCATTTGCAAATCCCTACCTGAATGTGAAACCTAATTAATGAACACATTGAGCGTCACCTAACTTGTTGAACATCTCATAACATATTGATGACATGAAGGATCATGCTGTTGTTCGGGAGAAACAACAGATGCATCACACATTGATGCCCAGTTTTCCTCTTTAAAAAAAGTTGAAGGTGGTAAGGCCTTGTTAGCCTGGGGGCTAAGCCGTGGGGCCAGAGACAGTTGTGCGCACACACACACACACACACACACACACACACACACACACACACACACACACACACACATACTCACACATTCACAGGCACACACACACAGGCACACACACACACACACACACACACACACACACACACCCCCCCCTATACCCCCCCCCCCCCCCCCCCCCCCCACTTCACAACATGGCACAAACTGATCCAGACTTGACCTTTGATCTAGGAGCAACACAACGACCCCACATCCCTGGCGTTCTGGATGGCCAACTCATCGGAGGTGCTGAACCTGGTAAAGCAAGACGTGCAGGTGCAGCCCTTCACCATGGACGGCCAGGAGCTGCTGGCGGAGGCAGTGCAGATGGCCTTCCACCACCTGGTGCGCTGCTTCCAGGGCGACCTGCAGAGGGTCATGCCTGCCTTCCTCGACCCCTCCGAAGCCTTCGAAGATGAGAACCCTCCTCAAGGTATTGTTTAACAAGGTTCAATTCCCATGGTCTGATAATGATCAGGGCACTGGACTTTAGAAGTGTGCTGTGTCCAGGATGCAGTGCTACAGAAGAGGGAGCCTGTCCCTATCTTTCTTCTGCCTTCCTCTAAGATCCGAATCAGGCACCCATTTACTGCTGGGTGGACAGAGAGTTTCAAGCCATAAAATCCAACCCGCAAGGGTTTGTACTCATGACCCTCAGCTCTACAGGTGAATGCTACAGGCACTATACTGCCATTGTTGTTGAAAAAAAGGTGAAAATTTGTCAAATGAGTATAAAACAATTCCCCCCCCCCCCCCCTCCCCCCCCCCCCCCCCCTGCAATGAAGGTTCTATTTCAATTTCAGGTATGAAACAATGTTACTCAAGAAAAGATATGACCACAGTCAGCTGTGTGATTACCGATATAGTAATGAGCTTGTTCCAGCTTGTATTCATACATGCATTTCCTGGATTTCTGCTGCACTAAGAGTCATGTACAAGGCAGAGAAGGGACTATGTATTGTGCAAGTCAAGACTTTGCTGTTGAAAAACATTCGCTTGCAGTAAAATGATCATTTATTTACAGTAAAAAGACAGTCTCTTGTATATGTAAAAAAAGTCGGTCACATGCAGTAAAAAGTGATTACATCAACGAAAACATCGCCTGAATAGGGAAAATGCAACCTTTCTGTTCTCTGACACCATTCTTTGCTCCTATGTCTCCATTCATAGGCTGTACACATTTGTGTGTTGGTTTGTTTGTTTGTCTGTCAGCAAAATTACTCAGGAACTGCTGACTGATCCTAACCTAACTGTAGACAGATGGCGTAATTCTCAGTGAGGAACCCATTAACTTTTTTGGTGCAGATCCCGTTCAAAGGACAGATTCAGGATCTGTCTGAATGAGGCAGAGGTCTGCGCCCTGTTGAATGCTCTTCTAGTTATTACCTGCTTGCAAACTACTTTTCTTTTGGTATCAGTGTTGTTCCGGGAGATCTCAGAATTGGTTTGCTTCAGGTATTGACCTTGTTACAACGTAACTTTTTAACTCATTGCATGATTTCTCATGGATGACAAATCAAGTCACAATTGTCAGGCTCACATGAGCGAGGGAAGGGCTGGGCTCACTTGATGGGAAGGGGAAAATGTCCTACTGTTCTCTGTTCAGTTATTTCAAGTTTTTCTTTACATTGTACACTGTAGCTTTTTGGTGAGAAACGGAAGAATGCTTACAGTTTCCTATCTCCACATCAAACATTTATGTGCTGCCTGGGCATGTTTATGCTTTCATAACCACCTACTGCATGCATGGATGATAGTAGCTCATAGCATTCCTGAACCATAGATCTTGAGACTTTTGACACATCCTGCTTCATGTTGCAGACCAGTACAACCACGGGCAGCCCATGTTAGCTGACGTGCTCAACACACTCTCAGCGGCCATGACCCTTCTTCGCCGTTGCCGCGTCAACGCAGCACTGACTATCCAGCTGTTCTCCCAGCTGTTCCACTTCATCAACATGTGGCTGTTTCAACATCCTGGTGATGGAGCCGCAGCTACAGCTGTGCACACGGGTCGGGGGCTGGGGCTGCGCCTGAAGCGTCGGCTGGGCAGCGTGGAGGTGTGGGCGGAGAAGCAGGGCCTGGAGCTGGCGGCTGACTGCCACCTGTGTCGTATCATTCAGGTGGGTGCAGTGGTAAAGAAAGGTTCAAGCGGAGAGGGGGTGGGGTGGGTGGGTTTTGGAGGGGTGGGGAACGAGGGACAGAGGGAGGAGAGGTGGGGGAAAGGGCAATGGGGAGGTGGGGGAGGGGGAATTGAAGAAGGTGGACTGATTGGGGTTGTTCATGGGGGAGAGTTTGGGGAGCTAGTAGAAAGTAGGTATGTCGATGAAAGATTGACCAGTCACAAAGGTTGGAAAAGGAATTTCCTTGTTGGCCATAGGTAGCTAGAACAGTTGATCAAGAAATAATGAAAAAGAAAAAAGGAAAGGAAGTACTTTACAAAAAAGTTGTAGATGTTTTAACTGAATCCGCTAAAATCATGTGACAAGGGGCTGCAAAAGATAATTTTGCTGATGATGGACTGACTCAAGAACTTGCAGGCCAGAAGACTGATGTAGTGTGTGAGTGTGTGTGTGATCGAAAGTTGAAGTATGCTGCGGTAGGAAGAAAAATTGTTGATGTTTCATGCAAATGACTGAGTACAAGCATGTGTTGCAATATAAAGTGTGAGGGAGTCATCACCTTCACTTGTACCAGTACAAAACACAGTGACCAAATTGACAAGTTCAAGATTATTAGAATGTTTTTTTTTTTTAATGTTGTACTGTTTTTAAACCTTGTTTTATGATGTGCTTCAGATAAGCACAACAAAAAAAAACCCCAACAAAAATACAAAAGCAAACAAACGAGCAAACAGAAAAGAATTTCACCTCATATTGAGTGTCACCAGCAAAACAATAGTGAGTGCACTATAAGATAGTGCATTTGATTTGATTTATTGGTCATTGATAAATCAGTGGTGATGAATGAAAAAATTAGTGAAGACTTAAGGAATGTGTTTGAAATCAACTCGCATTTAAGTAACATTGGCTGAGGTAACACACCAAGACGTACTGAATCAGTATCATTGTTCAGCTTAATTTTCACATTCTTCCAAGCTCACTAAAGTGACTACAGTGGTTGGACATAAACAGCAACAACGCTTAGAAAGATATGCCTGACAAACAACACCTTCTTCAACATTTGTATGCAAAATATAGTGTGATTTTGACATGCAGAATTTATGTGTTTTTTTTTTTTTTTCAAATCAGTATCCCTGTTTCAGCATTGGTCTAGTCCACTTGAAAACTGATTTGGTAACTTGGTATGCGTTATCTCCCCAAACAGTCTTCTCTCACCCCCCCCCCCTTGGTAGTTATGTGATAAAACAGGAATGTTAATAGGGAAGATCTTTAAAAGGACTTGCATGATGTAATACATAAACACTTCACAGCAGAGTCCATTAAAACCCTCTTCAGGAATGTCCCGCCTGATGTGATCTTTGAATTTCTGAGGGAGATCAACATTTTTCATCTAATCTAAGATTTAATGGAGGAAAGATTTTTCACAAAATTGCTGGTGTGTTTGTAGAAGATACGTTTTAAAGGGCTGTGTGAATTAGATAGTTTAAGGAAAAAGAAATTGAATAATGTTTTGTGAGTTGACTTCAATGCGATGACAGCCTGATATGACCTTTGCGGTCGACTGGGCTATAAGCAACATCACCTTACCTTGAAGGCAGTTTTCATAGCTTCACAGTGCAAAGCTGGAGCAGTATCCCTCCCAGCCCGCACACAGAAGCAAGGGCTGACCCTCACAGATGATGGAGGACTGTTTCTGGGTGTGTGCAGGCGGCCCACCTGCTGCAGGCCCCCAAGCTGACCAACGACGACATCAGCGGCATCACCTCCACCTGCTTCAAGCTCAAACTCCATGCAGCTGCGTGCCCTCCTCACTCGCTACATCCCTGAAGTCGGCGAGCCTCCCATCTCCCCGGCCTTCATCGAGCGGGTGGTGGCCATCGCCGAGGACATGACCGATGAGCTGACGCGTACGGAAGGAGGGGAGGTGAGTGTGCGTGTGGTGCTGATTTTTTTTTTTTTTTTTTTTTGATCTTGTAAAGTTGATCTCCAAGGGGTGAGTTAGGGATTGTGATTTACTGAATGGTTGATGAATGCTTTCTGTGAGGTAGGGAGAAGAAGGTCTTTTACAGTTTTACACAATGTGCCGTATCCAGCTCGAGCAAGCTATGGCCAGTTTGCCGGCTGTGTTTGGCCAGGCTGCATTGAACGATACTGCTACCAGCTTTGAAAGCATCTTTTCATAATCATGAGCGTGACAGAACAGAGTTATTTCCAGTCGAGTGTCATGCTTTAACAATAGAATTATTCCTGGCATGCTGGCATAGGAAGATGGTTCGTTCAGTTTTCACCCCTGAGAGTTGTTTCCTGTGTTCAGGTACGTCTAGAAGAAGACCCTGACCTCCACCTGCCTTTCCTGCTGCCAGAAGATGGCTACTCCTGTGACACACTGCGGGGCATCCCAGACGGCCTGCCGGAGTTTGTGGCGCCGCTCAGCAATGCTGGCCTGTGTCACATGAGTGCTAACAACATGTCCAGCGGGAGCTGGACCGTCCACATGGGTGGCCAGCAGATGCCCTCGGAAAAGCTGGTGTGTGTTTTTGAGGCTTTTCTCGTCTCTCTCACTGTGTCTTACTGTTTGTCGTCTGTCTGTCTCTGTACATTGTTGTACCTGACATGACCCTGGCCTATGGAATCAGCTGGTACATAAACAATCAGAATTCAAAAACAAATGTGCTAATGGCAGTGGCACAGTGGCTTGTAGTTTTCTTCTTCTTCTTTTTTTTTTTAACAGTGAATGTAGAATCAAATAGTGGGACATGCTGCTTTGCGGCTGTTATTTCCGTTGAGTCCATTATGGACCTGTTTCCCTGCGTGTGACTTAGCTTTGTGGGTTGGCTGTTGGTTGTTTTCTGCGATTGTCGCTGATTGTCTTCTTCTACCCCCCCCCCCTACCTCACCCCATGTGTGTGTGTTTTTAAAAAAAAAAAAAAATCGTTATATTAGTTTTTGTGATACAAAAATGTACAAATCAGCTGAGATGGAACATGTACATCACACAACATACATCAGATTTTCAATGTTATGTTTAACGGTATTCATCCTAATGTATACTTTTATGTATTTGTTCATCATTAGGCTATGGGACAAAGATGAATCAGATAGTAAACGCATGTGCACATTCACACAAACAAACACACACACACACACACACACACACAACACACACACACAGAGGCATATGCACATTCACACAAAGCTGATTCATGTCAGAAAATTAGCACACAATGTGCAGAACATCTGTACAGTGCAGGAAAACCCTTCAGTTCAGAAGAGAGAGAGAAGAAAAAGAGAATAAATGTATGTATGTATAAGAACAAACAAAATTGTAGGAGATCTGTTCTCTCCCATACACCTTTTCATACAACCATTTAAATACAGACACATTCAAAAGCGATGACTATGATCATCATCATCCGCCCAACATACATCAGTATCTGCAGCTTATGGTTCAGTCCATGATGTTGTAGAAAATAAGGAACTGCGTACCCCTTTTTCCTTGAGGTAAGTATTAAAACATTGAATCTGTGGCAGTTTTCTGCTGAAACCTTTAAAGCCTGTTTATACCAATGGTATGGCTGCCAGAAAAGAGTTAATGGTTGATTACAGATGTGTGATTGGTTGACAGTATTTCATGGTGGCTGAATTTCAACCAGCAGACTGTTGGCTATCTGATTTGTCTGCCTCTTGGTGATTTTAGATTTTGGATATATCTGTGATGATGACTGTCAGTTTTAGCTGTGAATCCATTTTTTGTGTATAGAATTGTACATGTCATTTTTTTTCTGTCAGAAAGTTGTCAATGATTTCTGGACCTGTAAATTTCATGTTGAATAGAAATCCGAGACAGGAAGCTGTTGCTAATGCATAGACCCACCAGCTTCATGGTGAATTCATAAAGACAGGAGCTGTTGCTAATGTAGGTCTTAAAATGTACATGAATTTTAGCCTAGAAGCTGTTGCGAATGTATGGACCTGTGAATTTCACAGTGAACGTGAATCTGTGAATTTCACAGTGAACGTGAATCTGATGTTCTGATGGTGTGTGATGGTGGTGTTTCATGGTGAGTCCAGTCCCACAGGCTAATCAGGCTAATCAGCCTGAGATCATAGTGGTGTCCTTCAAAAAAACTGATGGGCAGCATGGGGCTCAGCATCGTGGCTGCTGTTGTGAGTAGCCCTGTGAAATTTTGTCACTGTGTGTGTGTGTGCGTGTGTATGTGTGTGTGTGTGTGTTTTTGTGTGTGTGTGTGTGTGTGTGTGTTGGTTTTGCAAACCTTATGAGGAATGAAGTCACACATAAGGACAGAAAAGTTGAATCATGTAAAATTGACTTTATTTCATTGCTAAAGAGGAGAACGATGTTAGGGAAGTCTTGACTAGGATAGGAATTTGAATGGTGTGTGTGTGTGTGTGTGTGTGTGTGTGTGTGTGTGTGTGTGTGTGTGTGTGCATGCACCTTTTCCAGTCAATGAATTCAAGTGATCTTATCCATACAACATCACAGGAATACAGGACTTAGAAGATCTTTTAAATTTGAAAAAAAAAAGAAAAGAAAGAGTAGGATTCTTAGTTGAAGAAATGCTGTAAGAAATGTTATGAGCATAGCTCTGTTGTCATTGTAAGGCAGGAAAATGAGAAGGCAAGAAGATATTGTCATTCCATGATGTTGGATATACTATTGTATACATGCTGCAGTTTATCAGACGGGGAGAGAGAGAGAGAGAGAGAGAGAGAGAGAAGGAAGGAAGGAAGAAAATGGGAGAAATCCTTGAGATGAGAGAAGGGTCTGAAGTGTGGCAGAGACAGGTGGCTGAATTCTGTCATTCCCTTCACAGGGGGAAGGTGTTGGAGAGAGAGGCATCTACATCAAGTCTGTGGTACCTGGAGGTGCTGCTGCTCAGGTAAGCTACTTGTTCCTCACGTGCATAAGCTTTAAAACCCTTGTGCGTGATATGAGTTTGCTTGGTGTCTGGGGTATAGTTTCTGTGCTGTGGTGTGTGCATGTGCTGCGCTATGTATGAGCGCTGTGTTATAAGCATGTGTTGTGGCGTGCGTGAGCTAGCTTAATGGAGTCTGCGTGCGCTGTACTGTGTGTAAGCATAGTTTCATGCACACTTAGTCTGATATATGAACAAGGTGTAGTGTTTGTACATGTGTGTGTGTGTGTGTGTGTGTGTGTGTGTGTGTGATCCTGCTCACTGTAATTCTTCGTCAGTTCGAAATCGAATGATTCCTTTTGATGGTTTACATAGATTACCAAAGAGAGGTAGCCAATGCAGCTTTGAACAGAAAGCCATGTTGCTGATTTCCAACATTGCCATCGTAGATTGGTCTGCACCACACGCACAGGTAGACTGAGCATGGTTTTTGAGTCACAGCCTGATGAAGAAGGAAAGGGCCAAGTCAGTCAGTGATGTGGTGTGTGTCATGCGTCTGGAGGTGACTGGGGCTGTGTGGGTTGGCAAGAGGGGTGTCTGAAGGCAGGGAACGATCAGTTTCATGGTGCTTGTCATCTGTCTGGAGTGTGACTTTGGGTGAGGGTTGGGGGTGAATGAAGACAGGTGACTTTCATGGTGCTTGTCATTTGTCTGGAGTGTGACTTTGGCTGAGGGTTGGGGGTGTCTGAAGACAGGTGACTTTCATGGTGCTTGTCATCTGTCTGGAGTGTGACTTTGGGTGAGGGTTGGGGGTGTCTGAAGACAGGTGACTTTCATGGTGCTTGTCATCTGTCTGGAGTGTGACTTTGGGTGAGGGTTGGGGGTGTGAAGACAGGTGACTTTCATGGTGGCTTGTCATCTGTCTTAGAGTGTGACTTTGGCTGAGGGTTGGGGTGAATGAAGACTGGTGACTTTCATGGTGCTTGTCATCTGTCTTAGAGTATGACTTTGGCTGAGGGTTGGGGGTGAATGAAGACAGGTGACTTTTATAGTGCATGTCATCTGTCTTAGAGTGTAACTTTGGGTGAGGGTTGGGGGTGTCAGAAGACAGCAGACTTTTATAGTGCATGTCATCTGTCTTAGAGTGTGACTTTGGGTGAGGGTTGGGGGTGTCAGAAGACAGCAGACTTTTATAGTGCATGTCATCTGTCTTAGAGTGTAACTTTGGGTGAGGGTTGGGGGTGTCAGAAGACAGCAGACT
Organism: Conus betulinus; assembly: GCA_016801955.1. Taxonomy (NCBI): domain Eukaryota; kingdom Metazoa; phylum Mollusca; class Gastropoda; order Neogastropoda; family Conidae; genus Conus; species Conus betulinus. Next base: position 105,318 of record JADBJO010000601.1, on the reverse strand, counting down.
TTTATAGTGCATGTCATGTGTCTTAGAGTGTAACTTTGGGTGAGGGTTGGGGGTGTCAGAAGACAGCAGACTTTTATAGTGCATGTCATCTGTCTTAGAGTGTGACTTTGGGTGAGGGTTGGGGGTGTCAGAAGACAGCAGACTTTCGTGGTGCATTTCATCTGTCTAGAGTGTAACTTTGGGTGACGGTTGTGGGTGTCTGAGGACAGTGGACCTTTAGTTTTGTGGTGCATTTTATCTGTTAAGAGTATGATTTTGGGTGAGGGTTACGGGTGTCTAAAGGCTGGGGACCATTAGTCTTGTGGTGCATGTCATGTGTCAGAGGGTGACTGGGGCTGTGTGTGATGGCAGGACGGACGTCTGAAAGCAGGGGACCAGCTGCTGGAGGTGGATGGACGCAGTCTGGTGGGACTCTCTCAGGAAAAGTAAGGAATAGCTGTCACTGTGACCTGGTGGACCTGTTCCCTTGCCTCTCTGTTTCTGTGTGAACCGTGTCCTGTTCCGTCTGTCTGCAGGAGTTATTCTTTGAAGCTGACGGCCATTCTCATACCAGAAATAACCACACTTTCACAGTTTGAAGCGCTGCCAATGATCATCACATCAGAAGAATTAACTCTTTACTTTGAAGTGAAGCAAAGCTGAGTTTATCACATAGCTCTTTATCATCCTCAAACAAACCCAATTGAATGTGTAACCATAATTACACAGACATTGCTCTGAGCCTATGTACAGGTGATACCATCATGTTTTTTCCAAGTCTGAGCGGCAACAAAACACTGCCTTTCCAGTATCTGTATTCACCTTGTGTCCGTGTTGATATGTTAAAATCCAGCAGTGAATTTTTATTTAACCATTTTGTCTTTTACTCTCTGGGTCTATAGAGGTGTGCCAGTCATGACAGTCTTTTTTTGCAGGCGTATGTAAAGCACCAGTCTTGTAACATATCTAAGAGTAGTTAGTCACCGTGTCTTGGTGAACATGCATGATTGTGTCTATTCTTATGCACCAAGTATGACTCCTTGCTACCCCTTCAGTACTCTGTTCATGTGGACTTTAATTCTCACCATATGTTTTTTTCTAATTTTTTTTTTTTTTTTTTTTTTTTTACAATTACTGGCTTGTTTTTTTTCAGCAGGCATGTGTGAGGTAGTATCAGGGGTCTTTTGTGTGTGTTTGTACTTACTGATTTCTTTCCTGCTTTTGACAGGGCTGCTGAGCTAATGACACAGACAGGGAGCGTGGTGACCTTGAAAGTGGCCAAAGAGGGCGCTGTTTACCATGGGCTAGCCACTCTTCTTGACGATCATTCGCCCACAATGCAGCGACGTCAGTATTGGTTTTATGGAAGGCAGCTGTGGTTTCTTTGGTAGATTTGTTGTAATAGTTGTATTACTATCCATGTTTCGCCTTTAGTACAATTAACTTGGTGGAGATGTAAGTCATTTTGTTCTGATATGCTACTTTGGCCATTATTTTGAAAATTCAGCTGACTTACACAAAATGAAAAAAAGTCTATAAACTAGATCTGCTTTGGAGGTATTCTTCTATTTATTTTTGAAATTTTGAGATTTTTCATGAGCGCTTCACAAAGCGGTGTTTTCAGATGATGTAGAAATGGGGCTGTAGTGTTTTTTTGCAGCTAAAAGTCACATAGAACAAAATCATGAAAAGGATAAGAATATGTATAATATTATTTCTCAAAGGTCTCATCGTACACTGATTATTGACTGTGGAGATATGCTGTGTGAACAAAACTTCATCAACTCAGTCGACTTGCAAGGCTTGGATCATTTTTTTTTTTTTATATTGGGAGGCATACAATGGTCAGACAGAGAGCCATTAACAAACATAAACACTTACTGTAAGAAAAATAGTGTGGGTCTCTGCTCCTTTGTACCCAAACGATTGTGATTAGTGCCATGGGAATGGCCTCCCTGCGAAAGGCTTCATACTTGTGGCAAAGTCACACTTATCAGAGAGAGCACCCACGAGGATGAAGTGAGAGACACCTTTGGCATGATGAAGATTGCTTCAGTTCAGTCCACACCTGGAAAAAACGCTGCTGGAGGTATAATTATCCCACAGTTTTCCAGAAAAGGGTATAAATACACCTTTCTCTGATATGGATCTGAAGCGCTATTTTAACTTCTGAATTTCTTAAAATTCTGAAATATTGAAAAATGCAAAAATTGTAAATGCTCCATGCACTTTTCTGAAATGTTTGTAGAGTTCATCAGCAAATGCTTTTGGGAAGAATAGAATGATTTTGTTTTTCAAAGTGTTTCTTTAGTCATATAAACACATTCATTATCAAATCCTTCATCTTTCACAAGTTTGATGGTTTTGCATAAAGAGTTTTTCGTTTTGCTCCTCCATCTTGCTAGGGAAAAAGTTCAAACTTTGACCTGTTTTGTAACTTCATAATAAGAGAAACTGCACAGTTTTTGTTCCTTGGGAAAGAGCTGAATATACGCAGCTGGTCAAGCTAACAGCCTGTTTGACATTGAATGAAGTTTGCTTTGTGGGTTAAAAAAAGAAAAATCAGTGTTTTGCTGATGCTGTAGTTTTGGCCCTTCACAGTGAGTAGGGCACTGATGTTAAAGCTTCCACATAATACAACTGAGCTACGGTCTGCCTTTGTTCAGATTATTATTGTTATCTTTATTATTATCTTGTGAACATGATCCTTCAGCACTGTTTAGTTAACTGTTTGTTCTTGTGTGAAAGTAAGAATCATTCTTCTCAGCTTATCAGAAATGAATGAGATTGCAGTTAATGATATTATTGATAATTTATTGCACATTACTTAACATTGCAATTCGATCTGTTTGTGGCTGTGTTTCGTTTTCATTGCAAGACTTAAGGAGTTATAGATTAATGAGTATGTGAGTGAATGTTACTTCTTCATGTGTTTGTCAAAGTGCCTGCATGTGTATGTGTAATGAAGATGAAGAAACTGCAAACATAAGAAAAGAGAAATTTTGAATGAGTTTTTTTTCTGGAGTTATGGATTAATGAATGAATGCATGTGTGAATACCTATGTATGTATGTTTAAGTCTGTGTGCATGCATGTGTTCATATGTAATGAAGATGAGGAAACTGTAAACATGAAAAGACATTTTTTTTTTTTCTAAAAACAAATTTATTTTTGTCTTTCATGCAGAGGCCCCAAACATGCCTGTGCCAGGGCCGGGAGAGGAGCCTCCACCCCCTTACAGCGAACTTCGACACAACTTGCCAAATGAATCAGGGGCGCTCATGGCCTGTGCCACAGCCCAGGGCCCCAAACCAGGGCCCCAGAGGTCAGTGTCAGCCCCTCTCAGATGGTTCAGGGCTTTCAGACCACCCCTGGTTCTCATCCCCAGTTCTCAGAATCAGATGCACGTGTCCATTACATGGGACTGAAAGAAGCTGAACAAAATCCAGTTGAACGTGTTCAAGTTTTAGCAAGTCAAGTAACAGCTTGAAACTAGAGTGAAGCTGAAGGATGTTAGGTGGAAACACATCTGTTTCAGATGGTGATGAACACTTTATGGCTGACCTTGGTAATGTGTGTTTAACCTTTACCAGCCCTGTCAGCCAATAGAGCATGACAGGATTTCTCTCCCTTGTGCTGTGTCATCCAAGGCCGGATGACGGACAGACAGCAGTACATTCTGCCGTGTCGTCCACTATCGCATGACAGGGAACACAAAAAAATTCCTACACTTTCCAGAAAATGATTCAAAGAAAATAAGCTCTGTAACTAGTCTTGGGGATTGTTGAGCGAGTTGTAGACCATACATTCAGTGGCCTGTTGTGAACTTGGCTGACCCCAGGATCTTTGAAACAAAGAAACTGGCGGCACCGGCACGCGGCGCGCAGCGCGTATTTCCTGTGCCAGTAAAAAAATGTCGGTCAGGCAAAGGGGTGGTAGCGATTTCTCGCTCAATGAAGCACTTGAAATCATATTACAAAGTGGATCTGGTGATGAGGGGAGTGAAAGAGAGATAGAAAACTTTGAAGGAGAAGAGGAAAGTGAATTGTTTGAAGATGCAGCCATCCCTTCATCTTCTGATTTGGTGTTGTAAAAGAACGGAATAGAATGCAAACAAAACATTTTTTCTACTTATCAGACATGCTTTTCAACGCACAGTCGTGTGTACACATTGAAAATAAATGATTTGAAATTGCTATTTTCGATTAGTTGAGTGTTTGTTTTTTTCCCTTGACACCTAACACAAGGCTGTCAGTTGTTGTCTAGCATACGTAAAAATAAATTAAAAAGTGGCCAAATATGTGCGTCGGCAGGGAATGACCGCTGTGCGCGAGCGTGCGGCGGCGGCAGGGAATCGCGCTGTCCGTGCCGCTCTCGGCTGGATAGTATTAGTTGTTTATGTATGGATCATTGAGGTCAGTGAGTTCATAACTGCTGTGAATGAGACTAACTTTTTTGATTTTGTTCTAACTACAAGTAGAATTGTTGATAGGCTTCTGATCAGTTGTGTGTTAAATGGTGTTTTAGGGTGTGCGAAAAAGCAAGGGGATTGCTCCCCTATGAGTCTGTGCACTTTTATAGTTACATTGTTTTGTGAATTATCTCAACATTTTTCATAACTGAATTGACAAGGCTTCGTCACACCTTTGAAAGACAGAAGATTATAAAATCACAAAGTGTTTTTTGTAACTGGATCAAGCCAGCTTCTTCAACATCGTTCTCTGAACAATTTTTCTGAAAATCTATACATTACTGTACGAAAGTTACAATGAAACAAATCTTTGTCATGATCTGTATTCATATTTTAAAGATGAATTGCAGTTAATGTGAAATTCATGCCATAACTGCTGCTTTTGCTTTTCAGCAAAACTTCAGTGTCTGCATTGACACTGACCTAACAGTGTGCTGATTTCAATGACATAGACGGCTAAAGCATGTGACGCATACAACACTTGCGTTTCTTATTCGAGTTATTGTAGGGATGCAGTTTAGAGCAGAGTGACTGGCTCTGTTTTCTACATAAGCTTGCACACTCAGTGAGATTCCCATTATTGTTGGGGAAAAAAAACAACAACATTCATTTTGATATTATTTTTGTAAACTGTCACTAGCACCCCATCATCCCTACCCTGTCCTTCCTCCAGCAGTCCTTTACAACTTAATTTGGATCAACTCAGCATATTTGAAAACAAAATCATAATGATTAATAAAAGAAATCACATTATTCCTAAAGTTGTGTCACTTAAATGTGGTATGGAAATGTTAAATTTTCTTCTGAAAAATATTGGAAATTTTATAAACTAGAAAGTTTCACGGCATCCCTTCCCTCCACCCCCCCTCCCCCCCCTCCCAGCCCACCTCCACCATCTCTTACTCTCTTTCTGGAATGTCACCTTAACTTGCTCTGCGGATCAGGTTTTTGGCCATTTTAGTTCCCTTTTCCCTTTTTTTTTGGGGGGGGGGGGGGGGGGGGGGGGGGGGGGGGAGGAGGATGAGGAAAGGGGGAAGGGAATGGTACTCAAAGAAAGGGACAGAACCAGACCAAAATGCCTTTATCTTTCAGAGCTAGAATGTGGCTGACACCTGTTAGACCTTTTTCTTGTTTGTTTGTGTGTGTGTTTTGTTTGTTTTTTAGATAGACTGGGTATGATTCTTCCTCTCCCAGTCAATGTTTAGTTTTTCATCCTGTTTTGGTTAGCACTGGGATTTTGTGTGCAAACGAACGAACCAGACTATGTTTCAAACCTTTGGCTCCCGTATTTTGCCTTACCATCTGTGTTTATTATTGGACTGCTTCAGACATCTCAGCCTTGCTTTTAAGTAATATCGTGCTCTTTGAGTTACAATTGTAATGTGACCTCAACTTGCTCTGCTGTGTGTCGACATCTGTTCCTCAGGTGACCTGGATGGTAGACCTCCATCGGCAGACAATCTGTCCTCGCGGCTGCAGCAACATCCACATGTCCAGCTGCCCCCTCCGAGCAACTTCCAACAGCGTTACGTCGACCCTCGTTCAAAGTCCACGTCAAACCTGCACGTGGATGTATCGTTCAATCAGCCGGTTTCACCAGGTGGTATGCGGGGAGGGCCTCACGGGAGTGTGGGCCCCTATTCTCCCTACCACCGACAGGGTTCCAATGTGTTTTTCAGCAACTACGAGAACCAGGTAGTTAGAGGGAAAGTGTTTGGGAGAGCTGGGGGTTTGCGAGTCTTGTGAGTGTGAGAGTATGAGTGTGTGTGTGTGTGTGTGTGTGTGTGTGTGTGTGTGTGTGTGAGAGAGACAGTGACAGAGAGAGAGAGAGAGTGTGTGTGTGTGTGTGTGTGTGTGCGCGTGTGTGTGTGTGTTCTAAAAACTTTTATATGGATGAGGGGAGAGAAAACAGTGTGGATAGAGACAGATGTAACTAAGCTCAGGTGTGCACGAGAAAGGACATGTACATATGTGTATGCTCTGTTTTCATCCACTGAAATGTGACTTATAAAACCAAAGTTGTAGTGAGATGTGAATCTTCTAAAAAAAATTTTTTTTACAAGTGACCTGTCACATTTTTTGTGCACTCGGCAGATGAGGTAGATGGGACAAATTGTCCATTAGTTTTTGTTTGAAACGGAAACAGGCCTCCAGAATAAACTGTTATTGTTTAATTTGCCCTCTGAATAGAGATTATAGATAAGCCACCTGACAGTTGCTGAACATTGACATCTTGCCACGTCACTGACCTGATCTGTTCAATATATTTGCAGAAGAGTCTGGAATCAGGACACTATAGCGTCAAAGACCACCACCATCCATCCCCTGGCCTAGGATTCAATTCACAACCACAGCATCCCGTGTGCGCAGACCCTCAGATCGATCCTCTGTATCGTCCCGGTCGTCGTCCACCAGCGGTCGTGACCCTCGGCCTCAGTCGGCCTATTATGATGCCCACCCACCCCCACAGCAGGAGCAGCCCAGCAGCTATGGAGGCCGGCCCAGATCAGTGGAGGTCACCACCAACAAGGTGAAGGAATGGCAGGAGAAGTACACTCCTCAGAGCATGAACGTTCCCAGCAGTCAGCATAGTGCTCGGCCCAATCCACAGGATCAGGGTCATGTCAGTTCTGACCCCAGATCAAGACTGACAAAGCAAGGGAGTGTTGGGTACAGGATGGAGGAGAGTGGAGGTCACAGGACCGACGGTTACAGGACTGACATGAACCCAGCAGTTCCCAAAGGTGGTGCCAACACTCGCGGTCCTCCTCCCCATGGCAGACCAGGTCAGCCTCCACGTGGCAATGCTCCAGCCAACGCTAACTACTCCAACTTCAGGTCGGCTGTCCAGAATCGACCACAAGAACAACCCCGGCTGAGCGCTCGCGAACGACTTTTTTTTGGCAAGCAAGGGGGTCCACCTCCTGTTGGTGGTACTGTGGGCGTCTCCAGAGCAGGGCCCCAGGGTGAGCAAGGTCCAGCCAGCAACCAGGAAAACGCTCAGCCAGCCTCAACCCAACACCGGGACATGCCCATCAAAACCGGAGCCGAAACCCAAACCAGCTGTGAAGCCCAAACCCCCTGTGGCTAAAAAACCCGGGTCTAGCGCACTGCCAGCAGAGGAGTCGGGCACTGGCCAACAGAATCCCAGAGGAATACATCCAGAGGCCTCAAGGCAACAGCCAGGTTTCCCAGGTCAGGGACCTTACAGCCACCCGATGGGTCAGCCCCCAACACCATGGATGACTTCCCCCCTCCTCCAGAGGAAGACATGCTTGCCCTGCCTCCCCCGCCTCCCATGGAGGAGTTCTATGATCCTCAGCACGATGAGCAGGACAGGATGATGGAGCCCATTCCGCCCCCGCCTAATCTCCCCATGGGCTTTGATGAGTTTGGTCAGCCTGTCAGTTCAGGCTATGACCCTAACTATCAGAACATGAGCTTTGGCCCACCAGGTCACGCCAGCAGAATGGGACCTGGTCCTGGGTCGTCTCAGCAAAAATGCTCCCCTTGGCACCCTTCATCACAACCAGTGCAGCACAGTACAGCTCGTGAACGGGAGATTGCTGACCTGCAGTCCAGGTCGTATCTGAGTCTTCAGGACCAGGAACGGCTGCGCAAACTGCTGCAGGAGCAGGATTTCCATCAGAGGATGAGGGACACTGCGGAGAAGAGCGAGTATGATGCCGATGACAGCGAGGTCGAGAGCTATGTAAGTCTGGGACAGTATAATATACACAAGTGTTGGTGCCAAAAGAAATGTGTGTAAAGAAGTGGGTGTGGCCTCAGAGACAAGGCAGTATTAACCCTTAAGCTGGTATCGCGACATAAGTCCTGCCATTATGTCATGTCCGACAGCGGTTGTCACGGCATAAGTTGCGCTGTAGAGTGAGCTTTGCTAACCTAGTTTCACCAACACACACAGATACGAAACTATGGCTGAATGACAAACTAGTGTGCATAAATGACTGAACATCTCCTGGAACATGGATTTTCAGCATTTCAGCTTAGTTTATAGTTTGTAACAGCTTGTAATGCGTAGCGTGACTCAAATCGTCTGGCAAACCACAATGACGGCGCACACTGGAGATTGTGATAGAATTAGGAACTTGTTTGAAGATTTTTTTGCTGATGTTGTTGTGGAAAAAAGCAGGTGAAGAAGAAGTTGTGGACATTTGAATGAAGTGGGTGTGGTGAGTGATATTCTTTTATTTAGATCAAGCAGCATGTAGTTGTGATTTTGAGATCAACACGGACAATGACTGGATGAGTGATAATGGTGAGGGGAATGTCAACATGCCATTTGGGTGGGGAAGGAAAACTCAGTGTAGCGTTTCCAGATAATCCTAAATCTTTCAAACATAAACGACGACAGTGTGGGCTAACTATTACATTTGTTGATAGTGACTATTTTTCTGTGTTTTTTGTTTACCAGCACGTGGTTTCAATGTGAAAACTGAACAATACTTTATTCATTCTTTCCTGGATTACCTGCATGGAAGACCGTTATAATCAACACTGACTTTCCTTTGAAAAAGGCTGTAACTTATTTCTGGATACTGTGGAACACCATTGACTGGATTATTTGTGAACAAGCTCTTGAGTATGACAAGCAAGATGTGCCACCTGTTTTTCACCTGTTATTTTCACATCCTAGACAAGTAAGCACCTAATCAAACACTCACAAGCACACCGGTTCTGTTTTATATTATTCTTTACTGAATTACAAACAGTTTTGTTTCTGCATGTCATGCTCAAATGCTAACAGTTGAAAAGTTATGCATATTATATAAATGTAACTTTTTTTCAAACTTCCCTTCTGTTAATTACCAGACAACATACTTATAGTACGTTGTGTGAATAACCAGTGTAAGGTTTAATGAGAAAATTCGCCTTTAATTAATGTGTGTGTGTGTGTGTGTGTGTGTGTGTGTGTGTGTGTGTGTGTGCACGTGCGCGCGCGCGTGCGTGTGCGCATATGTGTGTGCATGTGTGCGTGCGCATAAGCGCGTGTGCATGTGTGTGTGTGTGTCACTGTGTGTGTGTGGTGTGCATGTTGTCTCCAATGTGTATTTCTGTTGATGGCCACATACATGTAGAACTATGGTTGAACCAAGTAGAAATATAAATAATTCATCAGATGCTACAGAAATATAAACAATTTATGAGACACTATTTAAATTAAAATGATTAGCAACAACTGCATCATGTCATGACTGCTGTAATGTTACAGTTAGCATAATTCTATTCATTTGAGGTCACTTCAACCCATCTTTCAAAAGTGTCAGAAACTGTTGTGGGTATGTGTTACTCCACACTGTATTGTGAATTTTTCTGCCGGTACATAGTGTAATGAAATACTGACATCAGTGTAAGATATGGCTAGTTAAGTAAGAAAAGATGTGGAGTACCATTGTTACATCTTGTTTTTTAGAATTGATTTGGTTTACAAGTTATAAAATAAAGATGGAAAAGATCATAGAATCAGCCTCTATCTCATTCTCTTTTAAAATATGCACATGCACATGCACATACACAAACACACTCACATATGCTCACACGTGATAATTCATTGCATATATGCCTCTGTGTGATACACTGGTACAAGTTTCATTGTCATTGGCTGGATAAAAGGGTATGATTTTTTTTTATTCTTATGTTAAGAAACAGAATAAATGCAAGATTTCATGATCACATTCGAAGATGTATGGTATAGTAAGATTCTTTTCGGTTAAGTCAAAAGTTAAAAAAAAAAAAAAAATTCATATCAATTGTTTTCCTTACCTTTTTGACAGGGGCGCACTCGTCAGCACGAGATGTATGCTGGAAGGCGTAACGAGTCCATGGGGCCTCCCAGGGATGCAGGTCGTCAGAACAGCGGGCTACCAGCCCCTGCATGGTCCTCCCCAATACCAGCCTACTTCTGATCGCCTGTCTGAGGAACAGCATCGGTTTGAAAACCTCGGCATCGGCTCCAGGCCTCAGTATGGTTCTTCCAGGCAGGAGTCCGGGGACCCCAGGGGTGCTGGTGATGTCAGAAACAGTGGTGGTCGGAACAACCCGCTAGGATCTGCCTTTGAGCAGAACAGGGATACCGAGCATAGTTACGAGTACATGAATTTCCCGCCGCCAAACCAGGCAGGGATGCAGGGTCCACCTAGGTCGTTTTCCAGTGACCTACTCAGTGCGAATGCTCAGGACCAGGGCTATCACAGCTTGCCTCACCGCATGCCGCACAGTGAGGGACAAAGTCCGGAAGATTTTGCATCATTCCAAGCTTCCAAGAAATCGGTGTCGTTCAACACTGACCTAAACACCTACCAGATCCGAACCCCTTCCCATTCCTACTCTTCCGAGCACATGTCTCCTCCAGCAGAGATTCTCCTCCTCCCCCTGGTTCCAATGAAGTGTTCCAAATGCCCCCTTCAGACACATACCACCCGTCCCCCCCCTGCTTCCTCTTATGTTCACCAGGGTGGTACCCCAAATGTCATTGGTGCACAGGAAGTGTACCGGGATCCTCGCTCCCGCATTGAGGCGCAGAAAGCGGCAGAGCAGGACGGCGGTAAGAATGAGATGACGGACAATATGTCATTTAGGGACAAGATGAAATACTTTCGTCAGGAGGAAGGGGAGACTGTGCCTCAGTTCAAAGCTCAGCCTTCTGGAGCCCCTTGGAACAATGACTACCAGTCGAATGGCCGATAGCACACTTCTTCAGCTCTTTGGTCTGGTTGATTTCATTTTGTCACTAGCTGATGTCTTTTCATCAGTACCATGAGTTATTTAAGCCCATGTATCTTCCATGGTATTGATAACTATATGGCACAGGTGCTGACGTAACGAGATTTTAATTCCTGCATTCATTCATGCAAGCTTACCAAGAAGAATTACAGACGCAATACGTGTGACACTCATTAAGTGTCGGTGCACAGTGTTTTGAATGACAATGCATTGTGCTGTTTGTTGTGGTGTTTGTAGCAAAGTAACAGCAGTGATATGCTTAAAAATATATTTGAAATAATGCGTATATTACAGAGTCATGACCATGATAATGATTGTGATCGTCACACATCTCTGAATTCATTTCACACCAGTATCAGTGACTTGACTTTTTTTGGTTGGCTTTTTTTGACTGAAAACGGCACTCCTGATCTTAAGATAAAGATGTGGGGATGGGGATGGATTAGTGACCTTTGAGCTCATGCACACACAGGATGTTTGTGTAGTAAAAAGACCTTGTAGTTAAATAGAAAGCTAACGCCCATGCACAAACTTGTACAGTCATTTCATTTGTTTCTTAACTCAAGTATATGTCTTCTTGCTCACTTTCTTGTGTGTTTCTCCTCTGCACCTTAATCAAATTGAGCATTTCTGTTACCGCACCTTCCTGGCTTCATCCATATCTCTCTGATTGCACTCAGGATTTTTTCTTTTGATGGGCTCTGTCTCTTCTTCTGCAGACTTGTAGTTCAGAGCCCCACAGGGATCTGTTCTGGGCCCCATTCTCTTTGTCATTCACACTCAGTCTGCCTCTGATATTGTCTCCCAGCACATTTGTATAAATATGGTGAATTGTTGAACCTATTGTCTAGATATTTGTTATCCAGTGTACACTGTCATACATTTCTGATATTGAAGTGTGGTGGAAGTTCTATGTGCCAGCTGAATGATAACGAGACGGAAATGATTTTCATTGCACGTGAAAAAAGATTCTTCCATTGGTTTGTTCTGACATCTTTATAGTTAGGCAACTGGCTCATTCATCCATTAAGGTTTGCCTGTAGTATTAGTGTTACGCTAGGGTCAGACTCTCTACTTTTTGTAGTGCATTTCATCCACATGTCATGTGCATCATATGAAACCCTTCTGGGCTAGTTCTGGGTGGCGTCTTTTTTCAGAGGATGCAACCAAAATCTTGGTCTGTGCTTTTGTCCTTTCAGAGCGGGCTACTGCAACTCTATCATTGGTGGCAGTCCAGTACACAAAAATGCAGTCAGACTAATTTTCAGACATTCTAAAACCATTTAAGTTGTTCCTCTACTTTATTGTTTTCACGGACTTCCTGTGAAAAAGTGTATTGATATTGAAATTTCTTTTGCTCTGCTTCCGGTCCCATATATAAAGGTCAAGTTCCTTCATATCTTTTTTTTTTTTTTTAAATCATCTCCAGCGGTACAGTTCTGCTTTGACAGTGTGTTTCTGTTTTCTTAGCTTATAGGTTCTTCTCCGCGACCCTTTTTTTTTCATACCAAGATCATTGGAGGGTGTCTTTTGTCTTTTAAAGCAGCTTCTGCAAGGAACACAACCTCTGTTCTCTGTAGCTCAAATTCTGTCAATCCCCTTATGTTCCAAAACTACACTTTTTACTGATGCCTCGCTTATTCTCTGTTGCCCTTCTTTAGTTGTGTGTGTGTGTGTGTGTGTGTGTGTGTGTTCATACAACTGTATGTGTGTGCATGCATGCATGTCTTATCTTTATATGAGCATAGTGCTATTTATAAAGTACTATAACTATGTTTTAAGAGGGAGGTGTGTCCAGTACAGACAAGGCAAATATGTTTCAGGAAAAAAAAGGGAAGAGTTTCTGAAGGGCTGGAGCTTTAATTGTTTAGGGAAATTGAATATAGAAAAAGATGGAAGTGTACTGGTTAAAACAAGTCTTCAAAGGGAAAGAATGCAGTTCACACTGTTGACTGACAGGTTTCATAGTATGTGTTTGACCTTAGATCTGGGGACAAGAAGGAATCATACATTCACATCCATTTTATAAATAATTCATATGAAGAAAGAACAACATTCATTATTGAAGAATGTACGGACTGTGTGTTGTCTCTTCACAATTGGTGGGTGTGTAAGAGTTTTGGTTCTTCACTCCAAGATCAATGCACCATTTACGCTATAAAATGTGCCAAGATTTGTTTTTCTTGACCAGGTTTAGTTCTAATACATGGCAAAGCTAGACTCACTGTGAGCACATCTTTGAAAACTTTTTTGAAGCAACAAACTTCGGTAAACCTTGCAACAAAAATTTGCTTGCGTGTGTGTGTGTGTGTGTGTGTGTGTGTGTGAGTGTGTTTGAATAGATAAAGTGACCCTTCATTTGAAAAACTTTGGTGGATGTGTGATTAGAATTTTTAAAAATCTTTTCTAAAGAAAAACACCTTCAAATTTGACTCGCTGTCAATCCTGCATTTCTTTGACAGTTGAACGCCATGGCAGTTAAAAACAATGGCAAACAGTAATACAGCTCGCTCAAAACAGTGGCATGTTTTGTATTACTTATGTCCACTACTACTAATCATATATAAACCCACATATACTTTCCTAAGCTGATTTTCAAGCAGTTTGAAACAATCGGATTATGAAGTGCTTTGAGATAAAAAAAGCAGCTGCACAATTTTCTTATAAATTGTTTCATTGTTTAGGAGCAGCGTTAATTTGAGAGTTGCTGCCCATTTCTGTCTGAAGAAATGGTCATCATCTGTCAGTGGTTAGCTCATGACTATCGAGTGTTCTTCCTGCTTTTGTTGTTTGCTTTTTGATTTAAAAAAAAAAAAAGCAAATTCATTGAATCTGTTTCTTTGCAGCTTTTTTTTTTTCATGATTATTTGATTTTTCTTGAAAATACGGGCACTGGTAGACATGCACTTGCAGCAATACACACACACAAACACACAGGTTCACAAATGCGCGTGCGCACACTTACACACACACACACACACACACACACACACACACACACACACACACACACACATGCGCGCGCACACACACAAAAAATTAACAGGTCATATGTATCTATATACTTTCTCTCTCTCTCTCTCTCTCTCTCTCTCTCTCTCTCTCTCTCTCTCTCTCTCACACACACACACACACACACAGGAATGAACATATGATGAAAAAATAGGCACACTGGCACAACCCTTTTCTGTCCTTCTCCATTTTGTAATTGTTGGAGAATTTTCAAAAGGGGACTAGAATCAATCATCTTTCGGTCTTTTCAACTTCATGTTGATTTTTTCTTTAACAGTGTGAAATCCTTGAGTGACTTAAAAAAACAATTTTCTGATTTGTGCATGTATGTATGATAAAATGCCCATGTTTGTGTGTGTGTGTGTGTGTGTGTGTGTGTGTGTGTGTGAGAGAGAGAGAGAGAGAGAGAGAGAGAGAGAGAGAGAGAGAGAGAGAATTTTACGTGCATAGTAAGCACATGCATGATTATTTTACCACATGATGTATGAATGTTCAAAGGATTTACGTTTCAAATAGGACTACCAGTTACCTGATTGTCAGTTGTTTTTTTTTTTCACCAACACCATAATGATATATTTAGTTCTCTGTGCAAAAGATGGTCAGAGCATCTGTGCATGTGTGATATATAAACAAATTCATGTGAAACTACCCTGTGAACTTGTACAAGTTTGGGTTGGAATGGTGATGCTGACAAGACATCGTGTGGAGTATATCGCAGGTTGTGTGAGATTGATTTTTTTTTCTTTTTATCCACATGCAGGTACCAGCAGAATCCATAGATTTCCAACTTTTTTTTATTTATATGGACCCTAAAATTTGTGAGAAATGACCATCGATTGAAGCCGATAGATTGTGAGTTTGATTTGTGAAGGGTTTATTTGGGACTGTAATGTTATATGTTTTGTGATTTTGTAAGAGTTGTGATGTACAAGTAGAATGAAGATCAAGGTGAGGTAGATCCAAAGCCACGGACATTGTGTTTTAGCACTTGCTGTATATTTTTGGCTTGCCTTGTTCTTAAGAAGCATTGTGGTTGTGTGTCCCAGAGCTTCAGTCCGTGGATTGACATTGTGGGTGTTCCCTAACTCTTGTTCAGCTGCATAATGGTGTGACCAGGTTTCTCTTGGTTGGTCTGTTAGAAGCAAAAAATGATTTTTAATTTTGGTGATATACCAGTAGACTGATATAGCTTTCTGGTATCATGCATATTGTTTTTTTTTTTATATAAGGCTCTCATCAAGGAAGATGAAGTTTGATAGGAAATTTCATAAAAGATTCTTTCATGATGGGTGCTAATTGCGAAGTTGACAAAAAAACAAACAAAAAAAAAAAAAAAAAAAAAACTCTTGTGCACATGTTAAAGTAGTTACAACCCATTTACAGAGTAAGTAGAAGGATTTTTTCTTTTTCAGTCTGTCTGTTAGTTGAATACTAGATGGGTGTTGTGAAACTGTGTTTTTATTGCAAGTGCCTGCTGAGTTTAGAAATAGTATAGTTCAGGGTGTCTGGGACCAGTCAGCCAACGTGGAATGGCTTCTCTGCCACGGGCAGGTGAGGATCGCAAAGACTGACTAGTTTGTTCTGACTTCTGAACTCTGTCCTTCGGATCTGTGAGCCCCTCGCTTAATTAAGTCTCAGCATTGCTCGTGGGTTGAGGGTGGAGACGTTTAACATCTCCTCACTCGAGCAAGATCACCAGACCCCTGTCCTCTGTGTATGAAGAAGGGCAGACATATCAAAGATCCTGAAATACACGTTCACTTATGTTGGGTTCTATAAATAAACCTATCCAGCCTAGGGCTTAGCCTGACAATGGAGAACAACTATGTGAAATGTTCATACATGGTAAGAATTCACTTATATAGGGTGATATACAGCCCTTTAAGACAGAAGACAAATGGGACTGATCAGCGTTAAGGGTTTCAGGACAGATTTGTTACCCTGTATGATTTTAGCGTATTCTGTATACATTTTATTTCGGTCAAAACTTAGTAAGTGTAGTGGTCGTTAGGAAAACACAACAAACGATGAAAAGAAAAGTCGACTAGAAGTTCTTCATTTGTCACTGCGCTAGTAGACTGTACCTGCCTGTAGTCTTTCTGTCTCAAGTTGCTGGCTTTGGCCTGTTAGTGATGACTCATTCAGTCTAATGCCTTGAAAACATTTGAAAAATCATGAGCAGCAGCTGGACTACAGGCCTTAAAAAACCTATCCAATCGACCCGACCAGTCAAAATCAACCAGTCGATCAACCATCTAACCAGCTGGTCAACCAACCAGCCATCCAGGGAAGAAACAAAGCTCACAGAGGAGACACACTAAAAGGCAAGAGAGTGGGCTCCCCTCCCTAAGTATGCCAGCAAGAGAGGCATTCAGAAACTATCATCAGGAGAATGCACACTCACTGTAGTCATTTGCAAGGTTGACTATCGTGTTGCCTATTCTTGTTGAGTTAGTGTTGTCCATCATTGCTTTAGATGACCTGATTAACCTTTTCACGACACGCCGTGCGATGGTGACAGCAACTCAGTCAACATGTTCACGACGAGCTGTTCCATGGTGACGGCAATGCTGCTGTACTCCCTGGATGTGCCATGCCTCCATGATGGCACAACTGTAAAAAAATCCTCTGTTCTGTCATCTACGGTCTAAGGGATGCAGCTGCCCTAAATATGTAGAACAGGGTTCTAGCCACTGGAAAGGTAAGTTCACATGCACTAGCAATGACCTTTGTGACCACAGAGTAGTCCGAACAAAGAGACCAGTCTGGCACTGAGAATTTCTGCAAAGGGCACATGTGGAATTTCCTGCCTCACCAACATATTGGGCAGAAGAAGAATGACATGGGGTGTTAGAACTGGTTCAGCAAAGTGGTTCAGAGGATGAGGGGGGGTAAAGGTGTACAAGTTTATCGAAAAGAATCTGAGCTTGATTTGTTTGCTCTGTGTATTTAATAGTTTTATATGTCATATCATCAGAAGCCAAAACAGTGGAAAGTGTGTACTGTGTGCAATGATTTAATTTCCCTTTTTTTTAAAATTGAATTTCACTTGGATTACACACATTGAATACCCTCAGGCTTTCTCTCTGCATCTATTCAAAGTGAGAGCGAAATTTTATGCCCGTTGTCTTCCTCATTTGCTGTTGTCATACTAACCAAACAAACTTAAACAAGATTGTGTTCTCCTATGTTTTACCTACGTTTTTTCTGTAACTGTAGCATTGCTATTTTACCCAAAATGTATTTAAGTCTAGGCTCATTGCAAAGCTTGCGTTTTACCCTTTCCGTTGATATATTGCAATTGCTTGTTAGGTTTATATTAGGGGATGTAAAATAAAATTTAAAAAGTGCAAAAATCGCTCGTCTGCAAACGGTTGTAAACACGTGTGGTGCACGTGTCTGCAGGGAAGTGACATTGCTCTGCCACGCCCGTCGTGAAAGTTTTAAATTACACGACAACTCCGACAGTAACATCAACAGCTTCAACAAAAGAGAGTACTCTCATTTTCATAGAAAGTACACATTCTCCATTGCTAGGGTACACAAGTTTGTGCATGGTATCATGCAGTTCAAGGACAGTTCATATAAGCAATAATGATTCCAGTCTTTATAATTATGGTGGGTGTTCACATTGAGGTTAATGCGTTTGCTTAAAGCATCATGCTTTGATTCCATTAGGTTCAGAAGAGTGGCACCATGAGCTGATAAAACCATTAGCTGATTTAGTGGTAAATCCTACTGATGGCGTCATCTCAGATACACATGGCGGGTTTGGAATAAATGCATGTGTCATTGTACCACAGCTGATAACTATTGTGGAGAAACTACTGTTGGCATTGCTATGAATATGCATTTTGAAGTTTTGATACTCTTGATTTTGTGTGAAACTGAGTTCATTGTACCTGTAGGCAGCGCAAAGCTATTAGTGGTAGACTGTATTACTGGTGCTGTTGAGAGTACTGTTTGTGAATAGATTTGTGTAGCCAAATGCAGTGTTACTACAGAGGGCACAGGCGTTTAAGTGACATTGACCAGGTTATGAATGGGAATCTGTCCACGTTCAACCATGAACTGTTCTCAATTTTGTTTTCTTTTTGTTTTTCTTTTAGAAATATGTGACACCGACACATGGGTGTATACCTGAATTATAGTTCTAACACATGTGAGTTTCCCTTGCAGTGTTAATACCAAAGGGTCAAGTTTTCAAGTACACCCACTCATGCAATGACATGCTGATTTTTTCCACATAGTTTTAATATTTTAGCTCAAGACTACTCCACAGATCCTTTTCAGGGCTAGGAAGTAGAAACACCCACTGACTGAAAAGGAAACAAAGAAAACAAAAATGAGAAGAGAAGAGAAGAGAAGCTTACAAAGATGATTGCCGTTTTTTTAAGGAAGAAGAAAGCCAGCTTTGGAACTCTGAAACAGTATTTAAATGACGGCGCCTTTGATGAATTAATTCTGCAACCCAATTGTTACAGGGAATTCTGCAACCCAATTGTTACAGGGGATTCTCCCCCAGGTACAAGGTAGAGAGAGAGAGAAATGAAGGTAGTATTCTAAATATTTACTGCCTGAGGAGGTCTGTGTGAATGCTTGTTTGTGGTCCCCACCTCCACCCCAACCCCCCCCCCCCCCCCCAAAAAAAAAAAAAAAAAAAAAAGAAAGAAAAATCCATGGAGTATTCAGTACATTAGTAGCTTAGCCGCAGAGATTGCTGAGCAAGATGATCTGCTGACTGATTCTTAAAGTTTGAACTATCTGTTCTCAAGAAAATGAATACAACTTGCAAAATATAGCTTGCTGGTGTTTTACTGAGACATAGTCCTAGACCTGTTGAACCTGGATTTGTCGAAAAAGGCTGTGAACTAGAAGTCTTAACAACTTTTTTTGGGGGGGATTTAGCTTATTTATTTTCAAAACATTGAATTTGAATGTTTCAGCTTTACCAAATGAAAATGTTTTTCAAGAAGCAAGAATGCAGGTTAAGATTAACCAACCACAAACTAGTTTCCATCCTAGCAGAATTTGCCAACAAGTCATGAATGATTTTGTTACAGGAGAGTTTTCATACTGTTACTCTCCTTTATGAAACTCCCAAAATTGCCCCCCCAATGTTGAGCTATCTTTTTTTGAATCTATGTGTATCGAGGATCATGAAGATTCACATACTATGCTGATCCTAGGTCATGAATCAAAAGATCGGGAACTTAAGAATTAAGACAAGGATTTGCAAAATCACTACAAGTTCAAACTGCGTTTGTGTTCTAAAAGTTTTTTGAAAGCAGTCTGAAAGACAGCTATACCCCCTATTGTTTGTCATGTCTTGGTTACGAATTAGATTTTCTAACAGAAGTGCTGAAAGATGGCAAAGTATGTTGTTTAATAGTGGTTCATCACAAAATTTTGAACTGACTGGAAATTTCACGTTTAAGTTCAAGTTTTGTTCAGCATTAGAAAGTGCATGATCTAGAGTTTATCTCGTAGGCTAATGAAACTGAGAAAATGGCAGTTGATGGCAACGCTCAAAGAGCTGTTTGTTTTTGGACCATTAGCTGTTCTTTTTGTTACTGCACCTAAGATGGAATTCTGACTATTTCACTGACTGTTTACCACACTTTATGTGAACACCACCATTTCATGATTGCCTGTCAGTGCCATGTTTGTGTGTAGGTTGGTCAACATTGTCTTTTGTTAAGTGTCTTTGACCCACTGTCAACGAAATGTGTTACTTTTATCTCCAGCCAGAACTGGTTACGTTTTGCCAAGCTTAATGTGACCCAGACTGGCGGTTAAATGGAAAGGAGGCTCTCGGTATGTTTCTTAATGTGGTTGTAAATGAGAAGAAAATGGTGAGAACTTCCGATGACAAGCTCAAGAAATGTCAAGTCCTCATGGGAACCCTGGGGCTTCACAATATTGTATCCTCACTGTCCGGAAATTCTGTGCAAGTGATTTCTTTGTTTTCTTGCACTCTCTGGCTGTGCCTAGATTATATTTCAGTATCTTCGCCGTGGTCTAGGTGTCCAGCCTAGGTGGTCCATTTCCTGTCTGTTTCAGAAAAGACTGACTGCTTTTCTTTTGTTTATAACGGTAACAGATTTTGTTTATTGCAGAAATAAAATGCCAGATTTTTTTTTTTGCTGTGATCAGAGAATTAGGCACTGGAAATAGACCACTGTCAATGCTGGACACTAGCTGTCCATTCTTCAATATCCATTTGCCCGCATGACTTGTTCAAATATATTTCTTCCTATTGTTTATTGTTGCCTTTCAGTGTTACGATAATTACTAATTCTGTTTTAACCTGGGGGATGAAAAATTCAGCGGAAAGCCTAGTCGTAATTACCGTACAGATGTAAACAGACAAGCTAGTATGTTAAAACTTGTTGTAAATAGCGTTTGTGTGTATTGCCCCCACCCCCACCCCCACACCACCCCCCCCCCCTTTTTTTTTTTCCAGGGCAGGCAACTTAATTCTTTTGAGGAAGGCTGTTCTGCAGTGTTGGACAAAGTGAAGAATTGTCCAGTGGCGGTCCCTTCTCCATTTGCTTTTCAACCTTCTACCTTCTTGCCATGAGGATGTGTATGTTTTTTTCATACTAAGTCACTGAATGTAATCTAATCTTTTGGTCATTATCATAATTTATTAGTACGTTTCCATGGACTCCTTCCCTCCTTGAGTTCCACAGATGCTGAGAATTGTGTGGGTTTAGGTCAAATGTTTGTGAGAGTTTGTGCAAAATGTTTCTGGCGCATAGGGCTGCTTCTTGTGCATTTTACCATCTGCTTTTTAAAAATATATTTCTTTTTTGCTATATGAAAAAAAACCAACAACCCAAACCACCGTTCATCATAAATTGTACATGTAAGACATAATTGTTGGAGTGCTTGTTTGATCAAAAGCTGGCATAAGTAAAATTCCTTTTGAATGGAAAGAATGCAGTGGAATGGAAATACGACCAGATTCACTGTGGGCATATGAAGGAAGTTGAAGAAGGTAATAATATGAAAACTTTCCACACACCGAATGTAAAATAACCCTGAAGTGTTATTCCTAATAATGTTGCCTTTTGCACATATTTGCCTTTACAATATGGCTGTTGCCAGATCAATGGTATTTGCTCATAGCCCCTTGTTGTAGTGGTTCTGCCACATTTGTTTTGTAGGAGATGTACCTGAAAGGAAAACGAAGAATTATGGTGATTTTTTTTTTTTTTTTATTTCAGACATATTTTTAAAGCTTGTTTGGCCTGTACATGTTCAATATGTATGTAAATATATGCGATTTTCATTTTGTTTAAGGAATAACTGGTCGATTAGTCACTTCATCTGGCACAGCAGAGAAACAAAGAATGATTCAAAACACGGGCTTAACTCAACTGAGTTGATGTCAGACAGGAGTACTTGCCTTCTGAAATGTCATAATTTGCCCCCCCCCCCCCCCCCCCCCAACCTTTTTTCCCCCCCCCCCCCCCCCCCCCCTTTTTTTTCCCCCAAAAGAATCACCTGAAAATTAATCAGCTTACACAAAATAATGTGTAATGTGCAATCAAATAGGCTGTATTTAAGATGGATCATAGAAAGTACATAGAAAGTATACTCAGTGTAACAACAACTGTAGCTGAAACGCATCTGACGTTTCTTCACAAGCCTGAAGGCATACTTAGCCTCTCAGCTGAATTACATAAGACTTGGTGATGAAAGTAATGATGACATTGATTACGACATCGACAGCATTTTGTCTAGAGTGGATGCCGCAGAGTAGAGACACATGGTTCTGGACACCCGTGGGGTAGGTAGATAGTCTTTATGATATCAAACACAAGTCAAAGGGACAGAACTGTTACAGAATTGAGAGTGGTTACCCTTATATTCATTAGCCAATGACTCTTCCTCCCCCCCCCCCCCCCCCCCCCCCTCCCCCAATCCGCCCCACCCCCCCGATCCCCCCCCCCCACCCCCTACCCCACCCCCCTACCCCACCCCCCCAAAAAAAAACCAACAAAAAACAAAAAAAACAGCAATAAACTTTAGGAAAATGTGTCTGACACTGCTCAATTGAGTTATGATGAAGGCACCAAGGCAGGTGTATGACCTGTTTTGTGCACTGAGTCATGAAATTGATCGTTCTGTGCTGTGCTGAATGCCATTTTTCTGGAGTGACTGCCACCATTTTGATAGCTGACATTTCACTTCACGTTTAGATTTGAAATGAAAAAAAAAAAACAAACGTGCTTGTATTTAAACAGATTCTGGTGATACTAAGGTTGTGCTTTTTCTTTTATTTATTGATCTTGGAAATTTGTATCGGCCATTGCCTGGAATATCATTGATTTTCCTTTCACTGCCTGTGACCCCTCACCTTGCTGTCGGTGTCAGCGCCAGCCATTTTATTTGATGACTTGCAACTCTGTTGCATACTTTTTTTTTTTTTTTTAAGTTGATGAATTTCAGTGCTTTCCAAAGTAAAATGACAACCATAGTTACAAGGGGAAGCCTGTGAGTATGACATAGAGCGTTTGGAGGCTTTTCTACTGACTGAGATTTGTAATTAGGAGTCATATATAGTGCAGGAAGGAGTCAGTTTTTCATACTTTGTCTAAATGCAAATTGAAAAGTGCATTGTACTCAAACATGTATTCTATCCTAATGCATGCATGCGCATATCGGAATCTGAAAGCGTATGCATGTGTATACTCATACAAACATATCAGTAATATATCCAGTTGCAAAAGTTCTACTCTCAATATGAACATGCGTAATTACTTAACGCGCGCGTTAAAAATCACTTGACACATATACTTGGAAATGTGGATGTTTAGAAAAGAAAAGGAGAACGAAAAAGAAATGGTGTGATGGGATAGGGAGCCAAGGAAATGCGGGAGAGGTGGAGTTGCGGGGCAGGGGGGGGGGGGGGGGAAGGAGGGGGTTTAAGTGGTGGCAAAGGGTGGGGGGAGGAAAAGGGTGGTGGGGAATACTAGAGAGTTTGCCCCTTGCTTCACCCTTCTTGCTCATGCTGCTGACCCGAGTTGATGCGTTCATGCAGACTGTGGGTGAAAGGGTTAATTTGAGCGTGACGGCTTTGGACTGAGCATCCTGTGGAAAAGGGGCACATTCAGAGCGACAGATATGTTTCCAAGGCTAATTGTTGGCAGTTATGTGTTAAACTGTGGCCGCCACTGTGATTGATTGATGAACTTGAAGGGAAAAAAAAAAAAACCCAGGTTAATCCCCTCGCTGGATCAAGTTAAAGTTGAAGGAACCAGTGTGAATATTTTAAACTTGGTTATACATGACTGACAGCCATTTGTATTCTTATAAGCAGATCACTTCAACAGAGTGTGCTGGAAAAACGCGATTGTGACGCTACTCTGACATGTTTACAGTTTCTGTCTGTTTTCCTAGGTAGCGATGATTACAGTGAAACAGAGTGTGAGGACTAGGGAAAAGTTGCTCGGCATAATTCAGGGTATTGTCATCTTTTGTTCAGATCACAAACTACCATACATGAAGAAAATAATCCTGTCTGGGCCATTCTTTTTCTACAGTGTGGTGGCCTTATTGTATTAAAAATATATTTTATCCTGAATAGCCTTTATAATATAATACTACTATATTGAAGCTACAAGAACACATGACAGCATCATTGATGTAAGCATATCATTTTTTGAAACTTTTTCACTGAAAATTATGAAAATAAAGTGACTTGCGCTGGCTGTTCAGCGAAATTTGTCATAAAGTGTGCCAGTATGGTTTGTTCTGTAAGAATGTTTGTGCATATCTCTGTCTGTCTGTCTGTCTGTCTGTCTCTGTCTCTCTCTCTGTCTCTCTCTCACTCTCTCTCTGTTTCTGTCTGTGACTCTCTCTTTGTGTACAGACCTTTGGCCTCACAATAAATGGCGCGGCGTTAAACGCGCGTCAAGTCTCTCTCTCTCTCTCTCTCTTTTCTCTCTCTCTCCCCCTCTCTTTCTCTCTCTTTCTGCCTGCCTGTCTCTGTCTGTCTATCGCTGTCTCTCTCAGTGTCCCACAGTAAATTGTCCGTCTGTTTGTCTGTCTCTGTCTGTCTGTCGCTCTTAGTAGTCCAGTACCTGCAGTCTAGACGGTTTGGACGGCAAGATTTTGAAAACAGCAGCACCTGTTTATTTCAAATTGCATAACTACAGCTATAATCTTTGCAATCTCAAGCTTTCAAAGAATTAGGTAAAGCACTGTCTCTCTATAAATGCTACTAATACTCCTACTCCTACTACTACTATATAATAATAACAGAGCATTTATAAAGCACCTTGCAAAAGGTTCTACCCGCTGACAATCCACAGTCATGTGTATGCAACGGGCTGCCAACCTGGGTAGTGCCAGCTGAAGAACTGCCTGCCGGCGCTTCATTCAGTTATTTCCTGTCATCCAATTAATATCGTTCACTCACTTTCCTTACTTTCTTCATTCTTTTTCAATTTCTTACGCAGGATGCATGCTATGTGTAACGTGTCGTCCATAACAACGGCCAAACTGGCCTTCTCTTGCGAAAGTTGATGATGGGATTTTACATATGTGCAAGATGATATGGGGCGTTGACACACGGAACCTGGGTTTACAGTCTCATTCGATGGACTATTTTGGGAAATGGAGCCAGAACCAATGTTAAATCCGAGAGAAAAAAATCCCTCTGTAACAAAACGGTCCTGCAGAGATTCGAACCCGCAACCCCAGGATCACTAAGATCACGAGTCCGGCGCTCTACCACTGAGCTATTCCGGCCCTCATGAACCAACTTCCCCTTCCAATTACAGACCTATACTGATATCAAATTAACAAGGCATTTTAAACACCTTCAGTGTCTTTTGGTTAAGCATGGCATTATAATTGTATCCCAGTAAAAATGGATATAGAGAATCATTCTTGCCTCACAGGATTGACTAAATGTACACAAATTATTCACTGGTTCATTCTTCATAGTTTTTGCAACAGCATGACACACTATTGACTGCAGTTTTCTCTCGAGGAAGCTAGTACTGTATAGTTTAAGCTCAGACTGTAATATTATACATCTTTTCTTAACAATAGGAAGTTTTTCAAGATACTGCATGTTCGTCCCTCATGACTGTTAAATATGGAGTTTTCCTGGGATCTGTTCTGAGTCCTGTCTTATTTTCAATCTAGGTAAAAAAAAATCTGCCTTTTCTCCGGTCATTTTGTGAACTATTTGCTGATGATACCACCCTCACACTAAAGATGAGAATCCGAATGAATGAAGTCCGCACTCTTCTGCAAAATGATACTGATCGTCAGCTGGAGCATATGACAATCCACCCCCATAAATCTGTTTTCATGTTAATTACAATGCTACAGATGCGCCAAACCTCAAAAGCAGTTTACTGAAGCTAAAAGGTGGTAATGAATAATCGGAGGAGGTCGGTTCTATTAAATTGTTAAGACTCACTATCAGTAATAATATTTCTTGGTTCAAACACATTTTCTCTGCTGTGGAAAAAGATCTTGCTCAACAGAAATAAAGCATTTTCTAGATCAGCACGCCCGAAAAACAATTTTTTCATGCATACATTCAACCAAACATTGTCTATGCACCCACATGCTGGGACCTAGCGTGTGGCCGCCGTTGTCTGAAATAACTTGAGTTTTACAGACGATCTCTAAAAACCATTTTTCTCATCTGTTCTTTCTAATGACTACAAGCAGGTGGAAATTCCGCATTTTAACCTAAAATGTTATTTCAGTCAAGCAGTCTTCGTGTACTCCATCAACAGACTGATAAAATCCTGACGGTAGGGTAGATACCCCATGAATAACGCTCGTTGTAAGAATACCATTCTCACATTTCGCCCTAGGACTCATATGTTCATGCCCCCTCAGTTACTCTGAAAGTAATTGTCGAACGAGGTGCATGACATTCTTGAACACAAATCGCGTCAACTATCTTTCAAAACAACTGAACATTCCATTTCATGGAAAATGAAAGAAAACGCCTTTTTTCTGATGCTTCTTTATTATTTTTTTTAAAAATGTTTGTATACGCAAAAAGGGTGAACAGGAAGTGATGGAGGATGGGGGTATGTATGTATGTGTATTTGTATGCATGTGTGTGTGTGTATGCGTGTGCGTGTGTGTGTGTGTGTGTGTGTGTGTCTGAGGGCGAGAGGGATGAGGGAGGGGGTGGAAATGGTGGGATAAAGGTAGCACGGGGGAAGGGGTATCTTGACTGTTGTGAACAAATATGTTTGATTTTTTTTTTTATGTGCGTGATCTGTACTTATTATGTTTGATTTAAATATGTTTATGGGAGAAATTCTTAATAAGTGCATGTAATAATGTGATGCAGTGATGGTGCGTGCGTGCTTGAGTGTGTATATGTTTGCGCATGCGGTATGTGTGTGTGTGTGTGTGTGTGTGTGTGTGTGTGTGTGTGTGTGTGTGTGTGTGTGTGAGAGAGAGAGAGAGAGAGAGAGAGAGAGAGAGAGAGAGAGAGAGAGTATATGTATGTTATATATATATATATATATATGTGTGTGTGTGTGTGTGTGTGTGTGTGTGTGTGTGTGTGTGTGTGTGTGTGTGTGTGTGTGTGTGTGTGTGTGTGTGTGTGTGTGTGTGTGTGTGTGTGTGTGTGTGTGTGTGTGTGTGTGTGTGTGTGTGTGTGCAAGCGCGCGCGTACACGCGCATGTGTAAGTGCGTGTGTGTAGAGAGAGAGAGAGAGAGAGAGAGAGAGAGAGAGAGAGAGAGAGAGAGAGAGAGAGAGAGAGAGAGAGGCATGCGACTGTATACTTAAATGTGTGAACTTTGTGTAGTTATGTTTTGCAAGTAAGTTACTCAAATGTATCCAGTGTCTCATTCAGTTTTTTTTTTTTTTTTTTTTATTTCAGTTTACAAAGTCTTTGTGTACAGTTTCTCTTCTTCTTCTACCCTAATTAATGTCCCTCAACAAAAATATTCTCACACACACACACACACACACACACACACACACACACACACACACACACACACACACACACACACACTCACTCACACTAAAACCTTAAGTACAGATACACCCGCCAGCCGAGTCCCTTGATTATGTACCGTCCAACATACACATCTCACATGTCCAACGACTAAACGCTTATCGCTCTAACTCGGTCACAAACCGAAGGGCTGGGAAAATAACCAAACGGCAGACTGTATACATTGCAATGACCAGCCGACACCGATAGCTATTCAAGACTGTCAGGGGGGGAACTGGGGGGGTGCCAGGTACTGCCGCCTTCAGCCTGCCCATTAAACAGAGAACCGAAACACGTCATTAGCTTAGAGTTCAATTGTGGTGGACAATGAGTAGGCGGAGAACGGGACAGTGTGTGTGTGTGTGTGTGTGTGTGTGTGTGTGTGTGTGTGTGTGTGCGTGCGCGCGCGTGCGTGCGTGTGCGTGTGTGTGTGTGTGTGTGTGTGTGTGTGTGTGTGTGTGTGTGTGTGTGTGAGAGAGAGAGAGAGAGAGAGAGAGAGAGAGAGAGAGAGAGAGAGAGAGAGAGAGAGAGAGAGAGAATGTGTACGTGTGCGTGTGTGTGCGCGCACGTGTGTGTGTGTGTGTGTGTGTGTGTGTGTGTGTGTGTGTGTGTGACGTGGAGGGTAGCGGGCAGTGTGTGTGCTAGGTAAAAAAGAAGTAGTGGTGTTGTAGAAGAGAGACGGGAAAGGGGTACTGCACTCGGGTAACAAAACCAACACCTGTTTGCTCTCCGAAAAAAAAAAAAAAAGGCAAGGAGTTCCGACGTAATTTCCGCTCGACAAGAGGCCGGAAGTTAGGCCGGGCTGGCTATTTCATTTATTGATTATTATCAACGTTTCATTTCGGGGTCAGTTTCTTTCTGTAGCAGTGCTTACCCCTTTTTGTTTTTAGTCCTTCTGTGGTAATCTAACACACACACACACACACACACACACACACACACACACACACACACGCACGCACACACACGCACACACACACACACACAGGTGGGCTTAACATTCTGCACCCTTTGAATATCAATATTTGGATGTGAAATGAATAGTGGGATTGAGAAGAGGGGGAGATGGGATGGGAGGGGGTCGGGGGTGTGGGGGGGGGGGGGGGTGGGGGGGGGAAGGGGGGGGGGGGGGGGAGACAGACACACACACAAAGGCGAAAAAGATCAGAGCTGAATGTTTTCTTTACTTAAAAAAAAAAAAAAAATAGAAAAGCACAGCATGCTGTTCATGACTGAGGACATGCAGAAGATGGCGTGACAGGGATTATCCCAGGAGTTGTACTGGACTGTGAGTTGTATTAAGAATAAACAAGTTCATGAAAAACAAACAACAAACAATCCAAACCAAACCAAACCAAATAAAAAAAAAAAACAAACAAACAAAACAAAACAAACAACAAAAAAAAAAAAAAAAAAAAAAAAAACGTTCAGTCCAGGTATCTTAGTTCTTAATTAAGCCTATGTGACAGATTTCCCAGGTCCGTGTGCTTCTTTGCCATGTGGTGCCCACAGCGAAAGCAAATGGAGAGCGCTAGTTTTAATGTCAGGCGCTAAGCTTAGTTTTAGCCTGTTATTGAATCAACACTCCTCCACTAACTTTCAGGTTCTTTTCATGGATGTCAGCACACACACACACACACACACACACACACACACACACACACACACACACACACACACACACGCACGCACGCACGCACGCACACACACACACACGCACACACACACACACACACACTATCAATAAACACACCTCTATTTACCTCAGTAACAGCATCATCTCGTGCATAGGACAAACGAAAAAGAATGTAGTCTGTGCTGAATGTCATTTTTACCTCTGTAATGTCAAAAACGTGACACAAAAATCGACTTTGAATGTACATGATTCAGTAGTTTGCTTTTCACTCGTTAATTTTTGGTACTTTTTTTTTTTCTCTTTCGTCTCTTTTTTTTCTGCAGTGGTATGCATCTCTTTCATTTCATGTGCATAAGATAAATATATCAAAAACTGTTTTTTTATTTTCCTTTTTCATATGATGGAATGTTTAGAAGCCGCTGGCCACTGTTGGCGTCATTGTTTTGTTTGTTTTCTCTCTGTGTTGCACGTGTTGTTCATCCAGCAATACTGTTCCTTTCGCTGTCTTGCACGTGTTGTTCACCCAGCAATACTGTTCCTTTCGCTGTGTTGCACGTGTGTTGTTCACCCAGCAATACTGTTCCTTTCGCTGTGTTGCACGTGTTGTTCACCCAGCAATACTGTTCCTTTCGCTGTGTTGCACGTGTTGTTCACCCAGCATTGCTGTCCCCTTGTTTTTGCTGCATGTGTGTTGTTCATTCAGCATTGATCGTCCTTCTTTTTACTTTACCAGATGCGTTGTTTAGTCAGCATTAATTCACCTGTTTATTTCGCTACATGTGTTGCTTAGACAGCATTACTTCCCATGATTTTATTTTATTGTATGTGGTGTCAGTGAGCATTACTTCCCCTTCTTTTTATTTTACGATGTTTGTTGTTCAGCCATCACTGCTCTCCTTTCGTTTTATTTCTCTAACCAGGATTATTTTCTTTTTGAAGCCAGCATAACTTTCCTTCAATTGATTTTACTGTCTGTGTTGTTCAGCCGTATTATCTCCCTTTGTTTTATTTTACTGTACGGATTTTTCAGCCAGCATTACTTCCCCCATTTTGTTATTTTACTGTCTGTGTTGTTCAGCTACCATCACTTCCCCATTTTGATATTTTACTGTATATGTTTGTTCAGCCAGCATTTCTTCCCCTCTGTTTCATTTTACTGTATATGTTGTTCAACATGCATTAATTCCTTTTTCACTTCACCATAATTAATTGTAGTTCAGTCAGCGTAACTTTCCCTTCATTTTATTTTACTACACACACACACACACACACACACACACACACACACACACACACACATATATATATATATATATATATATATATATATATATATATATATATATATATATGTATGTATGTATGTATGTATGTATGCATGTTGACAAGAGAGAAAATATGACATATTGACATGAGAGTAAATCAGCCAATTTGTCTGATAAGTGATGAGCCAATGTGATAGTAGGATGAAGGGCACAGGGCAGGAGGGGAAGGAGAGAGGTACATGAATACCATTCTAACAATGCCTGACAACAGACACTGGCAGTCAGCACCAGCAGAAGCAGACAATGTAGCAGGTTCTCGCTTCTGAGAACACGTTCTTCAGTGCCACATGACGCTATTGTCCCAACCTTCCCTTTCACTCCCCCTCTTCCTTCAAACCTCTCCTCTGTCTCTTGTGGTTAACATTATCATATTTGCAGACGTGAATGTGACATCTTCATAAGTCGTCTGCTACTGTTTGTGCTTTCAGCCATTAATTCATTTACTTATTTATTCATTAGTTGTATTATTTATTTCTTTGTTTGTTAATCTATTTATCTATTTACTTATCTGATTATTCATTAATTTTATTATCTATTTATTTATTTGCGTATTCATTTTTTTTGTAAAAACCCTGATTAATGTTACTACAACATTCTATTGCTTAAACATAAGAGAGGATAACTCTCACGACGCTTACTATCCTTTGAAAGACATTCCCCCTCCTCTCCTCCCTTCTTATAAGCTGAAATCTCACTCTTTCTTGTCTTCGCCTTGTATGTCTCATCTGTTTGCTTCACACCCAAAAGAAACTTGAGTGCAGGCAACTCTGACACACATAACCCAATACACACACACACACACACACACACACACACACACACACACACACACACACACACACACAGAGAGAGAGAGAGAGAGAGAGAGAGAGAGAGAGAGAGAGAGAGAGAGAGAGAGAAATAGTTTAGTTGTCCTCTAAGCTCTAACACACCTTATTACCATTCAATTCATACCCACTACCAGCTTCACGACACACTCGCTCACACCCTTCATTCACTTAATAGGAGCTACTTCGTCTCCAGTGCAACGGTACAACCAGTCTATTACTTTTGGGTATACCCGCCACCACTCTGTTCCAACAGTCGACAATGTAGTATTCAGTCATCTGAAAAAATAGAAAAAAAAAATCATCCAACGAACCACGAAAGTTACGCAAACATTTTTGTATTCCACCTGAACATCCCTAAATATCATGTTAAAAGTAGGGATTCAATGCTACAATTCTCCTAAAGATTGCAGCAGATCTCTTTAGATAAAGACAGCCAAGAGAAAGCCTAGACATATCTAGGGTTAGCTACAGCCGATGTAAACCAAAGAGAGAATCAACACAATCAGTTACTCTCACTGGACTGTGGCTGGTCTCTTTCAACAGAGAGCATCGAAAAACAAAAAATCACGAAATAGTCCTGAAACTTTGACATACAGTGACTGCAGGTAGAAATCAAAACATGACAATAAATAAGAAGCGTGAAGATGGCATGGAATAGATGACGTTTGAGCATAAACATCAGATTAGGTATTATGAATACCACAACAATATAGATGATGTTCTATGCAAAACTGACCTGATTTTTACAATCCGACAAGTCCTGAAAAAGTGCTGTGAGCAGAAACAGAATCTTTACTCTCTCTTCGTAGACATCACAAAGGCTTTTGACACCCTTAATGACGAGTGTCTGTGGGCTAATCCTATCAAAGCTTGGATGTTCTTCAAAAGTTCTTAATATCACCAGGTGATCGCATAATGTCATAATGGCCTGGATTGTAGGAGATAGCTTCGTGTATGAGCCATTCCCAGTTTCCAATGGTGTAAATCAAGGACGCGTTATGGCACCCACACTCTTCAGCCTCCTGTCCGCTGGCATGATATTTGCTGCTTTCTCCTCGACCGATGGAGGGATCCCATTGCCTGTCGTCAGAAAGCCCCCGGACTGATCATCATTCTGCAGAAAATAGAAGTGATGCTTCAACCTGCTTGGCTTCGTCAGAGTCTAACACTGAAATCGACCGATCAACACTGAACCGTTTGGACAGCTTCACCAATTTGGGGAGAACCTTGACCTCAACACGTAGCATGGGCAAAGAAATTTGAATAGACTTCCAAGGACGAGTGTTCTTTGGAGAGGCTTTGGAATGTAGTGTGAGTGAACATGGCATAAAAATGTGCAGCAGGCCGGCTGTCTACGTGGCAGTAATTATTACGCTCCTGCTGTATGGCTGTTAAGCATGGACACTACTGAAAGCGGTTGAAATCGTCTGAACAATTTCAGCTCTGCTGACTGCACAAACTGAGGGGTATCTCCTGGGAGGACAGGGTGTCCAACACAGAAGCACTTCGCAGAGTTCTTCGTCTGGTATCAGGACACTCATCACAAAGGCCTAGCTCCGGTGGATTGGATACAGTCCATATGGCCGACACACGACTTTCACACATACGGCCGACACACGTCTTCTTCTGGGCATCTAAAAATAAGAGACACTGGCTAGACACTCAAACGCTTCAAAGCTTGCCTGAAAGCCTCTCCAGTAGCCTGTGGTATTTTCCAATTCGGACGGGAGACCCTCGCCACTGACAAGTGCCTGGAAAACTGCTGTTGACAAGGGCGTACAGATGAGTGGACTGACAATGTGAGTATGGTACTGCACA
>JADBJO010000601.1:57500-70000 GCA_016801955.1 Conus betulinus | reverse complement strand
CACTCTGTTGTCTGCGGACCTTCTGACAACAGGAAAATGCTGATGTCTCTTTCTGCTAATCAGACGGAAGATGACAGCATTAGGGAAATCTCGTCGTCCGACACATGTATTTAGAAAGAAAACGATACTCCAGAAGCTGCGAGTGGGACCTAGAGACGTATGGTCCTCGACTGCTGAACCAACCAGTTGGAAGCAATCCTGCGCTACCCTTGACAGCCTGCTCTGTGTTGACATAGAGATTCAGGCACGTGCAAGGCATTCCCTTAAGATGTCAAGGGACATAACTGCTTCCTAGCAGATGCCATTGTTGAATGGCCACTGGACATGACACCACAGAACCTCCACGGGAGCGTCCCCATGGGTGTACCAGCCCATATTTCATGACTGCAGAGCCTATCAACGAAAACGGCACCGTCAAGCAACTGCCGTGTGCATCCCGCAGCCTCACTCGTTACTGTTCTGCTGACAGGTGAAGACAGTACAACTCCAGACACGGCCAAGCTTTTCGCCACATGAGGTCTTACGTGCCGTCTGATGAGGATCCCGGGTTACAGTCTTTCCTGCTGTCAACAGGATTTTCCCTACAGTCAGTGAGTCTTTCCTCACCCTCACTGGGCTTTTCCCCTGTGTCGGGGACAGGAAAATACCGAAGCCTGTTTCGACCAGTCGGAAGGAAGCTAACAGAATTCGGTGGAACACGTCACCTAACAGACATATGAATATCTATCAACAAACGAGACGGAAATGAAAAGGAAAGTTTGGATAGTCTGGTGTCTAATCAAGTTTCTTGCCGTTTAAAACGCCCCACATCGTCGATGCAGACATGTTGTACCTGTAAGAGATAGGGATAAAAAAGGAAAGTCTTTTAAAATTTATTTTCAGCCATACCGGCCGCCGTTGTTAACGTCGCAGACTCCCGGCTAGGAGGTCGTGGGTTCAATTCTCATCAGAGCCACTTATTTTGCGGACTTTTTCTGCCCCGACCGGCTGAGTTTGCTTTGGGCTCAACTAAGAGCCAACAAAGAATCAAGTAAGACTGGGACTACATGCTCTACTTTTGTCCACTTAATGGATGCGTCCCTGAGATATATCGCTCAAATTTCCTGGCCAGTACTGTAGGTGTCTGTATCTCTCGGGCCTGGTTGGTGCCGGGATATGTTACGAAAGTAAGCATAGAGTACAGCCCTGTCACGCGGTTTGAGATTTGCATGAAAACCAGTTGCATCATCTTCATCTTCCTCATCATCGATCAATCAACTTACAAAAAAAAAACATCAAATTCTGTGGCTCTTAAATGCCGTTTTCATGGTGACCCCTTTCCATTACCCTTCCACATCTATACCCTTGATGTAGTTCTTTCAGGGCCATTGGCGTCGGCGAATTCGTGGGGGCTGTCGTTGGACGAATGTGGTGGCGCCATTCGGAAGGAGAGGTCAGTAAGGGGCTTCGTAGGTGATGTCCCGCGTACGTGAAATCCGAACAGGCACCACTGAACTCTATAGCAGTGACCCGGCAGCAGCGCAGTGTCTCTTCTGGTGGGTTGCCTTCTAACCCTTCACACTGATTGCTCCCTCTGGAATTTCAATGCCGGGGCTGCGGTGGGACGGGCCAAGCTGTGGCTGCGGACGGGGGACCGGAGTGAGTGGCGTAGGAACAATGCCACAGAAGTGGCACGGAAAGACAGAAAGCCCAGCGATGTTCATAGTAGTGATCAGGGTACGTGTGGTGGGGGTGGAGGAGTGGGGCTATCCAGGCGTGCTAACATGTCAGATGCACCCCACAGCCCAAGCTATCCGGTGGGCAACACAGAGGGCAGCAGTGGGGCAACACGCCAGCCTGTTGTAACTGCCCCTGGAGACAGCTTGGGATGGGGGTCGTCACTAAACACGGCGGCCTATTACGCGACGCTTGCAGCGTGACGGCCTACTGCGGAACAACTCTTACGGTAATGTGTGTGTGTGTGTGTGTGTGTGTGTGTGTGGACATGGAAATTAATGTGTGATTTCACAGGTTCTTTATAAACACCACGTACTGTAAACACACACACACACACACACACACACACACATCTCATTCATTCCGATGCCCATGTATGCAGTGTATAAAGGCATTGATCGGTCATGAGCCATCCTAAGAAAACCGACAACCGAACTATAAAATAACCCACTAAACTATACCACACGATTAATGGACCCGCTATCTAAACAACGGTTCCAATTAACGATTTTAGGGACCCAGGTGTGCGCGCCAGACTGGCAGCCAGATGATACTGCCACAGAACGAACGAATGACGTGCCTGCCCATTTCGGTCTCAGACAAGCCCCCGCAGCCAATCCCGGGCTCTCTCTCTCTGTGCTGCAGAGCGAGCGACACTGGCAATCCGTCACAGCACAAGAAATACCAACCTGGGTGTAAGGCCTGTTCCGCAGCTCATTCACTCCACTTCCGAAGCGGAATTATGTCGGTTTGTGGTTTTTTTTTTTTTGTTCAGTGTGTGTGTCTTGTGGTAGTAGAGCTCTACCGGAGACTGAAAGTTTGTGCCTATATAGCATGTGGATTACTGTTTCCAATTATTGTCATTTCGTAAACGTTCATTGGCTCGAATCTTGTTTGTATTTCATTCGTTCACTTTTACAAATCCAACATTGAAAGTTAACGTGCAAAGATCCTTGAAAATAAAGGTGGTTTAACTCCAACGATGAAAAGAATAACGGTTTTTTTTTTTTTAGCGTCCTGAAGGTGGCTGTTGTTGGCAATATTTTTTGTTAAAATGTATTTTACTATCGTTGGCTAAAGATTACTCAGACGACTACGTTTGTTTGTATGTAATGTTGAGCGTCGGCTACACGCATAGGATTTAAAAGAAAAAAAAAGAAGAAAAAAGAAAAATAAGGAGAATGAGAGTAGTTTTTGAAAGAAGAAAAGAAAATGCAGTATGAACAAGCAGACGGAATTAGAATTGAAAATATACATCGTAATCTGAACTTATATACTACTTTACACTGTGAGAGTCAAATTATCATATACGCGGAAAAAAAAAAAATCATGTATCTCATTCTCTCATTCACGTATACATGACTCATTATTCTGTGTATATTTCTAATCCGCATATCAAAATTGTTCAGAAACTGTGTTGCAGTTCCTACGTAAGCCTTCTTATACCGAGACTCGATTGTTACCGCCGCAGGCAGAGTGACTTGCAGTCGTGATTTGTGTCCAGGAACCAGAAAACACCCAAATCGCATTACATTTGTCTTATACCTGTGGTGCAACTCGCCACGAAAATCACGTCGGGTACTTCGGCCTTGAAGTGAGACAAGTTGGGAAACAATCGATTGCAGAGCATAGCATGCAAATGGCAGGGATTTTAGACTGGCGAGATAAGCATCGATGACGGCGACGGGACGTGCTGGTCTATATCTGCCGTTCCAGACAAAGTGAATTGACAGGCACGGGGGAGGAGGAAGGCGACAGGAGCTGGTGTGGGTTGTCAGTGTCGTCGTGTGAGCAGCAAGCAGGCATGACCCCAGGACGTCGTGATTCGGGAATCTCTTTCAGCTGCCGTGCTACGCAGTGTTACCCGTGTCTGCGTTTAGCAGGTGAGAGGGAAGAGTTTTTACGTCGTAAATATTTTGTTGTGGTGCTCTCCCAGTGAATGGAAAAGTGCTGTTATGAGTTTTCTGTTGTTGTGCATTTCGACTGTGTGTAAACACACACACACACACACACACACACACACACACACACACACACACACACACACACACGCGCGCGCGCGCGCTCAATTTTCTGTGTGTTTGTCTGTCTGTCGTTTCGGTTCTTGTCTGTCTGTCAATCTATCTGTCTGTTTATCTGTCTCGGTCTGTCCCTTCCTCCCTCCTTCTCCCCATCTCCATTCTTCTACTTCACTGCACCAGGTAGACAGGCAGACAGACAGGTAGACGGACAGGCAGACAGACAGTTAGACTCGCTTACAAACACGCGCGCATACACACGCACACACGCGCGCGCGCGCGCGCGCGCACACACACACACACACACACAAACACACACACAAACGCGCGCGCGCGCGTGTGCGCGCACGCACTCACGCACACATTCTTCCAAGCCCGTTGACATAAGAAAAAAAAAGACTACCCTTTAAAAGCAACGCTGTGAGGTCGATGACATTGTTCTAAACTTCAAGCCTGATCGTTTGTGGTGTATCGACTAACGTACGTAGCGTTGCTGCTATCCAGAATGTAGGAACCAATTGAAGCTATTCAGATTAAATGAGCGGGTGCGGTGGAGTCCGATTCAGTGCGCTACACTGGGCACTAATGCGGGCACGCGTGCGTGTTTTTCAATGTGATCGGTGACGTGTTTTGTTGTAGATCAGTTTCTCTTTTTTCCCAGCGCTGGATTTGCATTTTTTTTTTTTTTTGTTTTTTGTTAGGCGTTTCCCTTTGTTCCCTTTTTTAACCAGCTTGCCTCGTGGTAGGCTGGGCTATAGTAATGATGGAGCATAATGACTTGACGACACTTGAGTGTGTGTGTGTGTGTGTGTGTGTGTGTGTGTGTGTGTGTGTGTGAGAGAGAGAGAGAGAGAGAGAGAGAGAGAGAGAGAGAGAGAGAGAGAGAGAGAGAGAGAGAGAGAGAGAGAGAGAGAGAGAGAGAGAGAGAGAGAGAGAGAGAGAGGAGAGAGAGAGAGAGAGATTATACGTGGGGAGCGCGCGCGCATGGGCGTGTGTGTATGTGTGTGTGTTGTGTGTGTGTGTGTGTGTGTGTGTGTGTGCGCGCGCGCGCGCGCGTGTTGTGTGTGTGTGTGTGTGTGTGTGTGTGTGTGTGTGTGTGTGTGTGTGTGTGAGAGAGAGAGAGAGAGAGAGAGAGAGAGAGAGAGAGACAGAAAGAGACAGAGGAGAGAGAGAGTGAGAGAGAGGTGAAGGCATGGGGAAGAGACAATGGGAGACAGTAAGAGAGAGAGAGAGAGAGAGAGAGAGAGAGAGAGAGAGAGAGAGAGAGAGAGAGAGAGAGAGAGACAGACAGACAGACAGACAGCGACAGAAATGTATGCAGGCAGACAATCAGTCAACCTTCACAATTGTCACTTGTTAATGCAAACGACGAAGACGTCTCGTTCGTTTTGTTCTTTCAGGAAAGAGGAGAAGGAGGTGGGGGTGAGAGGTGAGGGGCTATAGAAAGAGAGAGGACACGGAAGAGTTAAAAAAAAAATGAAAAAGAAAAACCGTTGCCTGTCTTCGTCGTCGTCTTCTTTTTCTTCTTCTTCTTCTTCTTTTTTTCTTTCTTCTTTCTTCTTCTTCTTCTTCTTTCTCTCATCTAGTTCTTCCTCCCTCTTTCTTGTTTGCTATCCCTCTCTATCTCTCAATGTCTATACCACTCCTGGGGTCAGAATTTTTCGCCTCAAAAATGCTCAGCAGTCGCCTCAAAAATGCTCAGCAGTCGCCTCAGAAATGCTCAGCAGTCAAATGGATACATGATCCAGTTCAGGAAAGTCTGTAGGCGGAGGAAGGAAGGGGAAGTAATCCACCCTCCATAACGTCTGTTAACAACTGAAAAGAATTGGTGACATTGTGCACGAACTATCCGTTGAAGGGACCGAGAACTGATATCAAATGGTCAAATATTCCAACTGTTCACAGCCTTGTCAGAAACGAACGTCAACAGTGTGTTGATAATGAATAACTAGTTGAAGAACATTGTGGTGAATATGTGAATCGTCTTCTCAACAAAAGAACTCCGACTCTCCCTCAGAAGAGTGAAAAATCGGAAGTCAGCGGGCCTGGAATGAATTACTTATGTATCCCAGTCATCGAGTAGCAGAATTTATCGTTACATTTGTTTAAAAAAAAACGCTTTTTGTCAAAGGTGTATTTCCCCGAAAGTTGGACTGAGTCGATTTTTTTTGCCGCTTCTTAAGAAAGCGGGAAAATAACCGACTCAGTCCAGCTGTTTAAGAAAGGAGACACAAATAATCGTAATAGTTACAGAGATATTTCTCTCACCGACGTCAGTAGCAAACCTTTTTGCCCCCTATTATCAATGGCAACTTACAAGAATAAATGGACGAAAACAATATTGCTGGTGATGGGTTTAAAAAGAAAAGGAATATTCAATGAGAGAACACACCTTTTCATTACTAGGGCATACCAAAAACAATTTTTACATAATCGTAAAGTTTGTGTAGCTTTTACAGACTTCGGAAAAGTATTCGATGCGATTAACAGGAATTTACTTTGGCCCATTTAGTTGTAATAAAAAAGGAATTTAAAAAATGTTGTTCAAATGTAGTAAAATAATATATTTAAAAATGTAGATTGCTGGATGAGAAGTGGCTCCAGCTTCACAGTATATGCAATGTACGAAAGGCGTGAGGCAGGGAGATATATGCAGCCCTGTACCATTTTCTGTTTTTGCAAATGAGTATACATTGAAAGCGATTAATGATGGTTGACACAGTACTGTTTTGTCGTATAACGCATTAAAAGAATTCATACCCCTATAAGCAGACAGTGTCATTTTGATATCAGAGACAGTTGTAGGGTTTTAGGTTCAGCTGAATAAATCAGCACTGTGAAAATGTGATTTCCGTCAATGAACGGATGTTTGAAACATGGCTTACCTGCTCATAACATTCAAATTAACAGAAGAAAAAAAACTATCTTTCTGCTCTTTTTGAACTATGAAGAATATTACCGGAACAAATCCTCTTGAACCACTGAAGGAAAATTCAAAACAATTGTCTGAAAGCAAACCAACTTAAAAGAAATAAGAAAAAAACAAACAAACACGGAAAAAAAGTAATTCAAGCTGACAAGCATTTAGATTAATCTACTGAAGTGACCGTAAACCATGAAATTGTGCATCACATACATACAGACACACACAGACACACAGACACACAGACACACACACACACACACACACACACACACACACACACACACACACACACACACACACACACACACACACACAGAGTCAACGTCACGGTCCCTCTCACGTTAGTAAGAGTGTGCCAGACGCACAGTTCTCCAAGCTTTACCGCTCCTTATCAATCAGCACGAGGAAACACAAAGCTCACCATGGACGGTCCCCAGGACGTCGACACCGTCCTTGTGCAAGACCTGCTGGGCGCTTTGAAGCTCCTCCGATGTCCGTGGGGGAGGGGGGGGGGGGGGGGGGGGGGGGGGGGGGTGGTTATCACATCGGTGGCAAAAGGATCGTTATCCTTTCCACCTGGGCTGGATCGAATCTGAAGTCTTCCTTTTTCTGTGTTCCCTCTCCCTGTCGCAGTCCTGTGAATTTTGGATTTCTTCTGTCTGCTTCTGTCTACCAGAATTAGATTGGTCTGTCTGTCTGTGTGTCACTGTTTGTGTCTGTCTGTCTGTCTGTCTGTCTGTCTCTGTGTGAGTGTGTGTGTGTGTGTGTGTGTGTGTGTGTGGCGCGTGTGTGTGTCTCTCTAAGAGATCTCTCTCTCTCTCTTTACAATTAACAGCTCATTCACTCTGTGTGTGTCCATGCATGCGTGTGTGCGTGCGTGAGTGCGCGTGTGCATATGTGTGTGTGTATGTGTGTGTGTGTGTGTGTGTGTGTGTGTAGATGTGCAGATATATACGTAGGGGGGGGGGGGGGGGGGTGTGTATGTGTGGTGTCTGTGTGTGTATGCCTGTGTGTGCGCATGTAAATCGGACTGCTGTTTCCAGGGAAAGCACTTTTTTTTTTTCATTGTCCTGTGCCGTCTTCCTTTTTCTATGTGCATGCGTTTTGTTTACCGACAAACGATTATTCAATAGAAAATTACCCAAGACCACTCCCTCGTTGCCATGGATTCTGTAACATCCGCGAAATCCATTCTACACACTTTGCCTGGGCTGACCTGGTCATCTTACCTGAAAATACTAAATACTACCTACTCAGACCTCTGATCACTCCAGCGGAGATCGAAGGGTAAGAAAAAAGAAACTTCTGGACCGAGATTCGAACCATAGACCCCCGGCCTTCTCTCTCTCTCTCTCTCTCTCTCTCTCTCTCTCTCTCTCTCTCTCTCTCTCACTGAGCAGGTAAATACACAAAGGCTACACGCCAGCAGAGGGCTCCACCGGTCATGGCTAGCTTTGTTCGGCGGCGTGTTTGCGCAAGACGGACGTGAACTTTGACACGAAAAACAGAAGTCTAGCTCCAGAATACATGCCTTTACCCTAACCCAAATCAGTCAAGTCCTAATCCAGCCCAGTTCTATCCCTAACCCGAACCCTAACCTGACCATAAGTGTATAAAAAGTTAATAAACAGTTCATAGATAAATTGTGCATGCGATGTGGGAATAATGGAGTTGTCTTTTCTTTTCTCCGTTAATAAATGGGGGGGGGGGGGGGGGGGGGAGGGGGGGGGGGGGGGGGGGGGTCTATCAAACGTCAGTTATAGGCATTTTATGTAAATCATATTTCCAAGCCGTCGGACTGATCAACACCCTGCTAATTCCATCCATACCACAGCGAGGTGAAAAACTAGAACTTAAGTTAATCTCGCCGCTCTGGATACACATAGGTCAATGCTTACATCCGACAGACGTCACTACGTGACGGAAATACGTCACTCCACCACCACCGCCACCACCCCTCCTCTTTCTCTCCCACCCACCTCCTCCCTTCCGCCAACTGAAAAGGTTACGTTTACAGTGAATGAAAACTGTACCTGTCGCATGTAAATGAAACGTTTGTCATTTAGTAATTGCCACGGAAATAACGTGTTTCCGATGCCGAACGTTGGGAATGTGTTCCAAAACCCGGGAACAGTCCCTGAAACAACAATCACACTGTTAATCTCTTAGTTCCGGTTCGGTTTTGTGGCGTTATGTTCCGGTTTGTGACTCCAAGCTCCGGTTTTGTGGCTCCAATCCACAGCTGAAGCCTGACAAAACAACCCACCTCCGCATTCTTTCTCGCTCTCCTGCTCCCCTTCTTCAAAACTGTCGTGACCTAAGCTGCACGAAGCAGCCATTGTCGCATGTCCGTCATTATTGTGACAGCCGTTGACAACAAGACTGACACGTAGCGGTCTGAGAAATTTGCTAGGAACGGCAGCCTTGCAAAACTTCGATGGGTGTGTTCGGGTGCGATTGAAACACCATAGTCCAGAAGAATTCTCTCTGTCTTTCTGTCTGTCGATATGTCTGTCTGTCTCTCTCTCTCTCCCTCTGCCTTCCTCCCTCCCTGACGTAGTAAAGTACTTATAGATCAACTGTGTGTGTCTGTGTGTGTGTGAAGAAAACTCTCTCTCTGTGTGTGTGTGTGACACACACACAGGGACAGACACAACACGCAGAAAACTCACGCACACACACACACACACACACACACACACACACACACAGAGAGGTGAGAGTGGAGTGAGAGAGGTGTGTGTGTGTGTGTGAGAGAGTGAGAGAGAGAGAGAGAGAGAGAGAGAGAGAGAGAGAGAGAGACTTGGGTCGGTAACTGGGTTATGGGATATTTCGCTCAGAAAATTTGGATTAGATTAACACAGAGAGAGAGAGAGAGAGAGAGAGAGAGAGAGAGAGAGAGAGAGAGAGAGAGAGAGAGAGAGAGAGAGAGAAACTTTCGCCCTTTCCGCCCAACCTCAGTTCCATTGTTCGTTATCCACAACCACACCCGTACTGTCTTTAAATAGCACCAGCACTCCAGTCTGCAGGGAGCAATCAATATCAAAACCACATGCATAGTAGACAAAAATATGCACCGTTAAAGAAACTTGAATCCCATCACATTGTTTTCTGTAGAAAACAGTGAAATATGAAAGAATGCATACACGCATGTAACTACAGCGAACAAATTTGAACAGTCTTGAATTTCAATAGAAAAACAAGATGAAAAGTATATATAAACGTACTCCTAGTTTATCTTCACAATCAAACATGTGTCATATTGTATTTGACGCTACAATCAAACATGTGTCATAACGTATTAGAGATATTCCATAAAGAAGAAAAACCATTTGGGCCGTTATAGCCGTTAGTAGCGGCTATTCTTGTAAAATAGAACATCTGGCATCATCCGTGACCCATAATGAACATACCTACACCTACAAATTTTCAGAAAGATCGGCCCAAAAGTTTTGTCTGGAGTGAGTGGAACACATTAATTTTGAAAACGGACCGACAGACACACAGACAGACAGACAGACAGACAGACAGACAAACAGACAGTATCTCTTCGTTCCCATTGTAAAGTACTCCCTGTTCTATAAGAACAGGGAGTACAAAAAAACAAATCTATGCTTTCTTTCTACAAGCATAAAACTACAGACTGTACACTTGTTCCGTGTTTACTCAAGTTTAAAAGAAAAAAGTGCACGGGACTGCCGTATTCAAAATGTCGCGAAAGAGCGCTTGTCTTTCTGCAGAAAGAGGTTCATGTCAAGGTCCTGATCGAGGCGCCAGATTATGGAAAATACGTGGTGTAATATAACATAAGGATAATTTTCTCGATGCATATACTACATCTCTTTATTCATGGGAATGCTTTTTTAAAAGATGTAAACCATCCGACTACACGCCCCAGTGGCTTTGATACAATCAGTCCTGTGTGTAAGTTGGACGCGGCATGGTTGGTTACCAAACTTTGTATTAGAACCAGCTGTGGCGAAGCGCTAAGCGTGGCGGACTCCCGGCTGGGAGGTCGTGGGTTTGACTTTTGATTTGTTGGATAATTCTTTCCCAAATGACTCCTACTTAGAGTTGAGTTTGTATACGGACTCCTCTGGGAGGATTTGGACCAACAGTCAAATTTCATCCACCTAAATGAATGAGTCTCTGAGAGATGTGCTCGAATTCCCTGACCAGCTCTGCAAGTGTCTGTATCTCTCGGGTCTTTTTTTTTTTTTTTTTTTTTGTTGGTTGACGCCGGTGTATGTTATGAAAAGTAAGCGAAGAGTACGGCCCTGTCGTGCAGTCTAGTCATAGACCAGAGCAGAAATCACGGATGCATCATCCGCTTCAACCTCCTCGTTGTCTTCGATCAGCATTAAAAAAAAAAACCCCCAGAACTTTTGTGGACTTCAAGCCCTAGTTCTCACAGTGACCTCAGTCTCGATTAACGCATCACGTCCATGCCCATGCTTTGCTTCTGTCGGGGTCACCGGTACTGGCCAATCCACGGGAACTGGCGTTGATGTGGAGGCGCCCTCCGGAGGGAGAGCTCGCTCACCCTGGCTCGTGGACTTAGCAATTACTGTCCTCAGTCAGGGGTAAAGTAGGCTGTGTCTTGCGTACGTTTGATCAGAAAAAGCGCCACATATGAACATCACTGAAGTGACTCGGCAGCAGTGCAGTGTCTCCTCTGATGGGTTGCTTCCTCACGGCACGACACTGACTGCTCTCTTGTAGACTGCTGTTGCCGGGGCTGTGGCGGGCAGTACGGGACCAGGTGTGGCTGTGAACGTGCAGTCTGAATGAGCAGTGACAAGGAAGATGATGAGAAAGCACACACACACACACACACACACACACACACACACACACACACGCATGCACGCACGCACGCATGCACGCACGCACGCTTTCACACACACAAACACACACACACACACACACACACACACTCAACACACACACACACACATATACACATACACACACTCGCACACACATACACATACACACACGCACACACACACACACACACACACGCACACACACACACACACACACACACGCACACACACGCACACACATATACACATACACACACGAAACAACAAACAAACAAAAAACCAACACACACACACACACACACACACACACACACACACACACACACACACACACACACATTTTTTTTTCCAAATAGCATCGAAGTT
This sequence comes from Conus betulinus, assembly GCA_016801955.1. NCBI lineage: Eukaryota > Metazoa > Mollusca > Gastropoda > Neogastropoda > Conidae > Conus > Conus betulinus. The sequence continues at coordinate 58,145 of JADBJO010000601.1, read as the reverse complement.
TTTTTTTCCACACGTTAGTATGATCAACAGCAATGTAATAAGCAAATTATTTTGCAGATTTTTTTATCTGTCCACTTGTTGTGTCTATAATCATAAGTTATGGCTTTCATAACAATGAAACGTGATTCTGATTTTGATTCTCTCTCTCTCTCTCTCTCTCTCTCTCTCTCTCTCTCTCTCTCTCTCTCTCTCTCTCTCTCTCTCTCTCTCTCTCTCCGATATAAAGTACATCCACAAATATCATATGGTACTGGTTGTGTAACGTATTGTGTTGTTTTGTCATATATGTTACTGTATCGCATTGTATCACATTGCATTACATTGTAATCTGTAATATTGTGTCTCAGTGTATTGTGGCATAGTATATAGTGTCATATTCTTTTCTAGGTCTACTGTGTTGTATTGCATTGATATTTCATGGGATTTGTATTGTACTACATGATATGGTGTTGCATTACATTGGACTAATATAAGTCTAGTAATATCGTTAGTCTTACCCTTGTGGCTTTGGCAAGGAGTATGTTTTCTGTTAAAAAAGTGAAAAAGAGAACTGCAAATTTTAATTTCAGAGGTGGAGTGAGAGTGCAGTTAGATTAATCAATGGTCCCTCTAAAAGAATTAACATTAATGTATTCTGCAGCGGGG
>JADBJO010000601.1:25000-27500 GCA_016801955.1 Conus betulinus | reverse complement strand
ATGTCGTACCGCTGTGACGGCTACTATGACTGCGGCTGCGGGGCCAACTGTGATGAGGATGGCTGTTCTGGCCTGCCCCTCAGTAAGGCTCTATGGCTCGCTTCTCATGTCCCCTTATTCATTTATTCCTTTATCTATTCATTTATTTTATATATTGTCTGTTTAAGTACTGACTTATCCTGTCTCTGTATGTCTGTATGTCTGTCTGTCTCTGTCTGTCTGTCTGTCTGTCTCTCTCTCTCTTTACCTCTCTCTCACTCAATAAGACAGATGACAATGTATGTTCAGACCATGTTTGTTCCTTAGTTCTAAAAGATATCAAGGTATAAAGAATCTTGGTTTCCACTTTGTAAAGCGTTTAAGACCAGAAAAATATTGATGTCCAAAATGCTTGTTCTTTTTTCCTAAAGACTATTCATTTTGTCGTCAATAGGACTGTGCATGTTTGCCTTCAGACGGGCCAATGCCATTATTAATGAGTAGAATCTGAATCTGCCCCCCCCCTCTCTCTCTCTCTCTTTTCTCTTTCTCTGTCTCTCTGTCTGTCTGTCTCTTCTCTCTCGGTGGGTCTGTTTGTCTGTCTGTCTGTCTCTTTCTCTGTCTCTGTTTGTCTGTCTGTCTGTCTGTTTCTCTCTGTCTGTCTTTCTTTCTCTCTCGATGGGTCTGTTTGTCTATCTGTCTGTCTCTTTCTCTGTCTCTATTTGTCTGTCTGTCTGTCTGTCTGTTTGTCTGTCTCCTGTTACAGATTGGGTACAGGCTGAAGTGCAGGATTGTATGTGACAGTTACCGTCAGATAAGACAATAAACAGTTATAATGAGTTACTGCTCGGACCGAAACACAGGTCATGCCCAGGAATTGTTGTGTGATGTTCATGACCTGAAAACGTAAGCTTACTTAACCAAAGACATAGATAAGCACCTAAAAGACATAGCAGCAGCTTTCAGGTAAGGAATATCTGCATTAGCCATCCATTATCTTAAATATCGAAAACGTAATAATTGTGAACTGCTTTCCATCCATTGTTTCAAATATCGAAAAAGTAATAATTGTGAACTGCTTTGTCTTTTAGATAAAGTCTTAAGAATACTTCTAAGTGAGTCTGCCGAAAATAAGGACAACAAAATTACCTGACAACACACGACGCGTTTCAACCTCACAGGTCTTCTTCAAGCAAGATAAAACAACACTCCGGACAATGAAAACGAACGAAGAACGAGCAATATCATATCTTTTCATATTCGGCAGAAGATGGGCGTCCATGCTTTTCCTGCAAGAATCACAGGCAACCGAAAAAACGCTTTGCCCTGCCCTGCCCAGCTCTCAGGAGCATTAAGGAAAGGGTAATCAAACCCAGGTATTACAGGACAGCTACCTTGGTTTAACACTGAGCCTGCTCTGTTCGTCTTCATCTGCTGAAGCAGTTTAAAAAAATCTTTCACTGAGTTTGTTGAAAGTCTTTAAACATATAGATATTGTCATTTCCATTTCTCTTTTTTCGATTCGCTCCGTATTTCGTTGCATGTAATGATTCCACTTTTTTCATATTCACACACACCTCTTCACCAGGCGCCTTGGTCTATTATGCTAAGCGATGATCTGAATCTGAATCGGAATCTGCATCCATCTGCTGTTACAGGTCGCCTGGAGACGATCGCTATTGGTGGCAGTGTCGGCGTGGTGGTCTTCCTCGTGGCCGCCATCTTGGGCCGCCGCTTAGAAAAGCACCGGAACTGGGATAGGGAGAGAGGTCATGGAAAGGTCAGTCCTCAGAAGACTGTCCGTCAGGGCTGGTCATCGGCCAAGAACGGCAAGGTCAAGGCCGGCTACACCCCGCAAAGCACCAACCCGTCTTCCCCGAGGAACCCGCCCTGTGTTATCAAGTGTCGGAGGTCCCCTGAAGGACCGTGGCGCGTGGTGGGGGACGGGATGGGGAGAGAAGGGTGGTGGGGAAGATTGGGAAGGGTGTGTGTGTGTGTGTGTGTGTGTGTGTGTGTGTGTGTGTGTGTGTGAGAGAGAGAGAGAGAGAGAGAGAGAGAGAGAGAGAGAGCGCTCGCAAGCAAGCGTGCCCATGCGTGTGTGCATAATGCGCGCGCGTGTGTGTACGTGCGTGCGAGCGCGCGTGCGTGCGTACGTGTGTGTGCATGTGTGTGTGTGCGAGCGTACGTGCACATGCGCGTGTGCGCGCGCGTGAGAGAGAGAGAGAGAGAGAGAGGGGGGGGGACAGAGACAGAGAGAGACAAGACAAGACAAGACAAAATTCTTTATTTACGAGGATAATAGATAAGCACTGATGTGCTTTTTTACATCCAGTCCTGTCCCTGAATAGGGTCAACATTAGATAAGGCAACAAAAGAAGCATGCAAAAGTGACTAGAACTACAATACGATACAAAAAAAAGTAAAATGGGAGAGAGAGAGAGAGAGAGAGAGAGAGAGAGAGAGAGAGAGACGAAGGAGCGAAAGGAGTGCAGGGAAGGGGGCGACAGAGACAGAGAGCGAA
>JADBJO010000601.1:0-15000 GCA_016801955.1 Conus betulinus | reverse complement strand
GACCCATTGTCTCATGTACTGTATGCCCAATGGTTATGTTAAACAAAAGCTCGTTCTGAGTGTAATGATATTTTATTGTGATGGTGTAGGTTAGTAAAACATGGTTCTCTGTGTGTGTTGGTTGCAGTGTCTGCGCTTTCACGTTTGTTCATAACCAAGATTGCATTTTCTTTAAATGTAGCTAGCTGTTTTGTAATTAAGAATACTATGTACTAGTAATTGTCTTACTTGTGCTAAAAGAAAGAAGTGATAAAAGGAAGTAAAAGAAAAAAATGTTAAAACTTCAAAATCTCTTTTTAGTTGATTGATTGAGTGAGAACATTGCTGTCCTTGTTCAGGTGAACTCGGGATAACTCACAGGAACTGACTTTTCGGGTGGTGGGGGTTACACATAGAAAAAAAAAACGGACATGAAACCTGCCTCAGAGTCAGGTATCATATAGATCAAGGGCTGGACTGTGTGATGAATATGTTTTGGTACTAGCTGATTGGACTACAAAAACCAGCTGCAGCTTTGAGTGCAAGAGAGAATATATAGCGCTTTGGGCCTAAACTGTAACCGTGGAGTTGGACCAAAGAAGGACCGCCTACTGAATTGTTCAGCCTCCATCCCTAGACCAGCTGTCGCACCTGTCCCAGTAGAAAGAAACTCGTGGAGAGCGTGGTAGCAGAGAGTCCTCAGAAGAGAAGCCCCCTTCAAGCAAGTGTTTCAACCTTTATCTCCTGAAACTCAAGATTCATGACTGCGGATGTCCCTCTGCTGCACCTTTTTTTCCCATCTTGGACATGCTCATTTTCCACTTAATGGCTAGCACACTAACCACTGCCACTGAGCCACTGGGACACCTGATTTTTGTAGGAAAGTTAAGCCTTATGAAGTTCACTTTTTTCCTCCTTGACCAGATCCAGCTTGAACACCTTTCTGCTGCTTCTGCCATTGCTTTCAGGGCTCTGGTTTTTTCCCTCCCTGCAACTGAGAGCTGTTTCATGAGGCTGTATGCAGACGTTCCTACAAACCCCGTAGCTCCAATTTCTGCAGTGAGGATTTGACCTGATAGCCTTCTCTCCTCAGGCTGTTTGCCAGATCAGCATACTTTTCAGTCTTGTAGATTTGAGCTGCCTCCATTCTGTTCTCATATGGCACCGTGCTCGATCATGCTCAGCTGCTTGGTTGACTGAGAGTGGACTACTATGATGTCTGGTCTCATGCCACTGGGAGGTCTGCAGTGCACTCCCAGTCATCTGCACCGTCCAGCAGACTCTGCCTGCATGTTCCGAGTGTCTCTGTTGTTCTTGGCCATGATTTGCTGCCTCCTGCCGTGAAAAATGTTGCGGGTGCTTTTGAAGTCCCGACTTTCCCTTTTGTGGTGTTGGTACTAGCCCAGACTGCTTGTACAATCTCTTTGAGCACTTGGTTATGCCTCCATGTGTACCTTCCTTGAGCCAGGGCTATTTTACATGAGCTTAGGACATGCTCCACTGTTTGTTTTTCATGGCAGAGGGGGCATGAAGGACAAAAAGAAATATGGCATTTTCTGTTAAGAACGCTCTCTCTCTCTCTCTCTCTCTCTCTCTCTCTCTCTCTCTCTCTCTCTCGCTCTCTCTCTTAAATATAAACAAAAGCATCACCATCTTATCTGAACTTCCTTAAAACCTTGCCTCGGACTTTGTATCACTCCTTGCGGCTTCTCACTTTTCCACGCCCCATCCAACCTCCACAATCCCACTCTCAGCTCTACCACTACAAAGATCCTTTCTTCCAGTCCAGCCGCAAACTCATGCTTGCACATATTAAAAACATACAATTCACCTCTGGAATCACTTTCCCGTCTTCCCCAACATTTCAAACAGCAAACCACGATCATCATGCCCATAACCAAAGCCAGGGCTACTTTACATGAGCTTAGGACATGCTCCACTGTTTGTTTTTCATGGTAGAGAGGGGCATGAAGGATCGTCTGTTTTTCCCTACTTCGCCAGGTTTGATTTGAGGGCAGAAGGTCATATGCAGATCTGAGAATGAAGCTGATCCTAAGAGGGGCCATGTGCCAAATGTCATTCCAAGTGAGACTTCTTTGGAGTGCATCTCCCACGTTGTCCATTGCCCTTGCTGGCTCTGCTGGACTGCTTTTTGGAGTCTTTTTTGGTCTTCTTCTTTTCTCATCTCCTGAATCATCATGTCTCTTTTGGCTTTTCCTTTGGCCTTTGACCACCATTCAGTTTTGGTCACCCCCAGTCCTTGTCTGTTGGTCTGTGTGTGTGTCCTGTTATTTCTCTGATCTTGAGGATTTCTTTTGCAGAATCCATCGCCTCTTGAACTTTCCATTTTCGGCCTGTCTAGTGTCTTCAGCTGGGGCTTGATTGCTTCTACCACCTTGTCTGCTGAGTCCTCCAGCATGCTTTGAAGTCTGATCTTCCCTGCTTTGTATTCCTCCAGGAAGGATTTCAGTGGTAGTTTCAGCTTTGCTTGGCGACAGTACAGCGCTATGTCAGTCAGACAGGGTGGGACACCAAGCCATTTCCTTGTGAACTTGTTGATTTTGGATTCCATTGCCTCCACTATGCTGGTGCAAATGTCGTATATCATCAGAGGCCATAGGAGCTTTGGTATCAGCATGAACTGCAGACACCAGACCTTGTATTTGCCAGGGAGCCCACACTGGTCAATGGTCTCCAAGCCTTCTTCCGACATCTGTTTGGTTTCTTTTGCTCTTTGTGTGTGTCTTTCAGCGTATCATCATACCATCTTCCAAGGCTCTTGACTGGCTCTTCTGTGACTGTTGGAATGGTCTGGTTGGCAACACTGAAGACCGCAGATTTGGCCACTTTTCCTTCCTCAGTGAGAGACTCCGTGATTTCTTTGGCTTGAACTTCATTCTGGATGAGGCGAGTATGTCGTCCAGCCTCTCCAGCACATGACGTGTCTCGTCTTCTCTGGATGAAATCACTGTAGTGTCATCCATGAAGGGCTTGAGAGGGGGCATCTTGTATCCATCGCCAAGTCTATTTGTCTTGCGTTGCTTGTTTCTGCTTTCAAGATGACTTCCATTGCCAACACGAACAGTACTGGGTAAATTGCACAGCCCATTGCAATGCCCACTTCCAAATTGATCCAATCTATTGTGTACTCCTTGGTAGAGAACCGCATTGAGAAGCCATCGAAGTATTTCTTGAGCACGTCGCCGATGTTCTTTGGCACATGGTACGTCTCAAGAGACTACTGTATCATCTCATGGGGTACAGATCCATATGCGTTTGCCAGATCAAGCCACACTACGTCCAGGTCTCTCTTTTCTGTTTTTTGCTCTTTGGATTGCGTCCCAGATCATTGTGGTGTGTTCTACACAGCATTGGTAGGACACTTGATTTTGGAGTGAAAAGCCTCGCAGACGAAACGACAGGAAAATGAAGGGTCATGTGGATCGTGCTTGCATAGAAAAAGAAACGGACATGAAACCTGCCTCAAAGTCAGGTATCATATAGATCAAGGGCTGGACTGTGTGATGAATATGTTTTGGTACTGGCTGATTGGACTACAAAAGCCAGCTGCAGCTTTGAGTGTAAGAGAGAATATATAGCGGTTTGGGCCTAAACTGTAACCGTGGAGTCGGACCAAAGCCTCCGACCCCCCCCCCCCCCCCCCCCCCCCCCCCCCCCCCCAGACCAGCTGTTGCACCTGTCGCAGTAAGCTCAGCATGCTGTTATAAGTTCAGCGTGATCGCGGTCCATGCACGGCCCTGTTCGGTGAATTGTCTCCATCATCACTTAGAGCAGCAGACAAGTAGTATAGTGGTTACATTTTCAACCGACCGACTCTTTCTTCTGGACATCTTTCACTGGGCTTCCCAACGGTTCTCAAGAGGCGACGGTTCGAGTTAGGCGATTTGGCTCTAGGTAAGTAAACTTTCCTTTCTTTTCTCTTTTCTTTTTTCTTTCTTCCTTCCATCTCTTCACTCTCTCCTTTCCCTCGGCAGGACTTTGTGTTGTTTTTGTTTTTTTTTACTTCATGATTGTACATGTAAGCTAAGCCTTTTATTTATTTATTTATCTTAAACTTTTTTTTAGTTGCTGGAAATGTGTGAGGTTAAACTTCACATGTGTGTGTGTGTGTGTGTGTGTGTGTGTGTGTGTGTGTGTGTGCACGCGCGCGCGTGCGCGTGCGCGCTCGCGTATGTGTGTGTGCGCGCGTGTGTGTGTACTCGCATTTGGTAAGCTCACATTTTCAGAGACCTATTTTTGTCTTTTTCATAGATCCTGTCCCAGTTTGACTGTCGGAAACATTTCAAAACAATTTAGACCGAAATTGGTTATTACTAATTGAAAGAAAAATCAATGTTTTACGGTTAGATTTCAAAACAGAAAGGTCATTTTTATAAGAAATCGAAAAAAAAAAAAAAAAAAAGCTAGAGCATCCTAGTGTTGCCTAACTGAATATTTTTTTTTAGGTTAACCTCTTCATTCTGTAACAAAAAAATTGACTCCATCTGTGATCAATAATGCAGTTAAAGACCCACGTAAAGATCGAAGGAACCTCTTTGTACGATTTTGAACGTACTGTGTGCACACGTGGGCGCGCGCGCGCGCGCGCGCGCGCGTGTGTGTGTGTGTGTGTGTGTGTGTGTGTGTATACATATATCGAGTTCACACAGAGCGCATTCTGCCGTTTATATTCAAATGTTTGGGCAGCTATCACCCCACCCCTACCCCCTCTACTTTTGTTATGACAATCATCAAGTGGACGATAATTTCTCCTCCTCGTCCTCTCTCTCTCTCTCTCTCTCTCTCTCTCTCTCTCTCTCTCTCTCTCTCTCTCTCTCTCTCTCTCTCTCTCTCTCTCTCTCTCTCCGCCTCACTGTCTCTATCTCTCTATCTGTCTGTCTCCTCCTCCCCCCGCTGTCTCTCTTCTCTTTCCCCGATGTTCGCGCGCGCGTTCGTGTGTGTGTGTGCGTGCGCGCGCGCGCGCGCGCGCGCGCGCGTGTGTGTGTGTGTATGTGCATGCGTGCGTGCGTGGATGTGTGGGTGCCTGCGCGCGCGCGCGCGCGCGCGCGCACGTGTGTATATGTGTGTGTTGAGTATGTTCGTGTGTGCACGCTCGCGGGTGTGCATGCGTGCGCGTGCGTGCGCGTGCACACGCGCGCGTGTGTTCATATGTGTGTGTGTGTGTGTGTGTGTGTGTGTGTGTGTGTGTGTGTGTGTGTGTGTGTGTGTGTTTAGGTGTTCGTTTTTTATTTTTGTTTACTCTGTGTCTGTTCGATGGTCTTTGTGTCTACACGTCTATCTCTTCATCTGTCTCTCTTCCCTGTGTGTCTTTCTTGTGATGAACATGTATGGCGGTTATTATGGAGACAGAAGTCATTTGAGGTAAGCAACTTCAACAATTGGTATGTCGACATAAACGGGTTTAACAGCGTTATGTAGACTGAACTTTTTGACAGTTAGACAGAACTTCATTACGCGAAACAGGTTTGATAGTTATTGTGTAGACAGAACTTTATTGTGCGAAACAGGTTTGATAGTTATTGTGTCGGCAGAACTTTAATTCTTGTTGCGAGACAGGTTTGATAGTTTATTGTGTCGGCAGAACTTTATTGTTGCGAAACAGGTTTGATAGTTATTGTGTCGGCAGAACGTATTGTTGCGAAACAGGTTTGATAGTTACTGTGTCGGCAGAACTTTATTGTTGCGAAACAGGTTTGATAGTTATTGTGTCGGCAGAACTTTATTGTTGCGAAACAGGTTTGATAGTTATTGTGTCGGCAGAACTTTATTGTGCGAAACAGGTTTGATAGTTATTGTGTCGGCAGAACTGTATTGTGCAAAACATTTTTGAAACTTCTCATTTAGCTTGAACTTAATTGTGCTAACTAGGTTTTGACAGTAATTGTGTGAACAGAACTTGTTTACAGTTATTGTAAAACACACTTCACTGCAGTAAAACAGGTTTGACATCTATCGCGTTGACAGATCTTTGTAGTGAGAAACAGGTTTGACATTTATCATAGAGACAGAACTTTATGGTGGTATACACGTTTGATAGTTATGATGTAGACAAAACTTTACTGTCTTAAGTTTTCGTCAATCATTCTTTAAAAAAAATCATACATACGATTGAACTTGCTCTGTTTTTCTTTCACTGAAACTGCTTGGAGATGGGATTGCGTAACAGAACAGTGTTCGCAGATTTCATTGTGTAATTTTTGTCCCCACCCTTCTCACCCCCCCTCCAACACCCTCCCCCCTGCCGATATTCTATAGACTGTGACTCCATAACTTACATCTAAACAATAGAAGGATACATTGTACTCGTAACAAGACAGTACAGTACAGTACAAAGAGTTCTTTGTGTACTATGCAAGCAGCCATTCATCTGTGCGTCATTTCTTAATGGATTAAAAAGATTTTTTTTTTTGTTATAGTATGATTGTGTATCAAAAATGATTTAACAAACACGTTAAATCTGTTTGACATTTTAGACAATGTAATAATTCAAGTGTTCGAGGGGTTTTTTTTGTTTGTTTTTTTTTTTTTAGTCGTAGAGGAGGAAAGAGGTGCGGGTGGAAGGCGGAGAGGATTGTTTTCAGTATTGGTGTTGAAATAACAATAACAATAGGGATACATTCTACCGCAACAGGGGAAACGCCTGCAAAGGAAATATTCAAACAGTTCGACCAAAGCAACAGACATACATTGTACTGTCTAGAAAATATCAGTCTGTGAGGACGAAACATGAGAGCATCCATTTCGATAATAATCTTATGGAGATGAGGGGGCGGGGGCAGGAGGAGGTTGCGTTAGGTTGGGGGGAGGGGGAGAGGGGAGACGAGAGGGGCAGCAGAGGTGTGTGTGTGTGTGTGTGTGTGTGTGTGTGTGTGTGTGAAAATTGCTACCTTCCTGACCCTGCGCATGCATGCTGTTAGGCAGCGTCCCAATCATTGCATCCTTGCTTTGTTACAGGAGCACACTGACGGTCATGGAGATGATCCAATTCTCTTCGTTCTTCCTTGTGGTGACGACTGTTTTCGTGTTGATGGCAGTGACCACAGCCAATGAGTGCAAAGTTGGTGAGTGTTTGTCTGACTTGTCACCAACGGAACTTGATTCGCTCAGCGGGTTGTGCATAGCTTTCTGCTGCTGTGATTGGTGGTATGAACATCTGTTTCTTTCCTCTCTTTCTTCGGCGACTTTTTCATCTTTTGAAGGGTGAAAAAAAAAAAACTGTTTTGTACATGTGTGTGCTACAAACAACTCAGGTTTTAAAAATGTTGTGAGATGAATTGTAGTCTCTCTCTCTCTCTCTCTCTCTCTCTCTCTCTCTCTCTCTCTCTCTCTCTCTCTCTCTCTCTCTCAGTACGTTCCCCCTATTGACAAATTTATATTCATCCGAGCATGCTAATGTACACAACTGCCGGCCGGCAAAAAAACTGTGCAACTATGGATTATGCATGAGAGCTAGAGAGTGGGTGCACGCGCTGTGGTGTGTGTGTGTGTGTGTGTGTGTGTGTGTGTGTGTGTGTGTGTGTGTGTGTGTGTGTGTGTGTGTGTGTGTGTGTGTGCGTGTGCGTGTGTGTGTGTTTTAGCGTGACGGAGTTGGTTTGGGAGGGAACAGGAGGAGGGGGGGGGGAGGGGGAGGGGAAAGAAAGGCGCCATATGGTATGTGTTACTGCAGATTCAAGATATGGGCTGTTGGTCTGTATCATTGAAATCGTTCATCTCTCTCTCTCTCTCTCTCTCTCTCTCTCTCTCTCTCTCTCTCTCTCTCTCTCTCTCTCTCTCTCTCTCTCTCTCTCTCCTATCCTTGTATATGCGTAATAACAACCCTTTGGTTGTGTTACTTAAACTTTTTGATGCGCAAGTCCCACCAATCGCTCAGTATGGAGAGGAGTTATGGGATATGTGGTAAAGCTGTTGCTGAAATGGAAAAAGTTCACTTGTTTGCTTTAAAAAGATTCTTGGGAGTGCAACCTAAAACACCAAATGATTTTGTGTCTGGGGATACAGGTCGATACCCTGTATACATCAACTCCTATTTACGATGCATTAGTTACTGGTTGAAAATTCTACCCATGGATGAGAAAAATTACCATATATGGTGTATAAAATGTTGCTTAGTTTAGAATTAAAAGGTAAGAAAAATTTGGCGTCTGACATTCGAGATTTTTTGTATCAAAATGGGTTCGGGTTTGTCCGGGTCAGTCAAGGTGTGGAAAATGTCAACATCTTTTTAAAAGAACTACGTCAAAGGTTGATTGATAACCGATGGCAAAAATGGGGAGGAACACGTCCAAAATAGTGACAGGTATGCTTTTTATAGAACATTTAAATCATCTAGGAATTGTGAAGCGTATCTTTTGCTCGACATTGATAGACATTTGAAGACATATATGGCAAGAATGAGATTTGGAATAGCCGATATATCCGCACAGAAGAATCGGTATACTAATGTTGATGATGATGCTATTGTATGTCCATTATGTAAGAATGCCAAAGACGATGAACAACATTTTTTGCTGTGCTGCCCTGTCTTCCAAGATTTACGAAACAATTTTATCCCCCCTAAATATCTCAAAGGCCCATGCCTGTTTAAAGTTGTATTGCTCATGGCAAATCGGAACGAAATTATATTGAAGAATGTTTGCATATATTTGTATAAAGCATTTAAAAGACTTACTATACTACTCAGCTAAAGTATTCTTAGATTACCCAGTCGAAATGGATTAATGCTCAACTGTTATGTCAATTAATATAATTGTCTACCTATTCGCTGTTTTATGCAAAATCGTATTGTCCATGTATTGTACTCCCTTCAGAAGGGGCTATGGCCTATACTGAATAAACTTCCGCTTCCGTTTCCGCTTCCGTTTCCGCTTCCGCTTCCGCCTCCTATCCTTAGTCAAATATTCGTACCGCTTGACGCAGATGGCGTTGCTTTATTAGCTTAAGTCGTTTCTGAATTGGCGTAGAAAGTTAAACATAAGACCTTTTGCTTCCTCGGACTTTCGCTTTAGTCTTAATATTAGCAAGGGAAATACAGATCCACTGTTGTTCAGGAAAGATGGATATTTAGCCCGCAGAGGAAGCCTGACTTGAAATGAAGTCTCCGAGCTGGTTCTGGTTTTTCTCATTGAAACACATCCAGGCAGATAAAAAGATCGACTCTGGTGACACACTGAAAGTCTTTACTCCTGCAGAAGACGTACAGAGATCCGAACAACTGTCCCAAAATGGATACTTGTTCTTCAGCTTCAGATGAATGCATAAAACGCTCTTTGTAAACAATCCAATTCTCTGCTGGATATGGTGTATGAAGTTGCGAGTTCCAGGATCATTGCGTAATATGCCCAGTGATGAAAATGCACGAAATAGTCCAGAAAATAAAGGAACCATGACGTAGATTAGCCAGTCAAATGCATGAGACAGTGTAGAAACAACACCTTGAAGGACATATAATCATTCGTCTGCGCTAACCTCATTTAGTCACTCAACGTTGCTTGGACCGTTGAGTTTAAAAAAAATTTTTTTTTTTTTTAATTATTTTTTTATTATTTTTTTAATAGATATACATCTAAAGCAAAACCACAGCATTAAGGTTCACAAGGGGTAGCCGGCTGTATCTACTACGACTGCTGACTATATTTTCGTCTCACAGCTTATGAAGAGGATGGCGAGGGGACAGATTGACATTACTGAAATTGAATTCGCCTACAGTTCGGAAGAATTGCAGATGACAGTTGAGAGAGCAATCAGCGGTTGGCTCTGATACAGCAGATGATCATGCTGCAGATCACAGATGAGGGACCAGCCGGCGGCTGGCATTTAGCTCGCACAGTTCTTTGTCACAGCCGAAGAAAGAACAATTGTCACGTTTCGGGCACAGTCCCTGCTGTACATATAACACTTTCCATGACTTCTTCTTCTTCTTTGGGAAAAGTTAGAAGTGTTTGTCTTTGTTTGTTTCTTTGTCGTTTTCTTACTTATCCTTTTTTGTTTGCTTTTTTATCGATAGTAACATAGTCTTGATATATGATTTGACTGATCGATTTCTAAAAACACTGATTTGTTAGTTACCTACCTGATGACAGAGGAATATTTGATATGTTTCAGCTGTTTGATTTCACTAGATAGCATTAATGAAACTAAACGAGTCTGCACTGCTGAGAAAGATGCCAGTCAATATTTTCAGACGCATAGCATTGGCGAAACACATATGAACACACAAAACACAAGGTATAAAGTAACGCAAATTCAATACACAATACGAACTAGTGGACTCTTTGTGGACTCTTTGTATTTCTACAGCATTGGTAGGACACTAGGATTTTGGAGTGAAAAGTCTAGCAGACGAACGACAGGAAAATGAAGGGTCATGTGGATCGTGCTCGCATAGAAAAAGAAACGGACATGAAACCTGCCCCAGAGTCAGGTATCATGTAGATCAAGGGCTGGACTGTGCGGTGAATATGTTTTGGTACTAGCTGATTGGTCTACAAAAGCCAGTTGCAGCTTTGAGTGTAAGAGAGAATAAATAGCGTTTTGGGCCTAAACTGTAACCGTGGAGTCGGACCAAAGAAGGACCGCCCACTGAATTGTTCAGTCCCCCCAGATGAGCTGTTGCAGTCCCTGTGTAAAAGAAAAGTGTGCTGTCCCTGTGTAACGAAAAGTTTTAACTTCTCGAATGGTTTACTCCCAGGGAGTTAAACTGTTCATTTGTAAATCTTAACTCCCTGGGAGTTAAACTAGAATATAAAAAACCTAACCCCCTCTGTGTTTCAGTTTGACTCAGGGGAGTTTTTCTGACATACCACCAGAATGACTCCCACCCACCACCCACTCCCCGCACCTCGCTACCACCCATGCATCTTATATGTTTTATTTCGAAATGAATGTGTGTGTGTGTGTGTGTGTGTGTGTGTGTGTGTGTGTGTTCTTACACTAACTTGCCAGATCAAGACTTGTCAGGTAGAATTGTTTCCTTCGGTATTATTGGTTTTCTGTGAATTAGTCACGTGTCCTGAATTTTATTGAAAAATGTGTGTTTTTGACTGGTATGGCTGGAGCGAGTCAATACAAACAATTTTTACGTCACGTCGCGACTACTCGTCATTCTCTCCCCACCTTCCTTACCCTCTCAACACCTCCCCCCCCTCCCTAATTTTGCGGCATGACACAATGAAAAATTGAAAATTTTTCCATTTCTACACCATTTGAGTGTAATGGCCTACACTTATGGGTGACTGATAGTCGGTATTTCTACCAAAGGCATCAAACCATTAATTCATGTATATACAGACTTTACATACAGATTATATACAAAAAGGCATAGTAAAATATCAAGGACATGCATAGATGAGCACATGAATATGTACACGGACATTTCCTTTCCCTATGATGATGATGATCATGAACATTAAATCCCCTTCTCCATTCTCTTACAGAAAGACACCTGGGAATAGGTGGGTGGGGAGTCATCTTAGTCATGATCAGATGATCAAACTCCCCCTCTGTTACAAAGTAACTCCCTGGGAGTCAGAAAAACACGTGTACACATTAACTCCAAGGGAGTTTATTCTAAACTATGAAAAACTGACTCCCCTTAGTGGGCAGGGGGAGTACACCTGGATTAACTCCCGGGAGTTAATCTGTACTAATTCCCAGGGGGGTCATTCTGTTACAGGTTGGGAGTTAAGTCTGATATATGTACAAAATGACTCCCTCCTTAATGTTTTCAAGAATCTGTTGAGATTGTACAAAAAAAAGATTATAGAACATTTTGAAGTTTTACTGAGTGGTGTTATTTTGGCACAGGGTGGGAATCATTCTAGTTTAACTCCCAGGGGAGTTAAAATTTAGGCCTACATATGAACAGTTTAACTCCCTGGGAGTTAAACCATTTGGGGAGTTTAAAACTTTTCGTTAAACACATTGTCACGTTTCGGGCACAGTCCCTGCTGTGCAGATAGCACTTTCCATGGCTTCTTCTCCTTCTTAGCCCCCGCCCGATCCTCCTTTGCTGTCAGTGTCGTTTTAAACCTTTGGGATACCATCTCTTCTGGAATCGCGACATGTCTCAATGCCAGCTGATTTCACTGTCGCTCTGTTTAAATACTTCTCAGTTTATTTCTTGTGCAGGCGCTTGTCACGTCCCCCTCGACTAGGATACAGTTCTACACGTCATGTCATCACCTGTGATGTAATTCTATACATGTCGTTGCATTGTTTCTGACACAGTTCTATACACTGGTAACTTTATCATTTCTAATGCAGTTCTATATGATGTCAACTCATCAATTCTGATGCGACTCAATACTCGTCACGTCCTAAATTCCGCATTTATGCAGGCGTTCTTTTCCCTTTCCGCACCGAATGCAGCAAAATGATAGGAGATGAAAACGTGTGTGATTTGCTTTTTCTTCTCCCCACAATGAAGTGATGTCAATCTTAAAAGTCTGCTTCAGTAATCGGCGATAGTTTGTAGAAAGCAGGTCTGTATGTTGTATGCTGACTTATTTACTGACGATGTTTGTAAATTTTAATCAAAAACTCTCCCCCCCCCCTCTCCCTCTCTCTCTTGCTCGTTTATTCGTTCATTTGTTCAAAGCCCGCGCCGTGGGACAGAAAAAAATGTGATTCTGTGATTGTACATCACAGTCCTCCCTCTCGCTTCGTCTCCATCAACTGTGCAAAGCAACTTTTAATAAAGAAACATTGCGATCCCTTGCAACGTGAAAAATTAAAAAAACAAAACAACAAACAACAACAACAACAACAAAAAGGCCCCTACTGATAATGTATACGAGTACAGCGCACTGACAGATAGAAACAGTGTGTACAGGTTTCCAACAGATGCAGACATCCGTACAAAAGTGGGAGTCAATTTCTGGATCAAGGCTGTACTCGGCTGTTTCAATGTTTGTCTAATACAGAAACAGTGAGCCAACATTTACATTTTTGACGGTGACGTGCGCGTGCACGTGTGTGTGTGTGTGTGTGTGTGTGTGTGTGTGTGTGTGTGTGTGTGTGTGTGTGTGTGTGCGCGCGCGCGCGCGCGCGAGCGTTGACACTGATGTCAGCTTATGTGTGGTTTAAATAGCTTCTTGATTTTTTCATTTTGGAAAAGTTAGAAGTGTTTGTCTTTGTTTGTTTGTCTTTTTCTTATTTGTCCTTTTTTGTTTGCTTTTTTAAAAAAATTTTTTTTATCGATGCTAACATGATCTTGACATATGATTTGACTGACTGATTTCTAAAAAAAAAATTGATTTTTTTTTCTGTTGTTTGTAAGTTACCTACCTGATGACAGAGGAGTATTTGATATGTTTCAGCTGTTTGATTTCGCTAGATAGCATTAACGAAACTAAACGAGTCTGCACTGCTGAGAAAGATGTCAACCAATATTTTCAGACGCATAGCATTGGCGGAACGCATATGAACACACAAAACAAGGTATAAAGTAACGCAAATTTAATACACCATACGAGCTAGACAGGTTGTTTCGCGACATTCAGATGTGACAGAGAGCAGCAGACTGAAGAAAGATCCACAAAACAATACTGCCTAGACAGCATTCGGCGTGTGATTGACAGTGTATGAAACACGGGTGAGAAAGTTAGGACACACACAACACACACACACACACACACACACACACACACACACACACACACACATAGAGAGTGAGAGAGAGAGAGAGGAGAGAGAGAGAGAGAGAGAGAGAGAGAGAGAGAAAGAGAGAGAGAGAGAGAGAGAGAGAGAGAGAGAGAGAGGAGAGGTGAGTCGGCGTATAAGCAAAAGGGATGTGTGTGTGTGTGTGTGTGTGTGTGTGGTGTGTGTGTGTGTGTGTGTGTGTGTGCGCGTGCGTACGTGTGTGTGTGTGTGTGTGTTTGTGTGTGTGTGTGTGTGTGTGTGTGTGTGGGTGGGGGTGGGGTGGGGTGGAGGATGGCTCCAAAATGATTAAGATCACAAAGTGGGTAGTTGGGAAAAAAATAATCGGAGAGTGGCGCGGGGAACATCTTGTTATGGAATAAATGGTAGACTACACCACTACACAGGGTAAACACATAAAACCAACAGTTCGTCTCCTTCTCCCTAACGGGGGAGTCACTGAGACACTTTCAGCACATTTTCCCACATTTCTCTGGGGCTTTAGTTTCTTCTGCAAAATGTATTCCCTGTTTGTTCTGCAATGTATAACGGGTGATAGCTGCCTCGAATAAAGGTGGTACGGTTGTTGTTCATTTTGGCGTAAGAAATTAATCTTTTTGTGTTGTTGTTGTTTTGTTTTTTACTCTTCAGACAGAGTGTTGCGTGAAAACGATTCTACGAGTGGTCAAGTTTGGAGTGAATCGGAGACTGAATGGCCCAGTGTATATTAAGGCTAGAATGGTGCTAACCAATGGCCTTTCTTGTGTGGGGGGGGGGGGGGGGGGGACCTTATTCACCCTCCCAGTACCGGCTTTCAGCGGGGCGAAAACGGTTTGCTTGACATGTTCAACAGACTTCAGTACTGTAAGTTATTTCAAAATGTGTAACACTGCATTTCACTTGTTTATTGTCTCATCATGCACACACACGTGCTTTGGCCAGTCGTACACAGAATTCAGTGCAGTAAGTATTTGAAAGTTACACTGCATTCAATGTATAGTTCATCATGCAAAATAACTTTGCAAATATAACTAAAGAAGAGAGAGAGGAGAAGGTGGGATTAGGCTGTGGTAGGAGGTATTGTCA
The DNA here is from genome assembly GCA_016801955.1 of Conus betulinus. Taxonomy (NCBI): domain Eukaryota; kingdom Metazoa; phylum Mollusca; class Gastropoda; order Neogastropoda; family Conidae; genus Conus; species Conus betulinus. Next base: position 279 of record JADBJO010000601.1, on the reverse strand, counting down.
ATCAGAAGAGAGAGAGAAGGGGTTGGAAGGAACACAAACATCGTGAAGAAGTATAGAGTACACATAATTTTGAAAAGTATAAGAAAATAAAGAATAATTGAATCAAGCCTCTAATATGGTGGTTATAGCTGGCCCTCATAACGTGGGGGCTCGGTGCAAATGTGTTAAGGTGTCATGATAAGACAAAATACCACCAACATTGCAGGGAAAAGCAGGCCTGGCGTAACCCTCCATGTGGCTTTATAGGGTCGTTCTCGATTTGACACAGTCTTGATCTGA
>JADBJO010000600.1:612500-620000 GCA_016801955.1 Conus betulinus | reverse complement strand
TTTCCTGGGGGAGGGGCGGGGGCGGGGGGTTGGGAGGTTGAAGGGGGGGGGGGGGGGGGTGCTGCTGATAACCACAGCTAACAATGACCATGGCGTCGGCCAGCACCGTTTGCATGATAAGGATAATAGTGATGATGGTAGTGATTGGGGTGATAGTAGCAGAAGAAGTTGGTGGTGGTAGTGGTATGATGGTGGTGGTGGTGGTGATGATGATGATGATGAGGAGGAGGAGGAGGGTGATTACAACAATGACAATGACGGTGATAATGATAATGGTGATGATGATGATGTGATGATGATGATGATGATGGTGGTGATGGATAGCAATAGTGATGACGACGATGACAACGAGGAGGAGAATGATCATGATCTTGATGCCGATAATGAATATGATGAGGAGGAGTAGGAGGAGGATATGAATGATAATGGTAATGACCATGATTATAATGATGGAGGATACCTCTCTAAGTGCGCAATTAAGAAAAAAAAAAATTAGCTTATTGCACAACAAATGTACACCCGCGTACGTTTCATACCCTCTTCTTCAGGCGTTCACAAGGGCATGATCGATCGAACGCGCATGCGCACACATACACACATGCGTGTGCGTGTGTGCTCTATATAATCTATCTATATGTCTGTCTGTCTCTCTGTTTTGCCTGTCTGTCTAACTGTCTTGTCTGTCTGTCTCTTTCTCTCTCTCACTCTCCCTCCACCCCCCCCCATCCCCCCCACCCCCAATCTCTCTCACTTTTTAACTGACAAACACATGCACGCACGTACCTGCGCTAACCCTCGCGCGCTTACACACCATACGGCCATGGGTTTGGGGGAAACGTATATCTAGCGCTGTCAGCGGAGTTGGACAGAACTCCAGACAATGAACTGATGATGACCCCATCCCTTTCCTCAGCCTTAATCCAGCGTTGACCCTAATCTCTGGACACCACGGTCGGCTTTGTGCGGTCATAAACAAGTGGGTCTGTTCAAAACACAGAACTCCGTGGTTCCCCTGGCTGTCTGTGAAGGATTCAATATCCATATTTTACCGTCGGCCTTTTTGATGCTCTCTCTTTTCGTCCCTCCATACACCCGCCCCCTCCCCCTCCCTCAACCAGACGTCACTTCTCCAACCCTCGCTCTTGAGTCATTTTCATATCGGCTGAGGACTTGTTCACCTGAACAGGAATTTTCCTTTATTCATACACGCGCGCGCGCGCGCGCGCACACACACACACACACACACACACACACACACACACAACACACACACAACGCACGCACGCGCGCGCGCGTACACATACGCATACACATACACACACTCAAACGCACACACACAAACACGCACGCACGCACCCCCCTCCCCCCCCCCCCCCCCCCCCCCCCCCCCCCCCACACACACACATACTTGTACCCCGTTCATGTTAAATCTGTATTTTTTTTTCTAGATTTACCTTTTTTTGTCCTGTATATGTGATGTGATGGAAAACAGCTGATCATACGTTGCTTGTAGAATGAACCCTTGTAAAAAGAAACTTTGACTTGGAATTCTCGAGCCACAAACGATCAACATGTCATCAATTGCAGTCCTCAGACACTTCCATTTCCCTGCGTCGTTTTGGTCTATTGAACAAAATGAAAGAGTAGACATTTCCACTTAGCATTGAAAAACATAGAGTACAACATTAGAGAAAGAAGGAAGGAAGGAAAGAAAGAAGGAAAGAAGGAAAGAAGGAAGGGAGAATAGAAAGAAAGAAAGAGATAGAAAGAAAGAAAGAAAGAAAGAAGGAAGGAAGAAAGAAGGAAGGAAGGAAGGAAGGAAGGAAGGAAGGTAGGAAAAAAAGAGAGAAACAGAGAAAGAAAGAAACAAGGAAGGCGGGAAGAAAAGAAAGAAGAGGGAGGAAGGAAGGAAGGAAGGAAAAAAGAAAAGAAAGAGAAGAGAGAGAGAGAGAGAGAGAGAGAGAGAGAGAGAGAGAGAGAGAGAGAGAGAGGAAAAAAAAAAGAAGGAGAGAAAAGAAACAAGAAAGGAAAGAAAGAACGATAGAAGGAAAGAAAGAAAGCAAGAAGAGATCAGAAGGGACCAACAAGGATTTCTTCTAGAGGTCAACCCATTCCATCAGTTCCACTTGTAGAAAGTCAGTAGATTCCCACAGTGTTACTTGTAGAAGTCAGTAGATTCCCACAGTGTTACTTGTAGAAGTCAGTAGATTCCCACAGTGTTACTTGTAGATGTCAGTAGATTCCCACAGTGTTACTTGTAGATGTCAGTAGATTCCCACAGTGTTACCTGTAGATGTCAGTAGATTCCCACAGTGTTACCTGTAGATGTCAGTAGATTCCCACAGTGTTACCTGTAGATGTCAGTAGATTCCCACAGTGTTACCTGTAGATATCAGTAGATTCCCACAGTGTTACCTGTAGATATCAGTAGATTCCCACAGTGTTACCTGTAGATGTCAGTAGATTCCCACAGTGTTACCTGTGGATGCCAGTAGATTCCCACAGTGCTACTTGTCGATGTCAATAGATTCCCTCAGGTTTACGTGCAGAAAGCAATAGATTCCCTTTCCCTCAGTGATACAGGTAAAAACCAGGAGATTTTCTCTTATGTCGAGAACTGACTTCAACCCTGATATGGCCCTTTGCGGTCGGCTTGACTGTAAGCAACATGAAATGAATTGTATGAGATTCCGTCAGTGTTACTAATGGAAGACAGTAAACCCAGCTGTATGTTTCTCGTGGTTACTAGTAAAATGCTCCACGAGCTACTGACTGGATTGCTGTTCCCATATCCACCCCACCCATACTCCCCACCTTCCAACACTGGCGTAGCTCCCACTGGTCACCAGTGAACTATCACAGATGTCACGTGCAACTGTCAGTACACATGTCACAGTAAGTTTGTATAGTCGACCTTTCTGGACGATTTGTAAATGTCAGCAAATACTTTTCCTCTCCTCATCCAGCTCTGTCTCCCTCTTTCCCCTCACCCCCCCCCCCCTTTTTTTTCCCCTCCCTTTTTTTTCCCTCCTTCTCCTTCCCTCTCTCCTCCCGGCTCTCTCTCTCTCTCTCTCTCTCTCTCTCTTCTTAGCCTTATTCCGCATCCCATTCCCATTTCTTCCTGAAACTGTTGAAAGGCCTATATGTCGGTTAATGATGTTTCCGATGACACGGAATAAATCTCTGGTTGCTGCCCCTTCTTCTCTTCCACACTCCCCCCCCCCCCCCCCCCCCCCCCCCCCCCCCCCCCTGTGAACCTGTGCACTTTTTGGGACTGCCAACTTAAGCTCTCCTAACCCCTTGTGTCTCCAAAAACGGGGCAACGAAATATCATCCTCGTCCTTTTTCTTGTCGGAAGTGAGTGATAAGTTGACGTTTTCAGGGCATACCAACGCCTTGTCAGCTCGTTTGCCAAAAAAAAAAAAAAAAAAAAAAAAAAAAAAAAAAAATTTTTAATTTTTTTTTGTTAGTTGGGGGTACAAAACGGAGTAGGGATAGGAATCAGGGTGGTAGAATGTCTTCAAACCGTTTAAAGAAATGGCTTTTTTGTGTGTGTGTGTCCGTTTTGTTGCTTTAACATTTCGACTTCTCATGGAGGATTCAGTTTTACAGGGACGTCAGGAAGGAGGGGGCAGGGGAGGGGGGGGGGGGGGGCTCTTTCAGTCAATTTAAACCCCCCCCCCCCCCCCCCCCCCCCCCCACCCCCACCACCCCACCCCAGAAGTACTGTGCTTGTGACTTCTTGTTTCCTGTACATCTCTCGGAGTCTGTCTCCCTTCCACACACCCTTGCCTGTTTAAAAAATAAATCTGGCTGTCTTAAATGTCTACAGTTTTTTTTTTCTCTGTCGTGTACATCTTTCTCCTGTCTGTTCCAGAATGTCTCGTTCGTTTTTGGTGTTTTTTTTTTTTTTTTTTTTCAAATCACAGGTTATGTCTGACATGCCAGCTTCTTTTTTCTGTTATTTATAATTAGCGACTAGAGAGTGAAAACTGTGCGTTTTGTCTGGGAAGGACACTAGCCGTTCATTCTGCGATGATTGACCATATGACATTTTATGCTTGTTATTGTTGTTGTTGCTTGTGAATGAATGTTTTCCATTATTGTGTGTGTGTGTGTGTGTGTGTGTGTGTGTGTGTGTGTGTGTGCGTGCGTGCGCGTGCGTGCGTGCGTGTGTGTGTGTTGTGTGCGTGTGTGTGTGTGTGGTGTGTGTGTGTGTGTGTGTGTGTGACGTCATGACATAACAAAAAAAAAAGTCCGTAGAATACCTGGCACTGCCAACACAGCCTAGTCTTGTCCACTTTCAGAAAGTCAACAAAACTGCCATGTCAAAGCTGTTTTTTTTTTGTTGTTCGTTGGCCGCATTTGTCTGTCCTGTTGGGTTTGGTTTTTTTTTTTAAGATATAGCCACTTTGCCCTGCGTTCTGCCTGCCCCGAGAAGGCCCTGTATGGTGATTGGGCTTTAGCACTGAAAGGCAGGGAGAGAGAGAGAGAGAGAGAGAGAGTAGAGAGAGACAGAGAGAGAGACAGAGAGAGAGAGAGAGAGAGACAGAGAGAGAAGAGAGAGAGACAGAGAGAGAGAGAGACCAGAGAGAGAGAGAGAGATTTTACTGTCATGAGCTAGACAGCCCTTGCGACGTGGGTGGTGGGGCGGGGGTAACACACAAATTCATGAAAAAAAATCATCCAAATATCAAATATTCATAACCAAAAGCATATAAAAATAAATCATACAATGATGATGATGATGATTGATATTCCTATCAGGTAACTCAGTTATTTAAACTATGAGCCCAATGAGTATTTTGCTGTGATGTCTTTTTCAGAGAGAGAGAGAGAGAGAGAGAGAGAGAGAGAGAGAGAGAGAGAGAGAGAGTGGAAATAGGGCGTGTGTGTGTGTGTGTGTGTGTTTGTGTGTGTGTGTGTGTGGTGTGTGTGCGTGCATGTGCGTGTGTGTGTGTGTGTGTGTGTGTGTTGTGTGCATGTGTGTGTGTGTGTGTGTGTGTGTGTGTGTTGTGTGTGGTGTGTGTGTGGTGTGCGTGCAATGTGTGTGTGTGTGTGGTGTGTGTGTGTGTGTGCATGTGTGTGTGTGTGTGTGTGTGTGTGGTGTGTGTGTGTGTGTGTGTGTGATAGCAGCTGCTGGAGGCAAGGCATGCATATACTTCAGGCTGGAAGTTGCCCAACAGGTTGTTGTCTTAACATGTGAGGGGGTCAAGCCCTTGCATAGGAGTTAGGGATGATGAATGAGGTGATGAGAAAGAGGGAACGGGTACAGGCCTGTCAGAGAGAGAGAGAGAGAGAGAGAGAGAGAGAGAGAGAGAGAGAGATGGACATACAGACAGACAGAGAGGGAGACAGACAGACAGAGAGGGAGACAGACAGACAGTGTGGCATAAAAGAATGTGTGTGTGTGTGTGTGTGTGTGTGTGTGTGTGAGTGTGAGAGAGAGAGAGAGAGAGAGAGAGAGAGAGGGAGAGAGAATGCATAAAAGAAGGTAAGAGATTGGAGAGAGAGAGAGAGAGAGAGGGAGAGAGAGAGAGAGGAGAGAATGAGTGCTTGACGGGGGAGGGTGGAGGGGTGGAGGGGAAGGGGGAGGGCGAAGGATCGGGGATAGAAATAAGCCAGGCAGTACTATCAGATCTTTATCAGTCAGAGCCAGGTAAACCCAGCGTCAATTCCCCCCCCCCCCCCCTCCTCCACCACTACTATCACCCCCCCCCCCCCCCCCCCCCCCCCCCAAACCACTGCACATTCTTTCTTTCCATATAGGTGTGTCTACGGACTCATTTCCAGCCCGTAGTTCTTCCCCCCTGAATAGGCGTCGCGCTTGGAAATCTCCTTCAGGCACTAAGGGAGATAATGATCCTCTCGTAACTCAGAATTCCATCCCCTGAGCTGTGCACTCGGAGACCTGAACAGTAACCCTCGACAGTAGATTCCCCACAAAAGCAAGGTTCAGTCAGCAAAGTTGTTTGGTGTTGGCTGCAATTCAGCCAGTACTGCTCAAAGACTTAACAGACTTCTGAAGATGCTGGACGGAGAGAGAGAGAGAGAGAGAGAGAGAGAGAGAGAGAGAGAGAGAGAGAGAGAGAGAGAGAGAGGAGAGAGAGATACCCATGTAAAACAACCACCATTTTTGGGGGTACTTTTATTTCTCGCACAGCCGCACGGAATGGCTTCACCAGTGCTGATGTTACATCTCTTTGAAAAGAAGTCAGTTACATCCCCTTTGAAAAAAAATGAAGAAATGCCACTTTAAAAGGAAGTTATATTCTTTTGAAAAGAAGGAAGTTACATCTCTATGAAAAGAAAAGAGGTTACTTGTCTTTGAAAAGAACGACATTTCACCCCTTTGAAAAGACTGACATTACATGCCTTGGAAAAGAATCACGCTACAACTTTATGAAAAGAATTACGTTACACCCCTTTGAAAAGAATGAAGCTACAACCTTTTGAAAAGAATGACGTTACATCCCTTTGAAAAGAATGAGGTTACTTCCCTTTGAAAAGAAAGAGTTACATCTTTTGAGGGGAAATGGCTTTGAATTCCTTGAAAAAGAATAAAATGACATTCCTCTGAATTGAAGATTATGTAAAAAGCAGCCGCCGCCGAAGGGAAATACTGAATCTCAATTAGACACTGCCAGAAGCGCGAAAGCTCAAAGCTCCAGCCTGAAAGCGCGAGTTTTCGAAAAGTGCAAAAAGTCAGTGTGGAAGAGCAGGAACTTTGAGTCAAAAAGCGCGCACAGGGCTTTTCAGAACCAGGTGCCTGTTTGACCTGAATCTGGAGGCAAACCGTAATGTTTCGTGGCGGGTTTTGGTGGTGAATTCGGTTCTTCTTGAGAGGCTGATGTCAATAATTAGTCCAACTTTGAATTCAGAACTGAAACTGTGAGCTTGAGGCCCTCTTTAGCTGAAGTGAACGAACACGGGATATTCTAGTTGTCATACACTGTACTACTCTCGTTTGAAAACCGCATTAAAAAGAAATATGTCATACTTATGCTGGGGGAAAAAAAAAAGGGGGGGGGGGGGGGGGGGGGGGAACAAAGGAAAGAATTATCATGAAACTGGCCACGCTGTGGTGAAAAGAAAAAATGCAGAGAACAAAAAGACACTTAAAACTGAAACGTCGCTCTTTTTGACGTTCAAACTGGCTCTTTGAGACTACTATTCCGACATAACGATTGATCCGACTGTTACAGAAGTTTGCATTTGTCAAATGCACACGTCTCAATACACCCGTCAACGGTGTCGGGTATTCAGTGTCAGTTATTGACCCCGTTCGCTCTACTCTGACCTACAATGAACAGCTGTCTATCCGTTTCCGAATGATCTGAAAGATATCGGAAAGACAGACAAAGAGACAGACAGACAGACAAACGCACAGACATGACCCAAACCAGCACTCTGTCCTATAGTATCGCGCCGGTAGTCAGGGTAGGTACCCCTAACCCACATATCAACTCCCGCCAAGACCTCGTACTCCTGTACTTTGAA
>JADBJO010000600.1:592500-595000 GCA_016801955.1 Conus betulinus | reverse complement strand
TCTGTCTATTTGACTAACGTCTTACCAAACTGAACTGAGTTTTAAATGTCAGGCAACACCCACGTACATCTCCCCTTCCCTGCATTCTGCCCCCGTCTCCCTCCCTCTTCCCTCCACACTGCTTCTTCTTCTCTTCTTCTTCTTTTCTGTGTGTGTGTGTGTGTGTGTGTGGTTGTGAGAGAGAGAGAGAGAGAGAGAGAGAGAGAGAGAGAGAGAGAGAGAGAGAGAGAGAAAATGCATCTCTCTCTCTCTCTCTCTCTCTCTCTCTCTCTCTCTCTCTCTCTCTCTCTCTCACACACACACACACACAGCGTGTGGAAAGTATAGATGATGAGTACGAGCATAAATTGTAGTTAAGGGTTCCATGCGGCCGGAAGTTTCTTAAAAAGAAATACATGTGTCTGACTGTTTATTCTTTCCTTTTAACCAAGTGTGTCAGGTGGTTGACTGTGTAAGCGTTCCCATGTCCATAAACATACCAACTGATCTACTGCCGATTCTTTCCAGCTGCATCAACTGCTTGTCAGTAGAATCTTCCCATCTGAGTGAATGCATCTGCTCACAGATTGTTTTATTCTTTCATTTGAGCCAATGTCTCAACTCAGTGACTGTCTTTTCCTTCCATGTGAGTCAGTCTGTGAACTCACTTATTGTCCATTCTTTCTGTTTTGGTGTCCATGTATCAATTGCTCGACAGGCGACTCTTTCCATTAAAGGAAATGCCTGTACTTGCTGATCGTCTCTTTTTTTCTGTTTGAGCCAATGTTTGAACTCATCGACTGTCTGTCCTTTCCATTTGAGTCAGTGTAGCAATTCACTCACTATTCTTTCCATTTGAGTCGATGTATCAGCTTGTTGACTGTCTGTTCTTTTTCCTTTTGACTCCACGTATCGACTAGTTGACAGTCGACTCTTTCGTTTTGTGTCAAGGTATAAACCATTTGATCGTCTGTTTTTTTTTTTCTTTTTCATTTAGGCCAATGTATTATCTAATTGATAGTCTTTTGTTTGCATTTGAGTTGATGTATAAGCAAGTGGACCGTCTATTTCTTTCCGTTGAAGACAGCGTATCAACTACTTGACAGTCGATTCTGTTGACATTTTGTTTTTTTTTTGTATCAAATGATAGGCTCAGAAACCAAAAGCACACATGAACACTCAAAACAAAGTGCAGAGATGCGCGTATTCAATGTACCTGACAAATAAAGAAAAGTCTCATTTGAGTGAATGAATACACTCGCTGGCTGTCCATTCTCCCCATGTTGTACAGCTGACAGACTTCCGTGGAGTATTATTGGTGCATTTTCATACGAGTTGTTTGTTACATCTGGTGAAGACTTGTTAATAGAAAATGAACGCGTCTTTGCGTTAACGTTGCGTTACTTTGCCACCTAGTTTTGCATGTACATTATATTGTGGCTTCTTTTCAGTAAAAAAAAAAAAAAAAAATCTTTGTTTTAGTCTTGTAGCTGGTTGGCTTTTAGTTCTCTCCCTTGAGAGTCCATGCAATAAACGGCTAACTCTTGTCTTTCCATTCCAATTCAGGTTCCTTGAAGAACGTGCCGAACTACGTGGCTACCAAGGCCGATGACGTCAGTCTGACGTCATCAGGAGAGCAGCCCTCTGTTCACCGGTCCCCTCTGTGTTCCCGGCCGGCGGTTCCCTGGTTGATGGGCTGCAAGAAGGTGTCCAGGAGATGGTTCTTCGACAGGAGGTCCGGAACCTGCCGGAAGTTCCGGAGCTGCCCTGCAGGGGGCAATAACTTCAGCCGGAAGAGGCACTGCAAGAATCTGTGTCTGGAACATCGGAGGGTCAGAAGAAAAGGTGGGGACTGTCATGGTGTGTGTGTGTGTGTGTGTGTGTGTGTGTGTGTGTGTGTGTGTGTGTGTGTGTGCGTGTGTGTGCGTGCGTGTGCATGCGTAGTGTATGTGTGTGTGTGTGTGTGTGTGTGTGTGTGTGTGAGTGTGTGTGTGTGTGCGTGCGTGCGTAGTAGTAGTAGTAGTAGTAGTAGTAGTAGTAGTAGTAATAGTGGTAGTAGTAGTAGTAGTAGTAGTAGTAGTAGTAGTAGTTCAATTTAACGTCTTTTCACAAAAGAATTCTATGATTTTAGTCGAATGTGTGTGTGTGTGTGTGTGTGTGTGTGTGTGTGTGTGTGTGTGTGTGTGTGTGTGCTCGGATGCTGGATGAAAGATTTTGCTTTCTTGGTCTTTTTTGTTATAGTAAAAAGTAGCCCACATGATTTTGAATACATGAGTGGTCAATACAAATGAAATAACTAAATGAACAGCTGCGGATATGAATATATGAATATGTCCAGATATGCTGGCAGAGAGAGAGAGAGAGAGAGAGAGAGAGAGAGAGAGAGAGAGAGAGATTCTTTAAGTTTTATAGTCATGATTCAACCTTTAAGGATTAGAAACCTTTTTTGTCATAAGCCCCCTCTCCCCCTACTCCCCCTACTACCCCCCTCTCTCTCTCTCTCTCTCTCTCTCTCTCTCTC
>JADBJO010000600.1:567500-582500 GCA_016801955.1 Conus betulinus | reverse complement strand
AGATTAGGTGATGATTTTATTAATTGGGTTATACACGAGGTGGAATTACGATTTTGGTTACTACACAATGTCGGAGGCCTTCAAACAAATGAATAGCATGCAGGTTTTACATGGCAGAAAGATGTGAATGAACACCGGCACTTCAAGGACAGCTGCACTGACGCCGCCACCTCCATCGATTCCGACCTTGACATCGGCGCCAGTAATGGTACAACAGATACTGTTTAAGTAAATAGTCAGAACACTGTCATAGCCGACTGCAACGGAGATGGCTACAATTGTAGTACCCATTTGCCATCATTATTTTGTTGCAAATAACTTACTCCCGAATAGCATTGTATGCAAGCCACTTTAACCTGAATTTATCTTGATGCACATCTTGACTGTGTACATATCTGTCAATTTTCTTAATACTTTTTAATTGTCTCAAAAAGGCTAGCAATGTTGGTTTTATTTTGTTTATACAATTGTAAAACAAATATTTTGCGTGTAAAAGGATAAAACTAGCCCTTCGTCTATCTTTGTGTTTTCATCGCAACTAAAAAGGATTAGACAAGAATTCAACAATAACCTATTACAATGTGTACATTTATTTTTTAAGCAATTCTCAGATTCATTCGAAAGTATGTGATAAGCGCCAAAAACATCTTTCCAGAATTAACCTAAGCTTTTTAAGGATTCTTGGGCCAAACTTGTGTATTAAATAAGTTGCCTTGAAGTTTTCCTCTAATAGTATAGTTCATTTCGGTTTTGTGTCTCCAAGCGTTTACTGAACCAGCTTAATTTGAGGGAATATCAGTAAGCTTTGATATATGGGGCACCAATTCCCCCTTCGTCAAATGGGTGTATCGCCACACTTCTCTTTACTTTATCTCTTTTCTTGTCCCATACAAAATCAACGCGCATTGCTTGAAGCTCTGGGTCACTTGTCTGGGGATTAGAAAAGAAGGATCCATAAGTATACTATTGTGGACAAAATCAAAGATTTTAAGATGGCTACTCTTCCTAATGGCGTGCTTGATCGTTTCGACCAAATTAAAAAAAAAAGTTTCTGGGTGTCGTTGAATTTCTTTTATATTTATTTCTACCTTGTCACTAACATTATTTGTGAACCATACCCCAAGGGTTTTTAATTTGGGAGGATTCCACTCCGTGTTTAAATGCTTTAGAAATTCATGTTTGCTGTTCTTTTTACTTCCCAATCAGACATTGTTTTCCCATTGTTAAGTTTAAGCCCTGATATCTTTTCAAACCCTGAAAGAATGTTGTTTTTTTTTATAAAGTTTCGTGTGATTTTTAAATTCCCTCTGAGAAAAATGTGTCGTCAGCAAATTGACTAATCTTAAGCAATGGATCTGCAATCTGTATCCCATTCATGTCTTTACCAGCCAAACGTTCGTAAAACATTTTGCATATAACACCAGTCGACAGGATCGAATGCTTTTGCAAAATCTATTGAAACCAGTAATCCTGGTAAATGTTTTTCGTTCAAGTAGTGTATTAAATCACAAATTAAACGTATGTTGCCTCCAATGTATCTCCCACTTACAAACCCGGTCTCATCTTCATGCATAAGAGAGGGTAAGACGGCTTTTATCCTTTTGGCTATGCAAGCTGTTCCTATTTTATATGCTGCATTCAGCTATGAGATTGGACGCCGTTTTTTTTAAGAAATTTTCTTGGTTTATCAGCTTTAGGTAAACATAATTATTCCTTCCTTTGCGTTATTGACAACTCCTTTCTTTTGAAACCTTCGTTTAATGATCAGATTACAAGCCCTCCTATTTCCCCCCAAAAGAACTTATAAAAATCAACAGTCATACCATCTGTGTCAGGACTTTTTCCATTGTCCATGTTTTTTTTTAAAGCAAGTGACACTTCTTCTAGAGTTATTTGTCCTTCAAGGGAATCAGATTGGTTTTGACTCCATTTTGGGAGAGTTGGAGCAATGTCTTCCGATGAACAATTTTGTTTTTCTCTTTTAATATAAAAATGATTGTAGTACTCTTTTGTTTATTTTATTACATCTTTAGTTTATTTTTTTTTTTGCTAGTATGTCTCCTTTATTGGATTGGAAGTGAGAGTTTAAATATCTGTTTTGCTAATAAGTGTCTTTTTCAAATATTGAAATAGTAACTACTGATTTTTTTTTTTCATCACTACAAGCAAAAGTTGCACGGGAACGTAGCAATGTACCGTCTATTTTAGCGTTCCTTAATTCTATTAATTCTTTATTTTTTTGAATGAGTTCCATTTCTATTTCCGTCTCTTTCGATCTTCTTTTCTAGGTTAAGGATTTCTTGTTCCAACTTCTGTTCGTTTTCATTATTTTCTTTCTACATTTATATTCCATCGTTGTTTTACGTATTTCCATTATTTAATATGTGGAGAAAGGACTGATGTGAAATAATGTTTGCTCTTCTATTGGGATATTTTCAGTTTGGTGTCTTGTAAACTAAGGCGGCGTATTGTTTTGTTCGTCTAATTGCTTCATTTATAGTATCAATCAAGATTTTGTCTTTCAAGTGTGATGAGTTGAATTTCCAAAACACTTTTCTTTTATTTTCTTTCTTAAATTCAAATTGTGTAATCAAAAGAAAATGGTCGCTTCAGTAACCAATCAATACATTAGCATCTTTAGCATAGGAAGCGAGATTTTCAGAAACGATAAAAAAAAAAAAATCAAGTCTGCTTTGTTGAGGAGGGTTTGGTCTTCTCCAGGTAAATCTTTCACTTCTGGATTTCTTTCCTTCCATACGTCTACTAATTCCAAATTGTTGATTAATTTTATAACTTTCTTTTGCCTGAGGGTTATTAACATAACAGTAGCTGTGATAGTCTAAATATGGATCCAGAACCAAGTTCCAGTCCCCTGCTACAATAATAGGATTTTGGAGGTTCTGCAGTTTGTCGTGAAGCATTTGATGAAAACTCGGATCATCCCTATTATGTCTGTATATATTAAACAAGAGTCAAATCTTTATTATACTTGTTTAATGTCAAGACATGATTTTCCCAATGGATCTGAAATGAAATACTTAACCTTGAAATCAAAATTATTATTCATGAAAATAGCAACAGCTCGAGACTGCGACGAAAATGAAGCCGAGTAGCATTCATACCCCCATTCTGCTCTTATTTCTCTGATCTCTCTTCTAAATGCGTATTTGTAGGAAGAATGTCCATCGATAGAACAACAATCCAGATCTGCAGAGTGAATGAGAGTTGATACTTCAAAAAAAAAAAAGTGGGGAAAAATTAAAGGATGGAGGACCCACCAAATTTTTTTTTTTAATATTGGAGTTTGGAGGACAAAAAAAGTTGGCAAGAAAATGTCTCTTAGTAGCAATACAACATAAAGACGTGTGTGGTGCGTGAGAGTTGGGAAAGGGAAAGAAGACTGCCTTTACAAAAAAAGGGGAAAAAAAAAAAAGAAAACAAAAGACAGAAGTAAAAGCGGGGATGGTGGAGGGATTAAAAAAAAGCGGTTTATGTGTGAAAGGATGCGCGTGCAGTTGACCAGGGGTGTGTCGTCTACCGTTTTTCTTTCTTTGAATGGCTCATTTTCCTCCATTGGTTAAGGTAACGAACCTCATTTTTTTTTCCTGACTGCAGTGTATGCCAGCTTTCAGTTATCTGATGAATAAGTGAAGTGAAAACTGTCCAGAATGGTCTGTCCCTCCTGCTGTGTATTTTTGCATGCATAGCTTTGCCATGCATTCTTGTATGTGGATTTTTTTTCATTAATTTTGTTTGATTGAAAAAAAAAAAATTAGAGCAAAAAATCGAGGGAAATGCTATTGCTCTCAACACAGTCTAGTTTTACCCGGCGTAAAATGTATATGTGGCAGCCGTTTGTAACTGCATTTGTTCAGGATATTTTTTTTTTTAGCTGGTATGGCGTATTCTGGATATGACTTCCGCTATGAGTTCGTTAGCCATAAAGAAAGGTATTGGTTTTCTGGGTTCTAATAATAAAGACTGGAAATTGAATTAGTGTGCGCGTTGTGTGAGTTGCTACTACTGCAGCTGGGATTTGTGGCATGCACGCAAGCGTTCGTCTCTCTCTCTCTCTCTCTCTCTCTCTCTCTCTCTCTCTCTCTCTCTCTCTCTCTCTCGCTCACACACACACACACACGCACTCACGCACGCTCATACATACACACGCTCGCGCGTGCTCTCTCTCGGTCACGCTCATATGTACACATACGCACGCGCGTGCTCGCTCGCTCGCTCTCTCTCACTCACACACGCACGCGCGCGCACACACACACAAAGTGAGCGCACACATCCGATCACACACGAACAATTTCATATGTGGCGATTTAGCTATGAAGGGCGATCATCCGTGGTGTGACCATTCCATCGGAAGTCACACAAAATTGTCTCCCGCGGATACATGCCGCTTTCTGATTATTTGATATGAACAATCCGCCCTGTTTTCCATGGTCCTCTAACCGTCATTGCCATCAAGAGTCGGTAGGAGGAGAGGAGAGGAGAGGGAGGGCACCGTTCCACCCCCACCCCAATGAAAACATTCAAGAGTACAGATTACCTTGTGCCCCCCCCCCCCCCCCCCCCTCCCTAAATAATGGACAGTATATGGTGAAAAACTGGAAGATGAGAGAACCCCCCTCTTGCAACATAAGTGCCCACCTCCTCCCTTTCTTTCCCTCCAATCCTCTCCCCGTCGCTTTTATGGAAATTAGGATCAGTTCATCTCTGACCCCAGTTCTACCGCCATTTTTTTTTCAAAAGTTTGGATAAATGAATCCTCCCGCTCCCCCCCCACCCCCTCCACCCGCTACCATTAAAAAAGAAAACCTGGGAAAACTGCAGTGATGTTTTTGTCCGTTTCAGTTCAGGCTGGCCCCTCCTCCATTGCAAACGATAATATCCATGTAAACATGGGAAGTGGCGGTCTCTCTCTCTCTCTCTCTCTCTCTCTCTCTCTCTCTCTCTCTCTCACCACACACACACACACACACACACACACACACACACACACACCACACACACACACACACACAACACACACACACGTACACACACAGACACGCAAACATGCACGCACACACAAACATGTATATAGACACAGCACACACGCGCGGGGGTGCGCACACATACACACACATGCACGCACGCTCTCACGCACGCGCACACACACACACACACACACACACACACACACACACACACACACACACACACACACAAAACCACACAAATGGGTACAAGCTTGGTGAAAACAACAGCAATCATTACCATTTTTAGGCCAACGTAAGTGAATGATTAAGGAGGGTCAAAAAATGAATTAAGAATACAAAAGCGAAAGAAGGATAGAAAACAAAATGAGACACCCAAGGAAAACCAGAAAATATTGCTTCTTCTTCTATTCTACAACTTGAAATCATAAGCTCAATTTTTTTTTTCATCTCTAAGCTTGTCTGTTTCTTTGTGAACCAGTATGTTTGACTTTGTGCCTGTCGTTAGTCAAATCCAAAAAGAGAAAAAACGCATAAGAAAAAACATATTAAGAAACACCGTCGGTAGCGACAACTGGCCTAGCCTAATCCGCCCGTGTAGGCAAAGCTGTCACTGTCCAATTCTCCATAGCAGCTTAGGGCCGCATTACAACAGACCCAATGCGAAGACCAGCGGCATTAAACAAAGCGGCGATGATCGCTGGCACGGCCAATCGCCCTAGCCTTCAGGGACCTTTGAGCGTGATCACACTAATCTGTTGACTAAATGCTTTGACATTGCGTGCAGACCCATAACTAATCCTTCGCTACTTTACCGTCAGACCACAGACTAGTTAGTGGCTGACATGTCTGCTCAACTGCCGCCATACCAACACTGAGAGACTTGGAAGTAGAGGGAAAAGTGTGACGATGGTTTTCTGGTGGTAACGTGTTTCTTGGAGAGGAATGCTACGTTTGTGCTCGGGGGGGGGGAAGCAAAGAAAGTCTTTCGTTGACTGTACATTAAGTACCATTTGCCTGTCTCGGTCGTGTCATGAAGATGTGTGTGGAGACAAATTGTTCCTAAATGAGTGCGAAGTGAAAAGGTGCGCCCAGTGCACGTTGCAAACGTGCCCCAGTGTATTCCATACCTAGTTTGGAAACAAAGTGAACATTATGGGAGTGAGCAATGTGGTATGTGTTGCACAACAATGACGAACAGTTCAGGACAGGCTTCAACAGACACTGCCCAGCACTTCGCCGGTGGAAAGTATGGCTAGACTGGATAGTATACAGAATACCCATTCTGCTTGCATGGATACTTAGGCTTTGTAGTGCAGATATTGCCAATAGTAGCCCATAGGCAATGGGATAGCATGGATAATAGCTAACTTATGGATACAATCGGTGGAGAACTTAGTATGGACGATGTAGATCTTAGACAGTGTGGGTGGTTTGGATAATGTGGATAGAATGGATGGTATGTATACATGGTGTGGATCGACTGCATAGTTTAATGTGGATAGAGAGTGCATAGTATGTACAGTGTGGATAGTACGCATAGTGTGAACGACATAGACAGTATGGATGGTGGGGACAGTATGAATAGTAGGAATAGTGTAGATAGTATGAATGGTAGACAAAAAGTGGATAGTATGTACAGAGTGTGTAGTGCGGAGAGTACCTTTCAGCGTAGGTTGTACGGATATGTAAATAGTTTACATAGCATGGATAATGCGAGTAGTGCGCGTAATGTCCATAGGATATATAACGTTGATTGTATGGAAAGTGTAGATGGTATGTATAGTGCGGATAGTGTGAATAGATTGTATGATTAATGAGGATAATACAGATAGTTGGACAGTGCCGAAAACATGGCTAGAATGAATAATGTTGTTTGCAGGGACAAAATGAATAGTGTGCATGTATATTGTCATATGCATAGTGTGGATGGTAGATATTGTTATGGATTATATTGGTAGAATGAATAGTGAGGATAGTGTGGATAGTATAGAAAGTATGAATACGGCGCTTGCATAGAGATGGTATGTTATAGTAAGGATACTATGTACAGCCTGGGTAGCATATCTAACATGGACAGTTAAAATAGTAAGGATAAAATGGAAAGTATAGATAGTACGGACACGGCGCATGGTGTGGATGGTATGTACGCATAGTGTGGATGACCTATGCTGTGAAAATACTGTGGATGGTATGGAAAGTGCAGAGATTATGGAAAGTACGCATAATGTGGATATCATGAATGCTGTGGATAGTTTGCATAGCATAGACAGTATGAATGGTATTTTGATATGTATTGTATGGATGGTTATGGATAATGTGGATGGTGTGTGCATACAGTGGCTAGTGTGAATAGTATATACAGTGCGGTTAGTGTGGATGGTATGTATAGTATGTGGATGGTATGTATAGTGTGGTTAATGTGGATGGTATGTATAGTGTGGATGGTATGTAAAGTGTGGATGGTATGTTTAGTGTAGATGGTATGTATAGTGAGGATGGTATGTATAGTGTGGATGGTATGTAAAGTGTGGTTATGTGGATGGTATGTATAATGTAGATGGTATATATATATATATATATATATATATATATATATATATATATATATATATATTGTGGTTAGTGTGAATGGTATGTATAGTGTAGATGGTATGTATATTGTGGTTAGTGTGGATGGTATGTATAGTGTAGATGGTATATATATTGTGGTTAGTGTGGATGGTATGTATAGTGTAGATGGTATATATATTGTGGTTAGTGTGGATGGTATGTATAGTGTAGATGGTATGTATATATATATATATATATATATATATATATATATATATATAGAGAGAGAGAGAGAGAGAGGAGAGAGAGAGAGAGAGAGACAGAATGATTCACATTTCCATGAAGTTTGGGCACCGTTCCACAAAGAAATGGCCTAGGCCAGACAGTGCCCGCAGCAGCAAGCAGAAATATATATATTGTGGTTAGTGTGGATGGTATGTATAGTGTAGATGGTATGTATAGTGTGGATGGTATGTACAGTGTGGTTAGTGTAGGTGGTCTGTATAGTGTGGTTAGTGTGAATGTTACGTATAGTGTGGTTAGTGTGGATGTTATGTATATTGTGGTTAGTGTGGATGTTATGTACAGTGTAGTTGGTATGGACGGTATGTATAGTGTGGATGGTGTGTATAGTGTGGTAAGTGTGGATGGTATGTATAGTGTGGGTTGTATGGACGGTATGTATAGTGTGGATGGTATGTATAGTGTAGATGGTGTGTATAGTGTTGTAAGTATGAATGGTATGTATAGTGTGGCTAGTGTGAATGGGTATGTATAGCGTGGTTAATGTGGACGATGTGTATAGTGTGGTTAGTGTGGATGGTATTATAGTGTGGATAGTGAATGGTATGTATAGCGTGGTTAATGTGGACGGTATGTATAGTGTGGTTAGTGTGGATGGTATGTATAGTGTGGATGGTGTGCATAATGTGGTTAGTGTGGATAGTATGTAGTGTGGTATGTATAATGTGGTTAGTGTGGGTGGTATGTATAGTGTGGATGGTATGTATAGTATAAATGTATGTATAGTGTGTAATGGTGTGTATAGTGTGGTTAGAGTGTATAGTGTGGTTGGTATGTATAGTGTGGTTAGTGTGGATGGTATGTATGGTGTGGATGTTGTGTACAGAGTAGTTAGTATGGATGTTACGTATAGAGTGGTTAGTGTGGATGGTATGTATAGTGTGGACAGTATTATAGTGTGGTTAGTGTGGATGGTATGCATAGTGTGGATGGTACGTATAGTGTGGTTAGTGTGGACGGTATTATAGTGTGTGGTTAGTGTGGATGGTATGTATAGTGTGGATGGTGGTATGTATGGTGTGGTTAGTGTGGACGGTATGTATAGTGGGTTAGTGTGGACCGTATGTATAGTATGGACCGTATGTATAGTGTGGTTAATGTGGATAGTATGTATAGTGTGGTTAGTGTGGATGGTATGTATAGTGTGGATGGTATGTATAGTTTGGATTGTGTGTATAGTGTGGCTAGTGTGGATGGTATGTATAGTGTGGATGTTATGTGTAGAGTGTTAGTATGGATGTTATATATATAGAGTGGTTGGTGTGGATGGTATGTATAGTATCGACGGTATTATAGTGTGGTTAGTGTGGATGGTATGTATAGTGTGGATGGTATGTATAGTGTGGTTAGTGTGGACGGTATGTATAGTGTGGTTAGTGTGGATGGTATGTATAGTGTGGATGGTTTGTATAGTGTGGTTTGTGTGGAAGGTATAGTGTGGTTAGTGTGGATGGGTGTGTATAGTATGGTTAGTGTTGATGGTATGTATAGTATGGTTAGTGTTGATGGTATGTATAGTGTGGATGGTATTTATAGAGTGGTTAGTGTGGATGGTATTTATAGTGTGGATGGTATGTACAGTGTGGTTAGTGTGGATGGTATGTACAGTGTGGATGGTATGTATAGTGTGATTAGTGTGGACGGTATGTATAGAGTGGGTTAGTGTGGATGGTGTGTATAGTGTGGATGGTATATATATTGTGGTTGGTGTGGATGGTATGTAAAGTGTGGATGCTATTATAGAGTGGTTAGTGTGGATGTCATGTATAGTGTGGATGGTATGTATAGTGTGGTTAGTGTGGATGGCATGTATAGAGTGGTTAGTGTGGATGGTATGTATAGTGTGGATGGTGTGTATAGTGTGGTTAGTGTGGATGGTATGTGTAGTGTGGATGGTATATGTAGTGTGGATGATATATATAGTGTGGCTAGTGTGGACGGTATGTATAGTGTGGTTGGTGTGGATGGTATTTATAGTGTGGTTGGTATGTACAGTTTGGATGGTATGTATAGTGTGGTTAGTGTGGATGGTATGTATAGTGTGGTTGGTATGGATGGTATGTATAGTGTGGTTGGTATGTATAGTGTGGGATGGTATGTATAGTGTGAATGGTATTGTTGTGCAGGTAGTGTGGAAGTATGTGTAGCGTGGATGGTTTGGTTAGTGATGATGCTTTGTAAAATATAGATTGTATGTATAGTGTGAATGGTATACATAGTGTGAATGGTGTGGATAGTGTGTGTATGGTATATGCAGTGTGGATGGTAAAGTATAGTATGGATGGTCTGTATACTGTAGATAGTGAAGCTGGTGTATGTAGTGTGGATGGTATGAATACACACACACACACACACACACACACACACACACACACACACACACACACACACACACACAGAGGGTAAAAACACAAGTTCTATATCTTCTCCACACAAGGATAAAATCAAACATTAAAACTCAAGCTTCCACCCACAGGCTTCATCAGGAGAATGTGACCAGTTAGAAAACAGAGTCAAGGAAATACACAGTTCAGTGTTGAGCATACATTCACTTCCTCCTCTAGATATCTCTTACATATCATTCATATGCAAAGCAAAAACACAAACTCGATGCAAGAAGAGAGAGAGAGAGAGAGAGGGGGGGGGGGGGGGGGGGTGGTGGTGGTCGTGTGAGCAATTGGTATAGAAAAATAATGAAAGGATGGGAAGCTGAAGGAGGGAGGGAGTGTGATCTAGGGATGGGGGGTAGAGGGGGGAAGGAAGGAAGGAAGAAAGAAAGAGGGGCGGCGGGGGGGGGCGAGACAAATGAGGGAGAGAGAGAGAAAGAGAAAGGACTAGAGGGTGAGGGAGAGAGAGAAACAGAGACAAAGACAAGAATACAGAAAGAGAGGAAGAGAGAGAGAGAAAGAGAGAGAAAGTCACAAAGAAGAACAGAGACAGGGAGAAAGGGGGAATGAATACACACACACACACACACACACACACACACACACACACACACACACACACACGCATGATTATGTATAGTGCGGATGGTTTGGATAGTGGAGATTGTATAGTGTGGATGGTGTGTATAGTGTGGATTGTATGTATAGTCTGGATGAATTGTATAGTGTTGACGGCTGTGACTGTCAGCACACACACACACACACACACACACACACACACACACACACACACACACACACACACACACACACATTCCAGAGAGCTCGATCACAGATGATCTGAAGCAGCACCAGCGGGTCAGGCCAAATGGTCTATACACAAGGCACCGGCGACCCGG
Source organism: Conus betulinus (assembly GCA_016801955.1). NCBI lineage: Eukaryota > Metazoa > Mollusca > Gastropoda > Neogastropoda > Conidae > Conus > Conus betulinus. Next base: position 571,373 of record JADBJO010000600.1, on the reverse strand, counting down.
ATGTCCTCGCTGCCCACTCTGCTAAGGACGACTCGCTGCATCTCCTGCTGAAGGGTGAAAGCGCCCATGTGGGTAGTCCTCCGTCCATGGGCAAGGTGAAGGCCGGTGCCAACATGAAGCAGGTGTGTGTGGTCATTCCGGGATGGGACACGGAGAGAGTGGACAAGAGCATAGCGCCATGTCCGTCTGCGTGAGTGGACTGTATTGCACTGTGTTCTCTTGCGTGATCTCTTCTTCTTCTCTCTCATCATTATTATCATTACTAATATCATTATCATTATCATCATCATTATCATCATCATCATCATCATCATCATCATCATCATCATCATCATTGTTATTAGTGTTATTATTATTACCACTACAGCTGCTTCTTCTACTACTACTATTACTACTACTTACTACTACAACTACTATTACTTCTACTACTACAATAACTATCATTAACAACAAAACAACAACAACAACAAACTACAACAATATGATGATGATGATAATGATGATGGTGATGATGATGATTGTTGTTGTGGTGGTGGTGGTGGTGGTGGTGTCAAACAACAACAACGACAATAACAACAACGTAGGATTTCCTGCTGTCAAAGTCAACCTAGATTTTCTTCCTATCGTTGTCCTGTGCTGTACTGTGCCATCCTGTTCTGTACCGCACTGTGTTGGGTTGTATGATGTTGTCTTGTGTTGTAATGTGTTGTGTTGTGCTGCTCTGTTTTGTGCTTCGTTGTGCTGTGTTGTGTGTTATAGTACACCTACTGTGTCGTGTCGCATTGTGCTGTGCTGTACTGTTCTGTGTTATGTTGTGTTGGGTTGTGCTGCACCGTGTTGTGTGTGTTGGCCTCTACTATGCTGTTCCGTACTGTGTATTGCCGTGCTGTGCTATGCTGTGTTGTATTGTGTTGTTCTGTGCCGTAGTGTGTTGTGTTGTGTTGTATTGTGCTGTACTATACTGTGTCGTGTTGTGTTGTGCTGTGTCATACTGTACTGTGTTGTTGTTGTGTTATTCTGCCGTAGTGTCTCGTGTTGTGCCGTACTGTGTTGTGTTTTTTTGTGCTGTACCGTACTGTGTTGTGTTGCTTTATGCTGTACCGTACTTTTTTGTGCTGTATCGTATTTTGTTGTGTTGTGTTGTGTTGTACCGTGCTGTGTGTTTGTTGGTTTGTGCTGTACCCTACTGTCTTGTGTTATTTTGTGTTTTCCGTATTGTGTGTGTGTGTGTGCTATACCATACTGTGTTGCACCGTACTGTGTTGTGTTGTGTTGTGGTGTACCGTATTGTGTTGTGGTGTACCGTTTTGTATTGTATTGTGTTGTACTGTATTGTGTTGTGTTGCATTGTCCTGTACTATATTGCATTGTGCTGTAGCCTACTGTGTCATGTTGTGCTGCTGTGCTGTACTGTTCTGTGTTGTGCTGTGCTGTGTTGTGTTGTGTTGTACCTAACTGTACAATGGTATGTTGGGCTGTACCATACTATAATGTGTTGTGCCACGCCGCACTGTGCTCTGCTGTCACGTACTATTTTGAATTGTGCTGTGTTGTGTTCTTATGTCCTGTGTTTAATTGAACTGTGGTGTGTTAGCTGTTCTTCCGCTGTTTTGTGGTTTGTTATGGTTTTGTGGAGTGTTATGCTGCAGTATACTGTATGGCGGTGTCTTGTGCTGTACCATGCTGTATTGTGTTATGACGCACTGTACGACACTGTATCATTGTAGGGGCCGGAATAACTCAGTTGGTAGAGCGCCGGACGTAATCTTGGGGTTGCGAGTTCGAATCTCCGCCGGGCCGTTTCGGTACAGGGGGATTTTTCCCTCGGAGTTAATATGGTTCTGACTCCATTTCCCACACAGTCCTTCGAATGAGACTATAAACCGAGGTTCCGTGTGTGAACGCACGCATAACAGCTTGCACACACGTAAAATCCCATCACCAACTTTCGGAAGAGAAGGCCAGTTTGGCCGTAGATATTGATGACACGTTACACATAGCATGCACCTTCCCCGAAGATGGAGTGTGGCTGCCTTAATGACGGGATAAAAAATGGTCATACACACAAAAGTGTCAGAACAATCAACATGATGATTGTGGACACTAAAAGAAAGAAGATTGTACGGGATAAATGCGCTGTACCATGCTTTACTATATTGTAGAGTGAATTTTTGCACTAAATGCTGTCTTGTGTGGTGTAGTGTTGTGGCCTGGTGTGCTGTGTCATGCTTTACAATACCGGTTTGTGGTTGGTTTGTGCTGTTGTGTGATGTGTAGTGCCGTACTGTGTTCCATCAGTGTATGCTGCTGTACATTATACTTTATTTCAATGTGTTGTGTTGTATTACTCTAATGTGTGGCATTACGTTGTCGTGCAATGTAACGTGTTTCGTTCAGAGTGGTGTGTTGTTTTGCACTGCGTTTTACTTTACTGCATACTGGTATTGCTTTCCGCTTTCCGTTGCATTACGATGCGTTGTCCTGTATTGTATTGTGGTGTGTTGTATTACATTGTATTGTATGATATTGTATTGTATTGTATTGTATTGTACTGCATTGCGTTGTACTGCATTATATTGTATTTGGTTTATTGCACTCTAATGAATTGTGCCGCTTTGCTTTCTGTTGCGTAGCATGATAGTGATATTGTATTCAATTATTGTATTCGTTGCACTGCATTGGACTACTATTGAATTACATAGCATTGCAGTGCGGTATGTTTTGAGAGAGAGAGACAGAGTGACAGACAGACAGACAGACAGACAGACTGAGAGAGACTGAGAGAGAGAGAGAGAGAGAGAGAGAGAGAGAGAGAGAGAGAGAGAGAGAGAGAGAGAGAGAGAGAGGGGTTTAAGAAAAGAAAACAAACAGGGCCCTTAAGACTGAAGAATCCAGAAATACCGTTATGAATACTCATCTCAGTGGCGACAAGGGAATTAACGTTCAATGAATCTAGACTTAAGTGCCCGGATGTACCATTATTCCTACCTTTTCTACTTTTAGACGTCCTGTGAGTTTCTCTGACTTCTTATGAGATGTCTAGGATGCATTAAAAAAAAAAAAGCTCTCTGTTGGGTTTTTTCTTTAATGTTTTACTAATAGGTACAGTGATTAATCTCCGGAATACATCAGTGTGGTAAATGAGCGTGCTGTTGAATGCATTACGAATAATAGCAAAGTTGGTCCTCTAACTGAACGTCTTCCGGTTTTTTTTGTTTGTTTGTTTTTTTTTTTTTGTTGTTTTTTTTTTTTTTTTTTTTTTTTTTTTTGTTTGTTTTTTTTGCTCCTCCTGCTCCTGCCTCCTACCGTTTTCCCACTCAACACACATCTTCATTTATATGTAAGTATAGGTACGGTCGCAGTGTCTGGGATTCAATGGGCGGAACTTAACGGACCTGTTGTTTATTTTGGCTGTTCTCCCCTCCCCCATCGCCCCTCCCTTTCTTCCTCCCCCCCCCCTCCCCTCCCCGCAACAGCTTCCCCCCTCCTTCTCCATCTCTATTCCATCTCACTGGTGCCACATATAGCAGTTCGTAATGTTCTTTTTCACTGGTCCTAAATATAGCAGTTCGTAGTGTTTCTTTTTCACTGGTGCAAATATAGCAGTTCGTCATGTTTCTTTTTCACTGGTGCCAGACATACCAGCTCGTCATGTTTCTTTTTCACTGGTGCCAGACATACCAGTTCGTCATGTTTCTTTTTCACTGGTCCTAAATATAGCAGTTCGTCATGTTTCTTTTTCACTGGTGCCAGACATACCAGCTCGTCATGTTTCTTTTTTCACTGGTGCCAGACATACCAGCTCGTCATGTTTCTTTTTCACTGGTGCCAGACATACCAGTTCGTCATGTTTCTTTTTCACTGGTGCCAGAC
>JADBJO010000600.1:552500-560000 GCA_016801955.1 Conus betulinus | reverse complement strand
GCCTTTTCCTCGCTCTGCTTGCCGCTAGGGTGTGCCATGAAAGGCTGACTCTCGACAAAGGAAGCGAGAACTCTCGCCATCTTGCCTCTGTGAAATTTTCTCCGCTGGTCATCAGCTCTCTGCCTCGTGACGGCACCCTGCCCGGCTTTGAGAAGAAGAAGAAAAAGAAGAAGAAGAAGAAGAAGAAGAAGAAGAAGAAGAAGAAGAAGAAGACATTGTACCATCCTTTATATAACATGCCGTCATTTTTGCTGAAAAGTACACCAACAACATTTTTTTTTAATGGAAAATCGGTTGCAGCAAATGTCTGAGGACAGGTTGAAAAATATAATCTGTACACTAAATAGTCGAATATAGATTGCATATAAATAGTGGGACTGGAGGGTAGGCAGAACGGGACATTAAGTCACATTCTCCAGAGGTCATGGAGAACGACGGGACCGTCAAAGTGGATGCGAACGGGCGTTGGGCCAATAGGACCTCCTCCCTCTTTGGTGTATGTGTGCTAGGTGAATTCTTAACTTCATGCTTAAGGGTTATTTGTGCTACCTGCCGCAATGATGGAAAGTACTTTCATGCAGGCGCCTATTAGTGTGTGTGTGTGTGTGTGTGTGTGTGTGTGTGTGTGTGTGTGTGTGTGTGTGTGTGTGTGTGTGTGTGTGTGTGTGTGTGTGTGTGTGTGTGTGTGTGTGTGTGTGTGTGTGTGTGTGTGTGTGTGTGAGAGAGAGAGAGAGAGAGAGAGAGAGAGAGAGAGAGAGAGAGAGAGAGAGAGAGAGAGAGAGAGACGACTCAATGTCTCGTCTTTTATTGGTGGCAGCGTTGTTATTGTTGTTGTTGCTGTTGTTGTTGTTGTTTGTTGTTGTTGTTGTTGTTGTTGCTGCTGCTGTTGTTGTTTATTGCTATCCTGGCAAGCCGAATAGGGTGCCAAATAGCAGACTGTGTGTTAATCATTAACTATAAACATTTCACCCCATCCTCATCCCACCCAATCCCCACCCTCCATCATTCCCACCCAGGTTCCCCTCTCCCCCGTCCCCAAGAACCACGGACAGCCAGGAAGACCTCCCGCAGTTCTTCCACCAACATCTGCACGTGCACCACGCGCAGTGTGGACAAGACGGCGAACTACGTCACCGCTATGGAGACACCAGCCACATCCTGGGAACGTTCCCCGATGTCGTCACTTCCGGCAGAACGGTTCCCATCAACACAACTTCCGCCGAATTGGCTCCTGAGGTAAAGTTTTAGAGAACTGGCTTGATTTGACTGCATGACTGAATGCGTGCCAGGTCGCTTGCCTGAGGGGAAGATGAACTGATTGTTGGATGGGAAAAGTTGTGGACTGACTTACTGACTGAATTATGAGTCGTTCAGAACAAGCTTGTTATTAGAGCTGCACGTGGAAACCAATACGGAAACGAATTTAGGTCTCAGAATATGGTAATGACTTCATCAACAAATGTTTTGCCATGGAGAACAGGTGACTGTTGTAAATCAGTCAACTAGTAAGTAAATGGACGGGTAGCATTTCTATTTTCCATTTTTGTCATAATTGGAAATCATCTTATGCTCAAGAGGAATGTATGTTGGATAAATAGGTATAGTGTACGTTTGATTTCATCAGGAGAGAGAAAATAAAGAAAGAAACTGGTTTGAAACTTCACTCTCAGTTGAAACTTTGAGATTTTGAGCGGTTTTTTTTTCTTTTCTTTTCTTTTCTTTTTTTCTTGATCATTTTCATTTTTAAACAACAACGATTACAGCAGTATACAAGACTGTGTAACACCTTTGCCTTCATGAAAAGATGTGTGTGTGTGTGTGTGTGTGTGTGTGTGTGTGTGTGTGTGTGTGTGTGTGTGTGTGTGTGTGTGTGTTGAGAGGGGGAAGAAGAGGGAGAACGTAGGCAACGGCGAGAGGAGGGGAGGGGTCGGGAAGGACGTGCATTTTTGTATATGTGTGTGACTGCCCTCCTCAGACGAACCGTCAGGACAGACCACAGAAGTCAAGCACGAGGCGGGCCACAGTCAGACACGCCACAATCGGCGAGGATCTGGCCATCTCCCCTGACAGACAAACGCGCTCTGTCACGTGCGAAGGCGAGAGAGAGCGACAGGAGGAAGGGGGAGACCCCTCGGCAGACACCAGCACCCAGCACACCGCCCACCCCAGCCCCACGGCGGGAAGTCCGGCATCCAGGACCGGTGTCTGTCCAAGGACCTCAACCGCACTGGGACACCCCACCAAGGCCCGGGTCTCCAGACGGGCTGAAGAAGCCGGACGACGTCAGCCGAGCTAAACAGCTCCTCCTGGTGCACGTCGCGCACGCCCTGTCCCGGCCCAGCAGACCTCGGCAGCAGCTGACTCTCACGACCATTCCTATCCTGACACTCCCCAAGCGGAGCATCAACCCACCGCTCTCCACCCTTGGGCCGAAGAAGACCTCACTCCCCGGCTGGCTGTGGTTCAGCTGGAAATGCCAGCGACGTCAGCAGGGCGGGCTGGAGGTCCTCAACCTTCTGCCACAACTCCCCGTGGTCGGGTTAACTCGGCTCTTCCTGGGAACGCTCTTCACGGGTCGGCGTGCTCGCGATTCGCTCTGCTGACAGGCATGAACAGCCAGCTGTACCGCGCTGGGAACGATCTCAACTCCATGCGTGAAGACGCCCAGAAGGCCAGTTCTGAGACCCCCACTGGTGTGGAGCTGGTCAAGCATCCGCAGTCTTCCAAGGAGTCCGGTATGAAGGTGTACCGCTGGAAGAGGCCCTCGAGGCCTGAGCAGAAGGACAAGTGGGACAGGTGGCGCATTCGTCTGTCCTTTTCCGCCAAACGGCAGCGTATCTGGAAAAAGATGTCGAGAATTTGAGAGTAGGAGAATCTGAAATGACATTTGGTATGAAATAAGCATTCTAAGGAAGTGAACTCTTTATAATTTGAATTCCTTACATTGCTTACAGTTGTCATTTTAGAGAGTAATGTGGAAACATATTGATGACTCATAAAGGATCCGAACTTATTAAGATATCATTTATTCATTTAAAACGGTATTATTAGTTGAGCTTGTAGTGAAGTTTTCGTCTGTTTCTTAATGTTTTATTCGGAGGTGTGTGTGTGTGTGTGTGTGTGTGTGTGTGTGTGTGTGTGTGTGTGTGTGTGTGTGTGTGTGTGTGTGTGTGTGTGTAACAGACAGACAAATAGAAACAGAAAGACAAACAATTATATCTCTAACTGTTAATAAAGACAATGCCATGTCAAACAGTTCTTTCCTTCGATGCCGGCACGCATGCCGCGCACCTGTCAGAGAGAGAGAGAGAGAGAGAGAGAGAGAGAGAGAGAGAGAGAGAGAGCCTCTCTCAGTAATGATTTAAGACATTTCCCGATGAAGACAGAGAAAAATTATCATACTGAAATTTTCCCCCTTTCTTTCAAGTGATGTCATAGAAGAGTCATGACCAGGGTCATCTTCACAAGGCCAAAGTCGATGGGCGTAAATACTGGGCAGTCGGAGACATTTTATTCTTGGACAATCCTTCCTTTGTGAACAAACCATCGTTCTCTTGTAATTAACGAACAAGTACGGTAACTCCTGCTCCCACGACGAAATAATTACACGCCCAGAACTCCTAACGAATACTGCTTTGGACGTAATTAACCCAGCAGAAATGTCAGCAGTGAGCACACAGTACAGACAAGAAGACATCCCCCATTAAAGATGTTCCTTTGAACAGTATCTGGCCAAGCTTGGAACATCCTTTTTGTGGATGAAAAGCATGTTACATGAACATACGGTGAAATAAAAGAAAAATTCTGTTGAAAAAGGAGAGAAGACACAATTCAGCCAGTTAGTGGACGTACAGCGATACCACCGCTCTTCACCCCACCTCCCACCCCCTACTTGTCCCTCTACATGACAGCAGATGAAACATGCCACCCATGCAGTTATTCACTCACTTTACCACAATAACTACCCGCACCTCCCAGGAACGCGCCTGCATGTGAATCGTTCATAAGACCACTGCCTCGTTTTTCCATCCATCCACACCAGCACGTCCACGGGCATCAAAAGCCATGCTTACCAAGCTGGGTCCCATGTACCCGTGATACACCTCAATGTGGACTCCACCCGGTAAACATGAGTAAATAAGTAGATAAATCAATGTTATGCTTGTTCACACACACACACACACACACACACACACACACACACACACACACACACACACACACACACACACTGACCATACACACACACACACTCACTGACATACACACTGGCACATACACATTTATCCTATGGACATACCACATTACACCCTTCAACACCATCACTTTTGATGACTGTGCAGATTTACCAGTGCATGTACGTTTACAATACATAAAACAGAAGATCCTTGGAGATCCAAAAGTCTGATCTCAGCTGTCTCTGTTTCTGCCATTCGAAAAGGCCCAGAACGAGTTTGTACCATTTTTAGGGTCTACGCTGTGTTGGTCTTCAGATTATTTCAACATTTGTTCGGCTGGCGACGCTTCTCGTTCGTCCTTTAAGCCTGGATGTGCGGCCACTTCCTCTGTTGATGTTGAGTTTTGCAAAGTGATCTGTGGTATGGTGGCTTCGATCTTGTTTACTGAGGTGATTCTTCAGATTTCTTATCACATCAGATAGGCCAAACTATGACCCAGTCTTATCATTGCCTTGCCAGTCACTGTGTCTACTCTCTCCTTTGACACTTCTCATTTTCTGAATATGAATCCATATGAGTTTTTTTTAAAGGAAAGCTGCACATATTCATGCCAATCACGGCTTTCCATTCCACTTTCCACGCTTTGAAGCAGGTCCATTGGATTCTGTCAGTATCATGTTAAAGTTTGTTGTTTGTCTGTCGATGAAAGCCAGTAGAGCGCTTGTGTCAATGTTTCTACATCCACTGTTAGACTGGAAGTCGTTAAATGGTATACACCATTGTCTTCAAGACTGCTTGGCTATTTTGCTTCACTGTTTATCCCCGCCTGACTTACGTTAGGTGACTAAACTATCAGCGTGTATTACGTTTCCTGCTCTCTCTCTCTCTCTCTCTCTCTCTCTCTCTCTCTCTCTCTCTCTCTCTCTCTCTCTCTCTTTTTTTTTTTTTTTTTTACGGGGTTTCTCCACCTGCGTCTGAAGGTCAGTTTTGTCCATTGGCCACTGTCGACAGTGTCGTTGCACGAGAACTGGGAAGATATTGTCAAGAAGGAGACTGTCGCACCAAAGCTTGAACAAAACTACGTGAAAAAGAAGAAGAAGAAGAAGAAGAAAAAAAAAAAAAAGTAGAAAAAGACGAGGATGAGGACAGAACAAGGAGGATAGGATGAAGATTCAGTGGGTTTTGCATACTGTGAAAGCGTCAAGTCAACAAGCTCCTGTCGTTCAATAGTTGTAAACACATTCTCTTCATGCCAGCCGCTGATGACTCCAGTAGTGTCATGACTGTGGACACTGAAGGCCATGACCTGAGAGGTTTTCATCTTCCACTTCCTCTGCCATGTCCTCGCTGTGGCAATCTTTCGGTGGAGACGATGCACAGAGTGTCCAGTGAGCAGTATTTCTTTGCACATGTGAAACAATCCACAGAAACAAGGTGGTTGTACGCTCTCTCTCTCTCTCTCTCTCTCTCTCTCTCTCTCTCTCTCTCTCTCTCTCTCTCTCTCTCTCTTCTCTCTCACACACACACACACACACACACACACACACACACACACACACACACACACACACACACACACACACACACACACACACACACACACACACACACGCGCGCGCGCGCGCGCGCGCGCGCGCGCGCGTGCTCGCAAAATCCAATTGCGACATCATTCTTTCACCTTGACCTTTCCCTTAACACGGTCTGTTGTCGTTGGAGCATCCCTAATGATCTGGCCACCACTCTCCTCCATCCGTCCCTGTCCTCCACTGCTCGCTGAGATTCTGCTAGGCTCATTCTAGTTCACTCTCAGATATTGTCTTCCCACCTCTTCCTTTGTCTTCTTCTATCGCGGCTTCCTCCGACTGTTCATTGCAGGATTGTCTCTGCAAGGCCTGCAGAACGGGACACATGTTCGTACCACTTCATTTTCCGCTTCTTGACGACTGTGAATAGGTCTTCGTGGGGTCCAATTGCTTGTTGAATTATTGTACGGACTTCTTCATTTGTCACGTGGTCTGTGTAATGGATGCCCAGGATCTTTATGTAGCATTTCATTTCAGTTGCCAGAATTCTTCTTTATAACTCTGATGTGTGTCCAAGTTTCACGTGCATACAGAAAAACTGAGAGGGCAAGGGAGCGCATTCGGTGGATCTTGGAGCGAAGACTGAGGTTTTTGTCTCTCCGTATAGTTTTTAAGTTTTGCTACTACAGTTGCTGTTTGTGCAATCCTTACCACAATCTCAGGCTTTGAGCCATCATCAGATATGATGGATCCTAGGTATTTGAAGGTCTTCAAGGATTCCAAGGTTATTCCGCTGACTTTGATCTCTGCCTTTATGCCTTTGGTACTGTTGGTCATAAGCTTGGTCTTTTCGGCGCTGATCTCCATGCTGTATGCGGAAGCTGCTTTGTCGAGATGTTCCACCAAGCTCATCAACTCGTCTTCATTCCCTGCAAGGCTGTCCATATCATATGCAAATCGCAAATTGGTGATTGTTCTTCCCCCAGTGCTAACTGTTCCTTCGTGATTTTCCAAGGTATCCACTATGATCCTCTCCAAGAAGACATTGAAGATGGTTGGTGAGAGCAGAGAGAGATCCTGGTGCACGCCAGTGGTACGGAACCAGTCACCTATACTGCCATTCAGGAAGACGGCGCTAGTGGCTTTGCTGTACAGCTCCTCAATCATGTGTACAAGGTCGGCATTGATGTTGTACTTCCTCCTGGTTGTCCATAATGCTGCATGCCATACCCTGTCGAAGGCCTTCTTAAAGTCAATAAATACGTGGTAGAGATCTTGTTGGTGCTACAAATATATTTCGCAGATTATTCTCAAGTTGATATCTGCTCAGTTGTGCTTCGACCAGGTCTGAAACCTGCTTGTTCCTCAGCAATGATAGTCTCTGCTACAGGTTTCAACCTGTTCAGTAAAACTTTTAGCATAACTCTACTTGGATGACTGATCATGCTGATCAGATTCCACTGCTCCAGATCTAATTGTAGATGGCAGTGAGAGCAGTGATCATGGCCTCTCCTGCTTGGATCAGTTCTGCAGGTATGTTGTCAATTCCTGCTGACTTCCCTTGTTTGAGTAATTTGACTGCTGTTTCCACTTCTTCACGTAGGATGTGATGTAAGTCATCTTCTGGTACTGTTTGTGTTTGTGCTTGTGAACACTGCAGTACTGCTGGGTCTCCGCTGGGCTGATAGTTATATAACTCAGAACAGTATTCTGTCCATCTATCCCATATTTCCTGGTCTTCAAATTGGCTTTTCCCCGACATCGTTAGTGGACATCTATTCTACGTTTTTGAAATTGAA
>JADBJO010000600.1:540000-550000 GCA_016801955.1 Conus betulinus | reverse complement strand
CTCCGGTGTACCCAAATCGATGAAAAACGGCTGAGAAAAACGGTTCTTTTTTGATAAAATGTACAAAGCAAAAGCATTCTGAGTTGCTTCTCAAGTCGACGACATTGATTGATAGGCCAATCAGAGTGACACACCTCACAAGACATTGAATTCCAGCAAGGGCATCATCAGGTGCCGTGATTTGAGAGAGGTGTTTCAGAGTTAGAGATAAAGACAGAACTGGCTTCCCAGGGTGTGTGACCACGTCCACCGGGTTTTAGCACGTAGAGACCAAGACCGTGTGCCAACAGATACTTTTTTCCTAACTTTCTGCACGCCAACTCTCCCTGTGTTTGTGAAGGTCGGATATTTGAGGGTTCCCGTCGCCACGTACATTCCTTCACCTTTGCGATGCTTTAAATGTCAGAAGTATGGACACATTAAGGACCGGTGTACAGAACAGGAGGCATGTGGCAAGTGCTCAGAACCGATGCATGAAGGTCCATGTGATTGTCCGCCCTGTTGCATCAACTGTAAAGGCAACCATCCTGCCTTCTCGAAGGACTGTCCAGTTTGGCGCACCGAGTCTGAGATCCAGAAGGTACGCACTGAGAATCGAATCTCGTTCTTTGAGGCACGAAAACTTGTGGAGAAGAGACAGTCCTCCCTCAGCAAGTCATATGCTGGTGTCGCCAAGGGGAGCATGGTCAGTGTTGGTGTTCAGACTGAGACTGTTCAACTTCAGGCTGGCTCTCAACATCATGATCGACAGACGCAACAGGAGCCTCGGCGTGCACAGAAAGAAAGTGAAAAAAGAAAACAAAATGCAAACAGTGTCTTGGGTGGAGGCTGAATATCCACCTCCCCCCGGACTCCTCAAGGGTCTGAGCCCCCTTCCTCCAACCCAGATCCTCTGGGAGGCTGCACAGGTAGCCTCTTTGTCTGGGGAACACTCTAAAAGTCGACCTCTGATGAAGCCTCCTCTCCTTCACCTCGTCCATCTGGGGGTGGAAATAAGTATCGTCCTTTGTCAGCCAGGAAGGTGGTATCTCCATCGCCTTCTTCCAATCGCTTTTCTCCTTTGGAGATAGAAGGTGATGAGGACAACGAGATGAAGTAATTTTCTTTTTTTCTTTTTTATTGCCATGGCCCTTATTCAGTGGAATATAAGAGGCATTAATGCCCAATATGAGGAACTCCAGCGGTTGTGTTCTGGCCTCAAACCTAGTGTTGTTGCGCTGCAGGAAACATTGTTGAGACTAGGAAAACATTTTTCATTGGCGGGCTTTAGTTCAGTAGGCTTTCCTGCTTTACCTACAGATGCTGGCCATGGTGTCACTGGGGGTGTTTCCCTTCTTGTTCACCGTTCTTTATTATTCAGCCAAGTTAACTTGAATACCCCATACACAAGCTGTTGCGGCCAGGATTACTTTCAGTAAAACAATAACTGTCTGTTCAATTTATTGTCCCCTTCTGGTACAATATCCAAGCAACAAGTCATTGATCTAATAGATCAGCTTCCGCGTCCTTTTTTCATTTTGGGAGACTTCAACGGGCATTCCCCCCCCTTTGGGGTAGCTCACATTCCTCACCTCGGGGTCTCATGCTGGAAAGAGGTCTTAATGAACTGGACTTGTGTTGTCTAAATGAAAAATCACCAACATACATGCACTCTTCAAATGGTACCCTTTCGTGTTTGGATTTGTCAGTGTGCGATCCTTCATTAGTTCTAGACTATGATTGGTCAGTTCACGATGATCTGCACGGGAGCGACCATTTCCCTGTAATACTTTACTCCAATTTTGAAGGAACCTGTTTCGTTTCCTCAGTATTTTTGCTTTAAAAGGGCAAATTGGGATTTCTTTCATTCAGCCGTAACTGATAAGCTAGATGCTGAAATCGTTTTCCGATCAGAAGACCCAGCGGAGTCTTTTACAAATATTTTGTTATCATGTGCGAGAGATACCATCCCACTCGCAAAACCAGGTGCACAACTACCTGGTACGCCATGGTACAACCAGGATTGTAAGAATGCTTGCAATGTTCGCAAGAGGGCCCAACGTTTAGTTTTTCAGCATCCTGTGGCCCCGAATGTTCAGTCTTATCGGAGGAAAAAAGCAAAAAAGGCGAGGTTTGTTTGTAAAGGAAGTAGAGACGAGTATCTTGGAGAAATTTCTGCTCTTCGCTTACATCAAACATTTCCAAGGAAAAAAATCTGGAGAGTTGTTAAAAAAATTAGGGGCAAGAACAGCTGCCCTTCAGTCCACCATTTAAAACTTGATGATACACTCATCACTGACAAACAAGCTGTGGCTAACTTGCTAGCTTCCACCATAGAACCAACTCCTCCTCTAGTCAAAAATCTGCCGCCTTCTTAAAGATCAAAACGCAAGCAGAAAAAAAAAAGAAGCTCGACTTTACCTCACCCAATCAAGAAGACTACAACTTGCCCTTTAATCTAAATGAACTGAAGTCTGCCTTGCAGGCGTGTCACGATTCCGCTCTGGTCTTGATGAAATACATTATCAACTCTTAAAACACCTTCCTGACTCAGGTCTTAACATTCTGCTTCAAATTTATAACCATGTCTGGACGTCTGGGTCTTTCCCAGCTTCATGGAAAAGGGCCGTAATTGTTCCCATTCCGAAGCCAGGGAAGGATCATTCAAACCCAACCAACTATCGTCCAATAGCCTTAACGAGTTGTGTTTGTAAGGTGATGGAAAAAAAAAGGTAAATGGTAGGCTCATGTGGAAATTGGAAACTGATGGGCTTTTAGCCATGGAACAGTGTGGTTTTAGAAAGCATCACTCTACCATGGACCATTTAATCAGATTGGAAACCACCATTCGAAACTCATTTTTAGAAAAAAAAAGCATGTTGTTGCCATTTTTTTCGACATAGAGAAGGCTTATGACACGACGTGGAAGTATGGAATCCTGTCAGACCTCCATCGGATGGGTTTCTGTGTCAATCTCCCAGTTTTCATAGAACAGTTTTTGGCAGACAGATCCTTCCAGGCCGTGTGGGGACAACATTATCAGAAATTCATAAGCAGGAAATGGGTGTTCCACAAGGCAGTATCCTTTCTCCAGCCCTGTTTAGTATAAAAATAAACGAAATTGTCAATTTTGTCAACCAAGGTTCAGATTGCTCTCTTTTTGTTGATGATTTCGCCCTTTATGCATCTGGGAAATCATTCGCTGGTGTACAGCGCCAACTCCAGTTGTGTGTTTATAAAATCCAACAGTGGGCAGTCGAAAATGGGTTCAAGTTTTCATCAGTTAAAACAGAGTGCATCCACTTTCACAATTTCAGACAACTTTTTCCACCACCAGAAATTTTCATAGATAAGGCTCAAATTCCTGCTGTCACAGAAGCCAAATTTTTGGGTGTTACCTTTGACCAAAAGTTAAATTTTATAGCCCATATTCAGAAGTTGAAAACATCGTGCCTCAAAGCCATGAATATCCTCCGTGTAGTGGCTCATACGGATTGGGGGTGCAGACAAACGCACACTTCTCCATCTTTACAGGGCGTTAGTTCGATCCAAGTTGGACTACGGCAGCGTCATTTACGGCGCCGCTAGAGCCTCGTATCTAAAAGTCTTAGACCCAGTTCACCATCAGGGTCTTCGTCTCTGTCTTGGAGCATTCCGCACCACCCCTGTGTACAGCCTGTACGCAGAGGCAGGTGAGCCCACACACTGTCCAACCGCAGGCTGAAACTGTCTTTGAACTATTATATCAGACTGCTCTCGGAACCGGAGAACCCTGCCTGTGACTGTGTCTTTGACCCTCAGTTCCAAAGCAGATTCCAAAAGAACCCTAACTGTATTCCACCGTTTGGTCTTCGTATGCAGCCTCACGCGCGGAATGCAGGTCTAGACCTAGGAGTTGTGTCCGATTTTTCCAGTTTCCAGATTCCAGATCACCTCCGTGGACCTTTTTCACACCAGAGATCCGTTTTGATCTTGCAGCTTTTCGCAAACAATGTACCAGCTCTCTGGCATACAAGGCATTGTGTATGCTGACCTTTGTTCGGAATTCCCATCCTATCAGAAAATTTTCACTGATGGTTCCAAGTCTGAAGATGGAGTGGCCTGTGCAGCCTATTGCCCTGGTGCTCCTTTTCAAATACGGTTGGAACATATTCATTCAGACGCTTCTGCTTACTCTGCTGAACTTACAGCTCTGGTTCTGGCGCTGAGGATAATCTCACAGTCTACGAAGAGGGACTTTCTGGTTCTGTCGGATTCACTGTCGGCTTTGGAGGCCATAGCTGGCCGAAACCTTCAGCATCCCGAACTCTTACACTTTTTTGAACTTTTGACCAAGTTGAAAGTGGAGGGTTACAATATTATTCTGGCTTGGGTTCCCGGTCATGTTGGCATCGGAGGGAACGAAATGGTTGATCGTTTGGCCAAGAATGCCACAAGAGAGAATCTGTCAAACACACCTATCCTCTGCTCAGATCTGAAACCCAAAATTAATGATTATGTCAGAGACCTCTGGCAGGAGGATTGGAATAAACAGACGGATAAAAAACTCAGATCCGTCCAAACCTAAAGGAGTTCCTCCCATCTTCGTCTGGTGGTCGTAAAGAAGAAACAGTTCTGTGCCGGCTGCACACGGCCCATTCGTATTTTACCCATTCGTACCTTTTAAAGGGTGAAGAAGCTCCCATGGTGCATTCCATGTCATGTTCCACTCACAATGAAACATATTCTTTTAGAGTGTTGGGACTTGCATGATGAGAGACACAAACATTTTACAGCAGATTCCATGAAAACCTTGTTCAGAGATGCTCCGCCTGATACGATCTTTGAGTTCTTGAAAGAGATTAACATTTTTCATCGGATCTGAGATTTTACAGTGGAAAGATTTTTAACAAACTTTTGGATGTGTTTTTTGGACGTATTTTAAAGAACTGTGTGAATGACTGCCTTGTGGGTTGTTTTTTTTACGTGGTGACGGCCCTGGTGTGGCCCTTTGCGGTCGGCTGGGCTGTGGGCAACGTTGTCTTATCTTATTTCAACGTGTTGGTTTTTATCCTAGGATAGGTTCTTTTAATCTGTTTTTAATGGGTTGGGAGAGGTTTGCTTTTAATCTTTTTTTAACATATATACGTGGTAGTTTGGAACGTGGTGACAGTCCTGAAATAACCTCTGCTGTTGACGGGACTATAATTTTAATCTTAATCTTCGCGCGCGCGTGTGTGTGTGTGTGTGTGTATACGCGCGCGTGCGTGTGCACATCCATTCTCATTTTCATATGCGCCAATACTTCAGCATTGTGTGTATGTGTGTTGCAGACCAAATACACAAACTATAGACAACATTTCATTTTTTTTAATGAAAAGGTGGACACAATGAATGACATTTACGGAGATCATAACAAAACCAACCATGAATAAGAGCAAGGGAAAAATGTAGACAACAAACAATAAAAACCAATGTAAAGTTCATAGCAGATACTAAGTCACAAAATCTGAGAGAAATTTTGACTCTGTCTGTCTGTCTGTCTGTCTCTCTCTCTCTCTCTCTCTCTCTCTCTCTCTCTCTCTCTCTCTCTCTCTCTAAGTCTAATACTCTCCAAAATCAAGACAATTTTTTGTAAAATCATTGAAATCTTCTGAACACACACACACACACACACACACACACACACACACACACACACACACACACACACACACACACAGAATCCATAAATGCCACAAAAAAAAAGTGCCTCTGTATATGCGTGCGACAAAAAAAAAAAAAAAAAAAAATGAATGATCTTACAATTCAAACCATTATGTATATGTGAATATAAAATTTAAAAAGTCGCTTCGCATAAAACACAAGGCGTCGCTACTGAAAAAGATTTATCTTGGACTGACCTCATCACATCCCTGATTAAACGTCTTCCTAATAAAAAAAAATAAGTTAGCTAAAATTGAAAAAAAAAAACAATCTTTTCTTGATTTACATTACCGGAAGCTTTTCTTTAATGTTCATATTCTACATCGGTGATTACGCTTTGCCTTGTGGGACAGCTGCCGTGATGCAAACTTAAACCTGGTTCACCGTATGTAGAAAAGAGCAATGAAGTCAGCGTAACAGGACCACACTCATGCAACTCACTTCAGTCCGGTCCTTTTGGGTTCGATTCCCTGCCTTTTTATTATTGAATACTCGTTAAAAAAAAAACCCTATACACATACACAATGAATGCTGTCCTCTCCCTGGTTTTACTCAACACCAATGCTTTCAAACAAAATGCCCTGCAAACAAAAGTTGAATGGCAACTGAGCACTGTTTATTTTACAAAACTAGGCCAATAGCAAGCAGAAAAAAAAAAAAACCAATCAGAGCTGTGTATCCAAAGAGATAAAAAAAAAAAAAAAAAATCAAAATATTGGGTCACACACACTGAACAGTTCTCTCTTTCCTTTCACTCTGTCACTGGTGTGTTTGTGTGTGTGTGTGTGTGTGTGTGTGTGTCCTTCTCATTCTCTCTCTCTCTCTCTCTCTCTCTCTCTCTCTCTCTCTCTCTCTCTCTCTCTCTCTCTCTCTCTCTCTCTCTACCTACGCATCACTGGGTCACATCAGTATTGTTGAAATCAAGCTCTCTCACCGCTGAGGACTCTCAGCATCTTCAAAGTTGAACTTTTCACAACAGCCCCTTTTCCAACAAGGCAATATGCACGCATGATGTTATGAATCGAAATGCTCCTAAAAAGATTTTAAGAGACACTTTCAAAGCTAATCGTCACAAACATTAACACGTAATATCATTTCCCACCCTCAAAATGACCTATACAAATCCAGTTTGTTGTACCCTGGAGGTAGTTATGGAACAGTTCACCAACAACACTGAAAGTATGAGGAGCAAATTCCACTGTAAGCGTGACAGCTCATCCAAAACCTGAATATGCACTAAAATGCTCAGGTCATTGATCCTTCCTTCAGGTCTTGCTGTCCTGTTTCATTTCTTTATTTATGTATTGTTCATTTTCCTGTATATCTATTCACGTATTTGTTTTATTTTCAATTTATTTATCAATTATTATATCTATCCATCTATCTCTCTAGCTAGATGCTCGGAGTCTAGACAGATAAACAGATAGATATTTGCATGCTGTATACATAGACACCAGGACAAAGCCGTCTGAACTGTGTGGGTGTGAGGACGATGTCATCGCCTCTATTCCACGTTCCATTGTTACTACATAGCTCGTCCAAAAGGCCAGCGATAACATCATTATTACATACAGCGAAGATAAATTGAGTTTATTTTGGTGACCCGGCTGCACAGAAGCTTTTCACATTATTACGCTATTTACTCACACACACACACACACACACACACACACACACACACACACACACACACACACACGTTAATTTCACTTCCCTTTGTTGTTGATCATGAATGGTCGGTCGACTGAACAATCCACTAACTGACTGTGGGACAGAGAATTCTGTGAGTGTGATCGGTGGAAACGATATTTGTTTGCTTGTTTGTTTGTTTGTTTGTTTGTTTGCGCGAGTACTTGTTTTATTTTGTTTTTTTTTTTCTCTTGTGTTATGTATAATGAAATGACCCCTGCCAGATTTCAAAGGCCTGCAGATCTTCTGTTCATGCCCACAACATATGTGAAGAACATGTGAAGGAGAAAATTGAATGCAAGAGCTGAAGTGTCATTTGTAAAGGCCCTTGAGTAAGAGTTCAGATGAAAAACTTCACGAAGATGTTATTATTAATATTATTATCATTATCATTACTATTATAAGTAGTAGCAGTAGTAGTATCATCATTATCACTGTTGTGTTATTATTATTATATTATTATAGTTATTGTCAAGATAGTCACTGTCATTAATGACAATGACTGATACAAAAATGACAGTAATAATATTAACATATTAGTTTTTCCACGTAATACATAGATACACACATCTTGCTCAGCACGTACTTCCATGACATTTACATGAAACGAATCATCCTCACGTACCAAATGTATGATATCAATATCAAGTTTTAACAAAAATGACGTCAGTGTCTTCATAGGCGAAAAATACGAATAATGTCAAAGTCCTTACGTGACAGTTTGCTAAGAATCCAACGTCCGCACGTGACAACTGTCCGGGTCTGCATTCTCACGTGACAATTATGTATGACGACAGCGATTTCATGTGACCAATACGTGTGGTGTCAATTGTCTTCAATGTCACCCGCATATGACAGGGGTTTAATATGATAATTTATATGACGTCAGCATTTCACAAGATGACGTCACTTCCTGATCCTGTTCCTGAGGTAGGAGCAGGTGCGGAAGGCCAGCCACCACTGGGACAGCTCCTGCTCCTCGTGGGCCCAGTTCTTTAAGCACCTGCAGCTTGGCCCGGACCAGCTGCTCCGTGTTGACAGTGCGGGCCCACTCCTCGGCCTTCAGCCGCCGCCTCTCCACCTCCGTCAGGTTCTCCAGCAGCACGTGCTTCTCCGCCTCGTTCCTCACCATCTCGCTGCCCGGCTTGGACCTCTGACCAGACTTGTTGCCCTCTTCTCCTCCTCCTCCTCCTCCCCCGGAGTGCGAAGACACGGCGGACTCCTTCCTGGGGAAGTTTGGCAGGGTGGACTGTTTCCTGGACGCCGGCAGCCCCGCCACCAGCGCAGACTTATCCCGGGAAGGTTTGGCGAAGCGGAAGGGGTCGGCGTCCCGGGGGTTGAGGGAATAAGCAGCGCGCAGAACTTCGTCGGTCTTGGGCGGTCCGCCGTGCTTCTCCTGGAAGATGCGGGCCATGCTGACCAGTCGTGCCGTGTGGCAGTTGTCCCCGGGATGAGAGCTGGGGTGTAGGGCGGCGGCGGGTCCCGAGGTGCTGGATTTTTGCCACCATGTGGCGGTACTCCCCAGGGTTCTCCGCCACGTAGGTCAGGTACAGCTGAAGAGGCTTGCAGTCCACCTGCGGCAGCTGAGATTTCCGTCTCTTGGCACGTTCGCTCAAGGACAACATCTGAACGGCCGTCTCCAGGGTGTTGTCCAAACTGGCGATGGCAGGATCGTCACGTGCCTCCTGTCCTTCTTCGGCCGCTGCCTGGGGCTCACGGATGGCGGGTGGAGCAGCTGCCTGAGATGCCTCCTCGGGGTCATCTTCATGATGGAAGAACAAAAGCCGGCGACGTCTCGGCCGCGCGTTCTCTTCCTCCACCTCGAATCCTGCGTCTTTGAGGGCCTTGTTGTGACAGCTGAAAAAAAGTTTCTGCGGGGAAGAGCTCTCTGGAGTTCCTCTTTGGTGAACCCCAGCTCCCATGGGCGGACAGAGCCCGTGCGGGGAGGGGCGGAGTGGATCATCCGTTCTGTCCTGGGTCTGACGTCTAAAGGACGTCCCGCTCCGGCTGTTTGAGGACGGCGAGATGGCTTCTGCCTGGCTTTGGATGACAGAGGTCGTGCTTTGTCTTTTACACCAGTGGAGTCGCCTACAGCGTCTGAGTCCTTCACCTGTTGTTGCTCACGGTAAGTGACAAAACACGGCCTTTTTGTTTTCCTGAAAGTTGGGGAGTCTGCTCACTATTTCACTGCTGACCAGTTTATCCCTGGAACCAAGCTGGTTTAGGTCCAGAGGCAATGACAGTCGCCGAAAAAGCCCGCAGCGCTGGATGACCTGAAACCGTCTGTGACAGAGCCTGGTCTGTCTCACACCTTCCCTCCTTTCTCGTCACTCCGTTGGCACTGGCTGGCCTTCGCCTGATCAGAAGATTGGAAGGGGAGGAGCATAGTTCTGAACCTTCTCTCCTTTCCGCCCCCGTTGACTGGGAAGCGACGCCATACACATCATTAAGACAGGCCTGAGAGCCGCTAAGGTCTTTAATCTCATTGTTCCTTTGTGCAGCCAAGCAAACCTCTTTCCCTTCAACCAGGCCAGGCGATAAAACGCTTTCGCCCCTGATAGGGCCAGGCTTGTGTTCAGGGTTTGTAAGCTCTTTGTTTCTGGAGGTCAGGGAAAGGGGTGGTGCCGGGGATGGCTGTCTGTCTGTC
>JADBJO010000600.1:515000-517500 GCA_016801955.1 Conus betulinus | reverse complement strand
ACCACGTCCATCCCACGTGGTCTCATTTCAAGGGGCGCCATCCCGTCCATTTAACGTGAACATCCCTTTTCCGAAAGGCGCCACTACGTATGTCAAACGTGAACGTCTCCTTTTAGAGAACACATCTTGGCCATTCATCCAGTTACCCTTGAAACTTTGGCACATCTTGGCCATTCATCCAGTTACCCTTGAAACTTTGGCACATCTTGGCCATTCATCCAGTTACCCATGAAACTATAGCACATCTTGGCCATTCATCCAGTTACCCATGAACCTTTGGCACATCATGGCCATTCATCCAGTTACCCATGAAACTATAGCACATCATGGCCATTCATCCAGCTACCCATGAAACTTTAGCACATCATGGCCATTCATCAAGTTAACCATGAAACTATAGCACATCTTGGCCATTCATCCAGTTACCCATGAAACTATAGCACATCTTGGCCATTCATCCAGTTATCTATGACACTTTCAGTTATCTATGACACTTTCAACTCTGACAACTCTGAGAACTCATCTCACCACCGACATGGAGTGGGGATTGAAAGCTGAGGTGAGGACATCCCGAGAGAGGTCCATTCCATATTCATCTTTCCGACTAAAACTACAAAACATCTATGAAAAGCATAAGGGAATGAAACAACTTTCCGATATCAATAACAAACAGGTGTACAGGACACTTGCGTCCATCCTTCAGACTTTTGCTCAACAGCGAGTCATAGCTTTTATCTTGTGTTAGTTGAAATGTCACTCACCCTGTGCCCATTTTCTTTCTTTCTTTTTTTTTTTTTTTTCATTTCCTGTCTGAGAACTTGTATTGGTTATTCATTGTGACACTTTTTCATTTTGTTTAGACAGGTTGTCGGTTAGGTGATCAATCGATTAATAAACAGGTGGGTGATGTGGTAACATGGTCAGGCGACCGGTCGGTCCATTGGTGAGTTCGAAAGATGTTTGACTGGTTGGTTAGTTCCTCTATTTGTGCCTTCGTCGCTTTTCTTCGTCCATCTATCAATCCACATCATTCGCCAGTGACAGTCAACCAGTCAGTAAGTTGGGTAGTCATTTAGCTGGTTTGATGGATTGACTGGCTGGCTGCTGGTTGTTTATTTATCAGGTTAATCAGTCAACAACTTAGAAATTCATCTTACTCCCAGACACATATCCCATCAACTCACTCTGCTGAAATCTGATCTGAAAAAACTAGAACCTAGTCCTCCATCCACTGTGTGGTGCACTGAAGACATTATTCGCAGTCCAATGCCAGGCTTTGACCTTCGTTTATATCAGCAAATTTACTTGATCACCAAGCCACTGCTCTCTTGGTGCACCTGCATCATGATGAATTGATGGAGACCTATCTTCGGACCAAGACTCTTATTCCATTGCAAAAAGGGATAACATTCCCTTTATCCATCCACGTGTTTAAAACCTAGACCTCACTGTTTGGGGGTGCACTTGACCATGTAGCCCTTGCTCTACTAACTTCACCCCTGTTGATACCCGTATTCCGAAAGACTAGCATCCATGCTGTCAGTCACATAGCGTGTAGATAGACACATGCTCTGATCATCTCAATCCAGGAAAGATGAACTGCTGACGAATAGTAATAACTAACCTCTAGGAAGATGAGTGGTGCAAAAACAGTTATGATTTAAATCTGGAGAGATGTACTGCCTCTGAGACATTTAACTGTTCATGAGCACGATAGCTCCCGTTTGGAAAAAAAGTACTAACTGTTTATTAAAAGGGATAGTTTACATCTGGAAGATGAACTATCGAAGAATAGTGAAAACTGTCCACCAGAAAGGTTACCCGTATAAGCCAACTTTGAAAGGACGAGCTTCTTTTCAGAATAAAGATGATTCCCCTTTGGAAAGATTAAACATTTGCCAAAAGAGACACTTCACTTCTGGAGAGATGAACATTAAAAAACAGTGATGAGTTAAAACTGTAACTATGATTTAAATTCTGATTACGCATCTCTGAAGAAATGAACCGCTTAACAATAGTGATCACTCGCCTATGAAGAGATCAACTGTTTAGAAAATAAGATGCCAGTAACTCAAGTCTGCAAAGACAGGCTATTTAGGAATAGTAACGACTCAATTCATCATATCTGGAAAGATGGATATTTCAAGAGTAGCGAGAACTCATTTCTGGGAAGATGACATGTTCAGGAATAGCGACAGTAGTTGTTCACCTGTGGAAAGAGGAACTATACAGGAACAGCTTGCCTGCTGAAAGAGATAATGGTTCAGGGATAATGACAGCTTGTCTGCTGAAAGAGATAATGGTTCAGGGATAATGACGGTTCATCTGTAGACAGATGAGCAATTTAGGAATAATGACAGTCGCTTGTGAAACATGAATGATTTGAGTGTATGCTTTTTTTTCACTTTTGGAAAGATGAACTGTTCAGGAGTAATGATAGCTCGATTGTGAAAAGATAAACCGGGAATAGTGATTGCTCGTCTGTGGAACGACGAATGAT
>JADBJO010000600.1:495000-500000 GCA_016801955.1 Conus betulinus | reverse complement strand
TATGAAATGCTGTTAAGGCAGCATGAATCTGGTCACTTTAATTGGGCATCAAAAGTACAAAAAGTTTTGATGGAAAATGGGTAAGGCATAGTTTGGTTGAGTCAAGGTGTTGGGTGTGAATCTGCTTTTACTCTAGAGCTGAAATATACGCTTATTCCCTGCTTTAAACAGAACTGGCATTCTGAGTTGGAGGATAATGATACATATAGATGGCTTCATTCTTTCAAAAATGTCTTTGAGTCTGAAAAATATTTGTCATGTGTCACTAATAAGTGGCATAGAGACAACTTCTCAAGATTTCGACTCCGTGTTTGTGGCCTTAAAAACTGTATTCAGTGGTTTCGAAATGACCAAACAGATATCAATTGCCCATCATGTGGAAATGGATTCGAAAATGAAATCCATGTTTTGTTTTTACTGTACTGTACTGACGATATCCGTAAAAAATGTGCCATACTGAAATCCTTCCCCAACATTCCCAACAAGTTAAAAAAATCCTTTCCAGTGGTAATGAAACTGTTATTAAATCTGTCGCTGAACTTATAACACATAGATTGAAGATAAAGAGAAAGTTAGAATTAATGGGCGATAACATTTAACTTTTTTAAAAAAGTAACTATTCAGTGTGTGTGTGTGTTGTGTGTGTGTGTGTGTGTGTGTGTGTGTGTGTGTTGGGTGGGGTGGGTGGGTGGGTGCTGTTTGTGGCGCGCGCGCGTTTGTGTGTGCGTGTATGTTTATGCATGTGTGAAATCAGTAAATGATATTGCTATGTGCATACAATTGTTCATGTTCACCCCCTTGTCTTAAGGCTGTAATGCTGTGACAATAAAAACATTTGTCTTTGTCTTGTCTTTGTCTCTCTCTCTCTCTCTCTCTCCTCTCTCTCTCTCTCTCTCCTCTCTCTCTCTCTCTCTCTCTCCTTTCCTTCTCTCTCTCTCTCTCTCTCTCTCTGTCTCTCTCTCCCTTTCTCTCTTTCTCTTTCTCCTTCTATCTGTCCCTCTCTCCCTCCCCCCCTCTCTCTCTCTCTCTCTCACTCTCTGTCTCTCTCGTTTAGTACATCGAAAAAATATACTTTTGTTGTCATTTCTCTGTTTTCTCTTTATGTGTGCACTGCACTTAACTTTGTTGTAGGCCGGAGGCCTGAAACATTAAAATTGTGTTCAACTGTGTTCAGTTTCTCTCTCTCTTCTCTCTCTCTCTCTCTCTCTCTCTCTCTCTCTCTCTCTCTCTCACACACACCACACACACACACACACACACACACACACACACACACACACACACACACACACACACACACACACTTTCAATGCCTATAGATAAACAAGGCGTGTTTACCAAAGGGGCTACCACAAAAATAGATAAGGAATCAGTTTATAACGTTCTTTCTGTGTACTGTCCTAATAGTCCCAAAGAGGATGACACAGATTGGTTGAAACATGCTGATTTTACAAAGAGAAAGTGGGATTATGGGCGACTTTAATGCGCATGAGCCCTTTTGGCATACAAGTTGTAATGAAGTGACATCTCACAGATTTGTTGAAAATATTGTTGATTCGAATTTAATTTTATTAAACGACGGTAGAATTACGAGAATTCCTTATGTAGTTACTCACAAGTCTAGTGCAATAGATCTATCGCTTGTTTCCCTAAACATAGCAGTAAACTATAACTGGTCCACAATTGAAGATCGTTTAGGGAGTGATCATCTTCCCCATTACAATACTTTTTAATGAAAATATATTTGATGATCCGTCTACCACTGACTGCAAAATTCCAAATGTAACTATAAACTGGCCAACTGGGAAGCCTCTCAAACTGTTCTTGTGTCGCAAAAATACATCACCAATTGAGGATGACGATCTAGATACATCCTATGCAAAATTTCTCAAAAGTAGTATTACTAGCAACTGAAAAGACTATCCCAAAAATATAAATACAAAAAGATTGGAAAATATGTAGGCAACGTATGGTGGACAGAAGAATGCAGACTCGCCGTTCAGTCAAAGCGAAAAAGCTACAAAACATAGATAAGAAATAAGTCAGATGAAAACTTTATAATCATGAAAGAAGTTCCAGCACAAAATATGCTTCCAATTCTTGGATGTTTTTTTTCATTTTGTCGGTTACCACCCCATGGAATGAAAGACATCAGCATACTTCCACAAAGCTTGGTGAATATACGTGTGTCATCCCTTTTGTTTGTTCCTGGAGAGTAAAAAGGGGCGGGAAGCGAAGACGTGATTCCACGTGTGTCAGCCTTTGTGTGTGTGTGTGTGTGTGTGTGTGTGGTGTGTGTGTGTGTGTGTGTGTGTGTGTGTGTGCGTGCGTGCGTTCGTTTGCGTGCGCGCGCGCGCCGAGTAAAGTGTGAGTGTGGTGTGTGTGTGTGTGGTGTGTGCGTGTGCGTGCGTGCGTGCGTGCGTGCGTGCGTGTGTGTGTGTGTGTGTGTGTGTGTGTGTGTGTGTGTGTGTGTGTGTGTGTGTGTGCGTGCTTGTGTGCGTGCGCGCGCGCGCGCGAGCGTGTGTGTGTGTGTGTGTGTTGTGTGTGTGTGGTGTGTGTGTGTGTGTGTGTGTGTGTGTGTGAAATGAATGTGTGTGTGTGTGTGTGTTGTGGTGTGTGTGGGTGTGTGTGTGTGTGTGGTGTGTGTGGGTGTGTGGGTGTGGGTGTGTGTGTGAAGGGGAGAAATGGACAAGGGGGAGGAGGAGGCGGAGCAGGAAGAGGTGAAAAGACAACGGAAGCAAAAGCAGGGGGAAAAAAAGAGAGGGGAGAAGTTAGCTGGGGATGGGGGGCGGAGGTAGCGTGTTTGTGTGTGTGTGTGTGTGTGGGGGGGGGGGGGAGGAGGGGGAGTGGGGGGAGGGGGGGAGGGATGCCGATGAAGAGACTGGATGCAAACTGATTCACTTTTCTCACGTTCAGTTGTTTCTGCCAGTGCTGACCTCTCTCCAGTGAGAACGAGTCTCTTCTGTCTTTCAGTCTGTCCCTGTCTGTCTGTCGTCTGTCTCTCACTCTCCTGTCTTTCTGTCTGTCTGTCTGTCTGTCTGTCTCTCTCCATCTCTCTCTCTCCTCTCTCTCTCTCTCTCTCTCTCGCTCACACTCTGTCTCTCACTCTGTCTTTTTTGTCTTTTTGTGTATGTGTGTGTGTGTGTGTGTGTGGTGTGTGTGGTGTGTGTGTGTGTGTGTGTGTGTGTGTGTGTGTGTATGTGTGTGTGTGTGTGTGTGGTGTGTGTCTGTCTGTCTGTCTGTCTATTTGTCTGTCTCTGTCTGTATCTCTATCCGACTGTTGGCCTGTCTGACTCTCTGTGTTTGTCTCTCAATCTCTCTCTCTCCCCCTTCTTCTCTCTGTCTGTCTGTAGGTCACACAGACACAGACAGACAGACAGACAGACACACAGACACACACACACACACACACACACATACACACACACGCGCGCACGCACGCACGCCACGCACGTTCACACGCACGCACGCACGCACACACGCACGCACACACGCACGCACGCACGCACCCACACACACACACCACACACACACACACACACACACACACACAACACACACACACACACACAAACACACACACACACCATACACACGCACAAACTCCAACACATACTCATTCTCTCGTGTCTGTCTCTGTCTCAGTCTCTCTCTCTCTCTCTCTCTCTCTCCTCTCTCTCCTCCTCTCTCTCTCTCTCCTCTCTCTCTCTCTCTCTCTCTCTCTCTCAACCGTTGGTGTCTTAGAGGCTTTGTCTTGTGACGCTATTTACTATACAATCACAGTTCAAAGGAAGCACAAACAGATACATCAACACCAAGAGCAACGAGGCAGATGTCTGTGCATCTCCACACCTCCTTCCCCTCTCACTGCAGCACCCAGGCTGGAGAACTGTGCACCACATCACTCCTCTTCTGTTGGTGGTGTGGCAGGGACCGAGTCCTTGCAGGTGTTTTCTCTGTCCATCCAACACCTGTACCGGCGCGTACGCGCGCTAGCACACCGCACACATAGACACACAGACACACACACACACACACACACACACACACACACACACACACACACACACACACACACACACACACACACACACACACATGCAAGAGGTCAATGGTCGACATGTACATGAGACATACATATGATGATAGAAGAAATATTTGACGACTTTTCTTTGTTATGATGATGAGAATGGTGGTGGTGATGATGATGATGATGATGATGACGATGATGATGATGATGATGATGATGATGATGATGATGATGATGATGATGATGACGCCGACGACAACGACGATGACGACGACGACGACGACGATGACGATGAGAAGATGAAGATAACTGAAAAAACATCATAAAAAGAGGTTAGTGTATGACAGAGAAAAGACATCCATTCCAGCACACAAAAGTTCGCTTCCAGTTCTTGGAAGGCAAGGTCATTGTCATGTTGCCAGCTACCACCCACCTCATGGAACAAAAGGTGAGCACTGTGGAACAAAAGGTGAGCACTGAGGGGGAAAAGCAACGACAACAACAACACACACCTCTCTGTACTACATCAGCAACGACACCAACAAAAACGAACACCTCTCTGTACTCTATCATCAGCGTGTGTTCAAACGTTTGGTGAATGACTACAACAACTTCCAGAAGAACAAAAAGGGTTGCATGTGTGTCAGCCTTTTTAGCTTTGTTTGTTCACGTGTCTGTGTGGATGGTAAAGGGGGAATGGGCAGAGTGGGGGGGGGGGGGGTGTGGATGTAGAGGATGGGGCACGGAGGGGGAGGGGGGGGGGGGGAGAGAAGCAAAGAAAAAAAGTCACGGTGTGGCAGAGAGAGTGTAGGCGTGATGTTACAAACCATCTGACTGTTTTTTCTTGGTAGGTTTGTCTTACTCAGTGACTTCAAAAAGCGAGGCAACCTATGTTTGTTTTGTTTTTCACACAGCTTCGAATCACAGTTAAAGCAAAGCTGGGGGGTGGGTGAGGCCGGGTGGTGGGAGA
>JADBJO010000600.1:462500-467500 GCA_016801955.1 Conus betulinus | reverse complement strand
AACCATGCCATCTTCCGTCGTTTGACGGTTGCCAGAAGTGGTTCTTGGGGCCCAACAAGGTTAGTGACCAGGTACCGCACATAATTATTGGTCTTGTGTTTACAAGACAGTGTGTGACCCTCGTCCAAAAATCTCTTTCTTCTTTGGTGGTCTCCTCATGGCGGCTCTTCCACAACGAAGGTACTGTGTGTGATGGCATCAAACAATTCTGAAGATGCTCTGCTTCATCTCTTATTCCCCCACACGTAACGGCTCTGTGTGACGTCACCAAACAACTCTAAAAAGTGTTCTGTTTCATTGTAGGTCATTCATGAAGGACGTGCAGTGTGTGACGTCACCAAAACCAAGTGATGATTATGTCGTCATATGTGGTCCGTCAAGGTTGATCATTCTAGTCGCCAACTGCACAGACACCCTCTGATGCAGACTAGAAGCGAAACTTCCCAATACCTATAAAAAAATAAAAAAAAAAATTAAAATGGCCCCGGAAATGTCAAACGAGACGAAATTGCATCTTAATACCTCTTAAGAGTTACATGAAAAAATATGGAAGGGTATATAGTCAATCTATTTGTCACAAACGGTAGACATATCTTTAACCTTCGCGACAGCCAAAGTGAAAAATGAGCGAATAAATGAATAAACAAATACAAATGAATGGATAAATGGGTATGAAAATGAATACATGAGTACATAAATACATTAGTAAATGAAAGATTAGTTTCTTGAACAAGCCCAGTATGTCAATTATTTGTTGTTTGCTTAGTTTGTCGTGTCAGTCTACGTTCTTGTGGTCGAAGTGCGTTGTTCTTTAGGTTATCATTTGTTTTCACTGATCGTTTGGTGGTCTCCTAACCCGAGTTTGTTTTTCCTTTTCAACAGATCAAGGTAAAGAAGGAAACAAGGAAACTGCGTAGGTCTGGAATGTTTGTTGTTTTGATGTGTGAGAGACAGGGAGACTGACATGTTTACATTTTCATGTGTCAGCATGACGCTTCCGTTCCCCCGACTAGAGACATGCTGCCGTTCAAACCCCTTGGTGCAAAAGACGAAAGCTTGGAAACTGCTTGTCCTGTACTCAATCTACGCATTACCCCACATAAAATTGAGATTCGCTTTGTTTAAGAAGCTGAAAATATAACAGAAGACCACCGATGTCAGCAATACAGATCATCAAACGGAGAACACTCAAACTCTCTCCGTTTTTTTTTTCACTCTCTCGATTTTTCCCCCTCTTCCCTTTCTCCTTCTCTTACCCCATGCTCTCTTCGTTTTTTTTTCACCCCATCCCATCTAACTCCAACGTACGTCATCTGTGGTCATGTTTGGTCTCCCTCACTGTGGTCACCTGTGACTGATAGCTTGGAGTGGTGCTGACGTATCCCAAGTGCGTCGTGAAAAAGGTGTGGACGGTACCCTATGGACCATAAGTGGAAACGAGGGTCTTTCATTGATGTCGTCGTGTGCTGTCGCTTTTGCCTCAGAATTATTTCCCTGTATGTTACTCTGAGACCAGCATCTGTACGGGATGGCACATCTTTTTGACAGAATAGCACCATGTGCCATAAGAGTTGTTGACTGTAAGATTCAAGTGAGAGTATGTTCAGACTTCTCATAACAAATGGTATGAGCAGGAAGAAGAACTGCCTGGCAATTCTTTTAATGGGTGCTGTACTATGCAAAATTATCAAAATACGAAAGTGTGTGCATGAGACCATCAGGAACAAGAAGAAATCATCAAGCTCATTTGAATCGCGGTCATTTGATTAATGTAGATTTCAAAATGGGCTTCACCTTTCTTGAAAACAATCGAGCTCGTTCTGTATAACATTGGATCTTCAGCATGCAAGTGGGCAGAGGTTTCTAACAGCACGAGTCGAGTTGAAGAGCCTCTAAAGACCTGTTCAATCATGACTGGAAGAGCCGCTAAAGACAGGTTCAATCAGGACTGGAAGAGCAGCTAAAGACCTGGTTCATGACTGGACAGAGCCGCTAACGAACCTGTTCAATCATTTGACTGGAAGAGCAGCTAAAGACCTGTTCAGTCATGACTGGAAGAGCCGCTAAAAACCTGTTCAATCATGACTGGAGGAGCTGCTAAAAACACTGGTCAAGTCATGACTGGAAGAGCCCTAAAGACCTGTTCAATCATGACTGGAGGAGCCGCACTAATTAGACCTGTTCAATCATGACTGGAGGAGCCGCTAAAAACCTGTTCAGGCATGATCGGAGGAGCCGCTAAAGACCTTTTCAGTAATGACTGGAGGAGCAGCTAAAGACCCTGTTCATCATGACTGAGGAAGCCGCTAAAGATCTGTTCAGTCATGACTGAGAGGAGCCGCTAAAGAACTGTTCAATCATGACTGGAGGAGCGCTAAAGAACTGTTCAAGTCATGAATGGAGGAGCCCGCTAATACCTGTTCAGTCATGACTGGAGGAGCCGCTAAAGACCTGTTCAATCATGACTCCGGAGGAGAGCCGCTAAAGCGACCTCTTCAATCATGACTGAGGAGCCGCTAAAGACCTGTTCAATCATGACTGGAGGAGCCGCTAAAGACCTGTTCAATCAGTGACTGGAGGAGCCGCTAAAGGACCTGTTTCAAAACTGTTCAGTCTCAGAAAATAGTGACAGGAAATCTGAAATGAGGAGGGGAGCTGTAAACATAAACAACGAGCACAGTAGGGTAACTCGTGCTTACATTATGGAATAATTACACGCCCTTAACTTCAAACGAAATGCTGTTTTTCGACACCAAATCGCCTAGCAGAGATAACAAGACACAGCACACAAGAAGAAACCAGGGAACATCCCCACCCCCCTAGCCCCAAGCGGACAATATGCCCTGCACTGATACATGTACACGGCAACAACAACAAACTGGTAGAAATGAAGAAATACACATTAACATTCAGTCGAGACTAGCGCCGTCTTTTCGATCTTGAATATAGTCAAACAAAAAACATGGACAAACAGTAAAAATACAGGATAGCCTCGGTGGGCGCGCGTTTGTGTGATTGGTAGTGAAAAGAAAACTTAAATGAGGCTGGGAAGGGTAAACAGTAAATAGTTTCATTCTCAGTTTCTCAACGACGACGTCACTGACCGTGCGTACTAGTCCATATACGGTACACCATATTCGCTAGGTTTTGAGACCACACTACGCATCCGTTATTTTATTTTATTTTTGGAGTAGGGGATCTGGCCCTCCTTGTTTTGTACTGTGTGCTCTGTGTTGTCATTTCTGCTAGGTGATTAGTGCCGTAAGCAGCAATTTGTTCGGAGTTATGGGGCATGTCATATTTTATCATCGGAGCAAGAGTTACCCTACTTGTTCATTATTCACTGAATGTGGCCAGAGACCAGAGAAAAACAAGATGCACAAAAACATATAAACGTGACTCCAGTAAGCAGCAGTACACAGAAAAAGATATATATATATATATATATTATATATATCTATATATATATATATATATATATAATATATATATGTGTGTGTGTGTTGTGTGTATGAATCAGCCACTTTCCCCTTTTGGTGGTAGAAATTTTGTATATAAGAGGGGAAAAAGGGGGGGGGGGGGGAGGCTGTTCTCCCCGGCGAGGAAACGAACCCGGGTCTCCCGCGTGACAGGCGGGGGACACTCTCCGCTATGTTACCGAAAAAAGTCTCACAAACAAATGGGTTACACTTAAGTTTTATAAACCTGTTCTTGCTGAAACTGTACATCACAAGATTCATTTATAAAAACATCGGAGCATTATCCGTGACCTGTAATAAACATATCTACAAATTTTCAGAGAGATCGGTCCCGCAGTTTTGTCTTGAGCGAGTGGAACACAATGGACCCACACACCCACACCACACACACACACACACACACACATACACACACACACAGAGCATTTTCTTCCTTCCCATTGTAAAAGTACTTCCTGTTCTACAAGAACTGGGGAGTACAAAAGCCAGCATACTGGCAATTATAAACAAAGAGAAAAACAAGCAAAATGTTTCTGGAACAAAACACAGGAGAATGTTAACCATACCGAACAGGGGACGACAGTGAAGAAAAAGCAAAAGGCAAATGGCTGGAGTCAAAGAAAGAGAACAGAAAAAAAAAGAAAACTGTCAGCACAGAATCTCCAGAAGGAAGAAAGCAGTACACACGAGAGGGGAGTGAACGTGCCACTATAAACCTGAGGGCAATGCGCGGAAAAGCTGAGATGTTTGGAGTGACTGTCATCCGAATTGTTGGTGAACAGGAGGGGGGGCTTTAAAGATAATATCCTATAGGAAACTTACATACCATTGGCTTTATTCCTTTGGCAACAAATCCATAAATCTAATTCCTGACCGTTTCTATTTTTAGCCCTCTTTTTCTTCGAATCGAAAGAAGACCTGAAATTATAAAATGCACTGACAATCATGTACGTCACTAATTCTTTATCAAAATTTTGAAAAACATTTTAAAACAAAGTGACAGAACCATTATTTTAAACTGAGCGCTACCACACAAGAAAAAGTTGGTTCAAGAACAATAATTGAATCGGCAAGTTCGCAACGTTTCCTCCATGGGCTGGAAACAATCACATATCCAATTACTACTTCCCCCGCCTAGTAAGTGCGTCTGCGGTCATTTAAATCATGTCGCAGAGAGGAGCCGTCGTAGTACTGCAAAAACGAGAGAAAACCTGAGCAATGGAAAAAAAAAGAACAAAAGAACTGGGATCAGGCGGCGAAGACCTGAGTAGCTGTGGTTGTTCGCACAAGGTAGAGGTCTTTGGGGGGGGTGGTGGGGTCCATGGGGCTGGACCGTGGACCTCACAGCAATGACCCCAGGAAGAGAGGATGGCCAGAAAGGCTTGTCGGCCTGGCCGCCATTTAGAAGTTGATTAAAAAAAAAATTAAAACTTACGTGTAGGGACAGTGCTCACCTAGGTCCCCTCCTAATCTCCATCCAATGCCCTCTTTCGTGGTGTCTTCCTTTTTGTTACACACACA
>JADBJO010000600.1:437500-447500 GCA_016801955.1 Conus betulinus | reverse complement strand
GCATCTGATAGTCTAGGGAATCTGCAGCCAATCTGTCAGTCTAGGGTATCTGAGAGTCCAGGGAATCTGCAGCCAATCTGTCAGTCTAGGGTATCTGATGGTCCAGGGAATCTGTAGCCAATCTGTCAGTCTAGGTTATCTGATGGTTCAGGGAATCTGCAGCCAATCTGTCAGTCTAGGGTATCTGAGAGTCCAGAAAATCTGCAGCCGGTCTGCCATTCAGGAAATCTACCAGGCCTGAACCCTGGCCATATCAAGTCAGGCGCTGAAGGTTGGAGTGAAGCACTGTTTGCATGAGGCAGGAAGGAGGGGTGTCAAATGCCACGCTCCCATTTGTACACCTTTGACTGTAGGATGCAAACAGAACAGATGTCCAAGACACGCCTCGGTAAATGATGGAGAAAGAAGGCAGAGGAAGCAGGAGGATCCACAGAGGAAAAGCGTGCGACAAACAGAGCTGATGAGCGAGTGGTCAAAGGAGGGGTAAAGGAGGGGGGGGGGGGGGGGGGGCAGTGCCAGCAGTGCGCAGGTATGTGGTTTACTGTCATTCTGTAACACACAGTGGGATTTGTGAGTTCAGATGGCGTTCTAGCTCATCTCCCGATTCTGTGTCCATTCTTTCTCTTGCCCCTCATCTTTTGTGTCCTTCTTCCTTTTTATTACCTCTCTTTCCTATGTCCTTCCCTAATTCATACTTGTACCGTTTCCTGTGTCCTTCCCTCTATGCACCTCCATTTTCTGTTTCCTTCTTCTATTCTTATACCTCCCTTTCCTGTGTCTTTCCATTTTGTGAACTTCCCTTTGTCCCTCTGCATCCCCCCCCCCCCCCCCCCCCCCCCCGTGTCACCTTTCCTGTGTCTTTCCATTTTGTGAACTTCATTCCCTTTGTCCCTCTGCATCTCCCCCCTCCCCCCTAATGTCACCTTTCCTGTGTCTTTCCCTTCAGTTCACCTGTTTGTGTTCTTCCCTTCTTTGCACCTATATTTTCTGTGTCCTTCTTCCCTTCTCATTCTATCCTTTCTTCTGTCTTTTCCTTCAATACATCTCTTCTTTTTCGTCTTTCTGTGCACCTCCACATCCTGTGTCCTTCTCGTCTATTACCTCCCTTTCCCGTTCCTTCCCTTCAATGGCCCTGCATTTCTTGTCGTCTTCCCTTCTGTGCACCTCCCTCTTCCTGTCACTCTCCCCTTCTGTTTCATCACCTTGCGCTATGTTCTTTCCTTTTGTTTCATCACCTTGCGCTGTGTTCTTTCCTTCTGTTTCATCACTCTGCGCTGTGTTCTTTCCTTCTGTTTCATCACTCTGCGCTGTGTTCTTTCCTCTGTTTCATCACTCTGCGCTGTGTTCTTTCCTTCTGTTTCATCACTCTGCGCTGTGTTCTTTCCTTCTGTTTCATCACCCTGCGCTGTGTTCTTTCCTTCTGTTTCATCACCCTCTGCGCTGTGTTCTTTCCTTCTGTTTCATCACACTCTGCGCTGTGTTCATTCATTCTGTTTCATCACTCTGCGCTGTGTTCTTTCCTTCTGTTTCATCACTCTGCGCTGTGTTCTTTCCTTCTGTTTCATCACTCTGCGCTGTGTTCTTTCCTTCTGTTTCATCACTCTGCGCTGTGTTCTTTCCTTCTGTTTTCATCACTCTGCGCTGTGTTCTTTCCTTCTGTTTCATCACTCTGCGCTGTGTTCTCTTTCCTTCTGTTTCATCGTCCTGCGCTGTGTTCTTTCCTTCTGTTTCATCGCCCTGCGCTGTGTTCTTTCCTTCTGTTTCATCACCCTGCGCTGTGTTCTTTCCTTCTGTTTCATCACTCTGCGCTGTGTTCTTTCTTTCTGTTCATTTCCCTCTCCTGTGTCCTTCCCGTCTGTGCAGCTCCATTTCCTGTGTCCTTCTCGTCTGTGCAGCTCCATTTCCTGTGTCCTTCTCGTCTGTGCAGCTCCATTTCCTGTGTCCTTTTCGTCTGTGCAGCTCCATTTCCTTGTCCATCTCGTCTGTGCAGCTCCATTTCCTGTGTCCTTCTCGTCTGTGCAGCTCCATTTCCTGTGTCCTTCTCATTAGTGCAGCTCCATGTCCTGTGTCCTTCTCATTAGTGCAGCTCCATTTCCTGTGTCCTTCTCATCTGTGCAGCTCCATGTCCTCTGTCCTTCTCATTAGTGCAGCTCCATTTCCTGTGTCCTTCTTCCCTTTATATACCACCCTTCTCTTCCTATCTGGGAGCGTTGCTCGAATTTCTGGATCAGCATCGTAAGTATTTGTAAATCATCACGTCTTTGTATATGTTAGGACTTACTATACCAGGTGGCACAGGGCAGAGTCACGTCATGTAGTATCAGACCTGAATGGAACGAATGGAACTCCATAGCAGCATCTTCTATAGCCTCATCTTTATTGATTAGAATTAAAAACAGTCTCTTATTCTGTGGCCCTTTTTTCCTGCTGTCGTGGTGGGTGGTTTCTGTATCAGTTTCCATGTCCTAGGTGAGTTCGTATGGTGGTCGTGGGTATTGTCACAGGGATTGTTGTTGGATGGGGATGGGGACTCTCTCCGTTGGATGGGCCCTCATTCCCTTTGGCTCCCCCATGAAGCAATTAACAGTGGTCAAAGAAGCGCTTAATAAATGATGACATGGATGTGCTGAGCACCGCTGAAGTGTGTGTGTGTGTGTGTGTGTGTGTGTGTGTGTGTGTGTGTGTGTGTGTGTGTGTGTGTGTGTGTGTGTGCGTGCGTGCGTGCGTGCGTGCGTGCGTGCGTGTGTGTGTGTGTGTGGGGGGGGGGGGGGGGGGGGGGGGGGGGGGGGGGGGCGGGGGGAGAGAAAGGGGCCTGTGTGCTTGTTTGGGTGTGGGTGTGTGGAGCACATGCGCGTTTATATTTGAGTGCATTGAGTTGATGTGTGTGTTGGACAGTGTTTGGTATCTGTTTTGTGACTGTGAATGTCTAGGTCTGTTTTTATTATAGGGGTGAGAACATAAAAAACATGCCAACTTCCACTGACTGCTGGTTTCCCGAAGGACAGATCAAGTTGCCAGACCTAGTGGCGATGTGTCAAAACGCTTTTTACCCGCCCTGCTGTCCAAACACTTGACTGGGTGCCAGTCGGGACGTGAGGGTTGCACGTGCCATGGTGCCAGACTCTTGTGCATGGCCTGTCTGACAGCCAACACCCACTGCACCACACTGGCCCACGGGGACCCATCACTTCTTGAAGCTGGACTGAAGGGTGGAATTCACCTTTCCTTATGTTTGTTCGTTCGTTCATTGATTGATTGATTGATTGATTGTGTGTGTGTGTGTGTGTGTGTGTGTGTGTGTGTGTGTGTGTGTGTGTGTGTGTGTGTGTGTGTGTGTGTGTGTGTGTGTGTGTGTGTGTGTCTGTGTGTCTGTGTGTCTGTGTGTCTGTGAGTCTGTGTCTGCGTGTGATTTCCTTGCAGAGGAGAAACAGCTTGTTGTAGTGTGATAGGACGCAAGGGGGTGGATTAGAGAGAGAGAGAGAGAGAGAGAGAGAGAGAGAGAGAGAGAGAGAGAGTTAGAGACACAGAGAGACGGACAGACAGACAGACAGACAGACAGATACAGACAGACAGAGAGACCGATCGACCGACAGAAACAGGGAGACAAACCGACAAACACACAGAAAGAGACAGACAGACCGACTCTCAGACCGACCCACCGACCGATTGAGAGAGAGAGAGAGAGAGAGAGAGAGAGAGAGAGAGAGAGAGAGAGAGAGAGAGGAGAGAGAGAGAGAGAGAGAGAGAGAGAGAGAGAGAGAGAGAGTTAGACAGACAGACAGACGGACAGACATACAGACAGACTTTTTTTTTATCTGTAAAGTTTACATACAAACGTCG
The DNA here is from genome assembly GCA_016801955.1 of Conus betulinus. NCBI lineage: Eukaryota > Metazoa > Mollusca > Gastropoda > Neogastropoda > Conidae > Conus > Conus betulinus. The sequence goes on along the minus strand of JADBJO010000600.1, from coordinate 443,660 downwards.
TGAGCCTGAATTGTGAATTAATTCAGAAATCAAAAACGTGTTTCAAATCAGTCAGTACTAATCAGAAATCAATCTAGATAATTATATAATCAACCAACAACAAAAAGTACTAAAATATTTCATTCAATAGAGTGAAGTAAGAAAACCCTTTAGAAATAACAATCTCTCATCTATGAAAGGCTGTTGAGATATGTCTCAAGATTCCACGATGACGCTAAAAATGTCTTTTAATGGCAAATGTTGAATCAGGTGCTACCACAATCTGATCTGCAGCTGCTGTTTGGAGCAGCAACGGTTCCAGCGAATGTGCCCGTCCAGAAAATCTGCAGCCTGTCTGTCAGTCTCAGATGTCTGATAGTCCAGGGAATCTGCAACCAGTCTGCCATTCAGGAAATCTGCCAGACCTGAACCCTGGCCGTATGAAATCGGGCGCTGAAGATTGGAGCGGAGCACGAGCTGTTTGCATGTGGCAGGGAGGGAGGTTCAAATGCCACACTCCCATTTGTACACCTCTGATTGTAGGATACAAACACAACAGATGTCACGTCTCAGTAAAGAACAGAGACAGAAAGCAGAAAGTGCAAGAAGGTCCACTGGCGAAAGAGCGCGACAAACAAAGTTTATGAGCAGGTGGGCGAAGGAGGGGGAGGGGGGTTAATGCCAGAAGAGCGCACACATGGTTATGTGCCTTGATATCACTCTGTAACACCAGGCCGGGAGTTGGGGGTTTAGATGGCGTTCCAGGTCATCTTCCTATCGTGTGTCCTTTCTGTGCACCTCCGTTCCCTGTGTTCTTCTCCTCTGTGGGTCTCCCTTTGCAGTGTTCTTCTTCCCTTCTATGCTCTTCCCCTTCCTGAATCCTTCACTTATGTGCACTCTCATTTTGTCTGTGTCCTTCTTCCCTTTTCATTCCTCTTCCCTGTATCTTCCCTTTTTTCACACACACCCTTTCTTGTGTCCCTTCTTCCTGCGCATTTCCTTTTTTTCTGTGTCTTTCTTGCTTTTTAATACATCTCTTTCAGGTGTAATTTCCCTCTGTACACCTCCATTTCCTCTGTCCTTCCCTTCCACGCACCTCCATTTCCTGTGTCCTTTCCTTCCATGCACCTCCATTCCCTTGTCCTTTCCTTCCATGCACTTCCATTTCCTCTGTCCTTCCCTTCCATGCACCTCCATTTCCTGTGTCCTTTCCTTCCATGCACTTCCATTCCCTCTTTCCTTCCCTTCCATGCACCTCCATTTCCTGTGCCCTTCCCTTCCATACACCTCCATTTCCTGTGTCCTTCCCTTCCATACACCTCCATTTCCTGTGTCCTTCCCTTCCATGCACCTCCATTTCCTGTGTCCTTTCCTTCCATGCACCTCCATTTCCTGTGTTCTTCCCTTCCATGCACCTCCATTTCCTGTGTCCTTCCCTTCCATGCACCTCCATTTCCTGTGTCCTTCCCTTCCATGCACCTCCATTTCCTGTGTCCTTCCCTTCCATGCACCTCCATATCCTGTGTCCTTCCCTTCCATGCACCTCCATTTCCTGTGTCCTTCCCTTCCATGCACCTCCATTTCCTGTGTCCTTTCCTTCTAATTTCCCCCCCCTCTCTGTGTCGCTCCCTTCTATGCATCTCCATTTCCTATGTTGTTCTTTTAGAATACAACCTTTTCCCATGTCCGTCCATTAGTACACCTCCTTTTTGTGCCTTTCCCTTCTGTACAAATCCCTTCCCTGTGTCCTAGCCTTCATGTATGATTTCCTTCCCTCTTGTGCTTCTTCTTTTCCTGTGCTCCTCCTGTCTATTCCCCTCCCGCTCCTCTCTGTCCTTTCTTCCAGTGCACCTCCATTTCTTGTGTTCTTCCCTTTTGTTCCCTTCTCTGTGTTCCTCCGTTCTGTTCACCTCCATGTCCTGTGTCCTGTCGTGCTTTTCCTCTGTCCTTGCATACCGTGCGCCACCATTTTCTGCGTCATTTTTCCCATTCTTAATAGCTCCATGTCCATCCTTTCTGTGCGTCTCCATCTCCTGTATCCTTCTTCCCTTCTACACTTCCATTTCCTGTGTCCTTCCCCTCTTTTCACCTTCACTTCCTGTGTCCTTTCTCCCTTCTCATGCCTCTATTCCCTGTGCTTCTTTCTTTCTGATACCTCTTTTTTTCTATGTCTCTGGGAGGGCTGTTCACGAGTGTTGACCAGCACTTAGTTATTTGTATTTGTCAGGCCAGGTAGACCCGTCATGGAGTGTTAGACATGAATGGTATTTATGGAACTCCTGAACATCATCTTCTCTCTTAGTGGCCTCTGTGTCAGTTTTCTCTCCTGTCATGTATCAATGAGTTCATGTCGAATTGGTTGGCAGTGTCAAGGGGACAGCTATGGAATGGTATTGTGGACGCCCTCCATAGGGTGGATCCTCACTCACTCTGGCTTCATGGTAAAGCAGTCCATTGTCTTCAAAGGGGGGCTTAAAGGTTATCTCACTCACTCTGGCTTCATGGTAAAGCAGTCCATTGTCTTCAAAGGGGGGCTTAAAGGTTATCTCACTCACCCTGGCTTCATGGTAAAGCAGTCCATTGTCTTCAAAGGGGGATTAAAGGTAATTTCACTCACTCTGGCTTCATGGTAAAGCAGTCCATTGTCTTCAAAGGGGGGCTTAAAGGTTATCTCACTCACTCTGGCTTCATGGTAAAGCAGTCCATTGTCTTCAAAGGGAGGCTTAAAGGTAATTTTACTCACACTGGCTTCATGGTGAAGCAGTCCATTGTCTTCAAGGGGGGCCTTAAAGGTAATTTCACTCACTCTGGCCTCATGGGTAAAGCAGTCCATTGTCTTCAAAAGGGGACTTAAAGGTAATGTCCTGTAGATGCTGGATCAGAACAGCCACATACGAAGTCCGCCAAAGTGTGTGTGTGTGTGTGTGTGTGTGTGTGTGTGTGTGTGTGTGTGTGTGTGTGTGTGTGTGTGTGTGTGTGTGTGTGTGTGTGTGTGTGTGTGTGTGTGTGTGTGTGTGAGAGAGAGAGAGAGAGAGAGAGAGAGAGAGAGAGAACTCTGACCTCTGAACACTCAAATTGTTACATTGTAAGGCCACCGACCTGTATACAATGGGTACACGTTTGCTGAGAATAAAATGAAAATAGGTACGGGTCATCAGCAAACGGAAGTATTTCTTTCCGGACACTCACAAGCAAACAATTACAAGTGGAAATAATTCAAGGAAACAAACCAAGATAAACAAAAATATTTTCACTTGCGTTTGAAACCAATCACAATACATATTCATATATCTAGTTTCTGTTTATAAATTCATGTCTAGTTTTCAGTGCATAAAAGATAATTACACATTTCCAAATTTTCTAAGGATCACCATGTTTTCAGGTTACATCAAACAAGCTGATCAATCGCCATTTGGATAGAATAGAATCTTGATAAATTTCTCGCAAAACATGAGTACTTTAGACATTCAAACAAGAAATGAAATTCGTTTTCGATTTTATTACAAAATGGACAGTGGTTTTTTTTTTGTTTTTTTTGTTTTGTGTTTTTTTTTTGTTTAGTTTTTTTTGTTCGTCATATCTGTTATTAATTTTCAAATCGCGCAATCCCTCCAAAACATTGAATCATAGTACAGCATCGGGATTAGATGATATATGTGGTGAATTTTTGAAGACAGTCGAGTCTATTATAGCACCTTTTCTAACCAAACTGTTTCACTAGATGTATGAGAACGGTTATTTCCCTTTGTCTTGGACTAGATCAGTATAGTACCATTACTTAAAAAAAGGAGATGTGTTAAGCCCTGAAAATTACAGAGGTATCTCTCTCCTAAGTATTGTTAAAAAAAGGTGTTTACATCTGTGTTGAATCAAAGATTGTGTAAGTGGGCAGAGAAGGATGGAAAAAATCAGTGAGAGGAACAGGCTGCTTTCCGTAAACAATACTCCACTGTAGATCATATTTTTACGCTTGTTTCAATGATTAAGTCTTGTCTGTATTGTCAAAAAAAGTAGGAAACTAGATGTAGCTTTTATTGATTACCAGAAAGCTTTCGATACAATTAATCGTGACATGCTCTGGAAATTACTTTAAAAAATTCAAGCGTCTACGAAAATGATTAAAATGTTAAAAAGTATGTACCGTTCTGTCCAAAGCTGTACTGGCTGGGGCCCACAAGTGTCTGAATCCTTTTTATTCTGTGTTGGGTGTGTGTGTGAGATAGATAGATAGATAGATAGATAGATAGATAGATAGATAGATAGATAGATAGATAGATAGATAGATAGATAGATAGATAGATATAGACGCGCGCGCGCGCGCGCGTGTGTGTGTGTGTTTGTGCGTGTGTGTGTGTGTGTGTGTGTGTGTGTGTGTGTGTGTGTGTGTGTGTGTGTGTGTGTGTGTGTGTGTGTGTGTGACAGAGAAAGAGAGAGAGTATGTGTGAGAATGTAGGGGGGAGGGGGGGGGGGGAGCAGGTGGGGATTGCAACGCACACGTGCGCATACTCATCGTGTGTTGATGTGTGTTTTGTCTGTGTCTGATATCTGTGTTTGTGACTGTACATGCTACGTCAGTAGTTTTTTTTTATGGCGTTAAGAACAAAACATCCCTATTCCCACAGCAATTGGCTTCCCAGAGGGCCGATGAAGTTGCCAGAGCTGGTTGCGATGTGGCGAAACGCGCTTTATTTGCCTTGCTCTTCAAACACTTCACTGGCTGCCAGACGGGAGGGCTGCACGTGCCATGGTGCCAGCAGAACCCTCGGCATGGTTTGTCTGACAGTCAAATTACTGCACCACACAGGCCCAGGGGACCCATCACTTTTTGAAGCTGGACTGAAAACGGCAGTTTTTTTTTTTGTTTATTTGTTCATTGTTTGTTTTGTTTTTTTTTGTGGTTTTTTTTTTTTCCACGGGGAAAAAAAGCAGCTGTGAGTTGAAGGGTATAAGGTAATAGGACGGAAGGGGTTGGGGGAGGGGGGAAGAGAGAGAGAGAGAGAGAGAGAGAGAGAGAGAGAGAGAGAGAGAGAGAGAGACAGGACAGACAGGCAGACAGACAGACAGACAGACAGGCAGACAGACAGACAGACAGGGGCAGACAGCAGAGAGGGGCAGAAGCAGAGAAAAAAACAGGAGGAGCCAGAGGAGGAAGGACCATGAAAAGAAGCTGATTCAACCAACACATCTGAACGAGAAGCAGTGAAGGTGGCAGGACAGACAACAAAGGAACCACGCCATGTTGCTCTGATGTTCCCCACTATCATACATATTCCTCAGACACACCCTGCAGGCAGTCCTCCATGTTGCTCTGATGTTCCCCCACTATCATACACATTCCTCAGGCACCCTGCAGTCGACGCCATGTTGCTCTGATGTTTCCCACGATCATACATATTCCTCAGCCACCCTGCAGTGGATGCCATGTGGCTCTAATGTTCCCCACTATCATACATATTCCTCAGACACCCTGCAGTCGACGCCATGTTGCTCTGATGTCCCCCCACTATCATACACACTCCTCAGACACCCTGCAGTCGATGCCATGTGACTCTGATGTTTCCCACTATCATACACATTCCTCAGACGCCATGAAGTCGGACCATAGTCCCCTGCAAGCTGAAAGAATAACCAGAAAGGGACATATACACCCAGAGACCTTTTGCCAGGTGGAAGACACCCAGTCACTGGCCTGGCACTGAGCTGATTCCAGTAGAGTTCGGCTGGCGGCATTTTTTTTGCAGGACATCCGCTTGCCAAAAGAAGGGATGGCGCTAACAGTAGGGGCACGCTATGTATAACTCATTTTGGCAGCAAAGAAAGAAAAGACACACAAAGGCACGTGCACAGAAAGGAAGGATAAAAAGAAAGGAAGGTTTCTTCAGGGGAAAAAGCATGAGAATGTTTACTGAAGGGAAGAAGGATACAGTAAAGAGATGTCTGTAAAGAGAATCGTCACAGGAAAGGGAGGTTTACAGAGGGAAAGGACGCTGGGAGGGGAGGGTTACAAAGGGGAAGAAAGATTCGGGAAAGAGAGGTTTATAGATGGTCGGGGCACAGAAAAGGGAGGTTTACAGAAAATTAAGACACAGGAGAGAAATGTTTACAGAGGGAAAGGACATACTAAAGGGAGATTTACATAGGGGAAGAAAGACATATGAAAGAGTAATGTACAGAGGAGAAG
>JADBJO010000600.1:427500-432500 GCA_016801955.1 Conus betulinus | reverse complement strand
GGATGTTTAGGATCCATTACTGATGGCCATGACCCCTTCTTCGTTAATTTTCCGAGGTCTACTAAGATCTCAAATACTTTTGAACAAAAAGATCAAAAGAAGAAGAAGAAGAAGAAGAAGAAGAAGAAGAAGAAGAAGAAGAAGAAGAAGAAAAAGAAGAAGAAGAAGAAGATGACGAGGATAACGAAAAAAAAGAAAAGGAGAGAGGAGGTCGGTTTGAACAGATATACTAAAAATAATAAATGAATAGGTAAACAAATAAATGGATAATGAAATAAATAAATATATCGATAAATAAGTAAACAATAAATAAATAAATGAATTGATAACACAAAACAGCACAACACGTGACCCAAGAAAACGGACGATTGTGTTGGAGATCTTGTAGTGAAGAGGGGAGAGGGAGGGAGAGGGAAGGAGACATGTGAATGGAAGGACGCTTGCATGAACGGATAGGTCTTTGAATGCAAGCGACCGTGCACAGGTGAAGGTCAGATGTACAGACAGATGCACACATCTGCAAACCACATAGGGCAGCATTGGAGAGAGAGAGAGAGAGGAGAGAGAGAGAGAGAGAGAGAGAGAGAGAGAGAGAGAGAGAGAGAGAGAGAGAGAGAGAGAGAGAGAGAGATTCCATTGTACGCACGGATGTTTGTAAACAAGGTGCACCTGTTAAACTAGCATCATTCCATCCACCCCACCCTCTTTACCGCGCACTTTTTTTCTTTACTTTATCCCTTTTCGTCCCCTACAATTTATGTTCAGCTATCCCCATTTTTTTGTAGGTTGGAAAAGACTTGAGATCTTTGCGAATCGTCAGGAACTAGACTGAGGAGGATTGATGACCCTCAGTAATGGATTCCGAACATCCTGGTGTCGAGGAAGGAAAGTGTACGTCTTTCTGGCATCGGCACTCACTCCCATGGGGTGGTTTCAGAGAGATAGCAGCGGCCTGAAAACAAATAATGAGCGTTCTGAGACAGACGGCCAGGGTTTATATGTCATGGATGTCGCGCTGTATGGGGTGAGGGCACTTTGTTGTTTTAGTTGTGGAGTTTAGAGACCAGCATCTACATTAGACGAACGAAAACAAAGACATTGTTTTCCGTCTGTTGTTGTTGTTGTTGTTGCTGCTGCTGCTGCTGCTGCTGCTGTTGTTGTTGTGGATGTTGCTGTTGTTGTTGTTGTGGCAGCTGCTGCTGCTGCTCCTGCCATTGCTTTCTTCCTCCCCTCTTCTTCTTCTTCTTCTTCTTCTTCTTCTTCTTCTTCTTCTTCTCTTCTTCTTCTTCTTCTTCTGTGTGTGTGTGTGTGTGTGTGTGTGTGTGTGTGTGTGTGTGTTGTGTGTGTGTCTGTCTCTCTCTCTCTCTCTCTCTCTCTCTCTCTCTCTCTCTCTCTCTCTCTGAGTTCAATAAATTCTGGAATGTGCTGGGATTCTAGAATGTACAGGGAGGACGCCCATGCGTATTTACTGTTCAAACAATGTTTTGCATTCTTTGGTCTCCTTGTACTTTCAAGTGATCTTTACACTTTGTTTTAACTCTGTCTGTCTGACTGTCTGTTTATCTCTCCGTCTCTCTCTGTCTTTCTCTGTCTCTCAATCTCTCTATCTGTGTCTCTGTCTGTCTGTCTGTCTGTCTGCTCTCTCTCTCTCTCTCTCTCTCTCTCTCTCTCTCTCTCTCTCTCTCTCTCTCTCTCCTCCCTCTCTCTCTGTCTCTCGTCGTTGTGTGTGTGTGTGTGTGTGTGTGTGTGTGTGTGTGTGTGTGTGTGTGTGTGTGTGTGTGTGTGTGTGTGTGTGTGTGTGTGTGTGTGTGTGTGTGTGTGTGTGTGTGTGTGTGTGTAGAATTTTATGAACCTGCCTTTCTGTTGTCACGATTACTTTCTATTTCGTTAACAGTTCCTTTTAATGATTGGTTAATTTTTTGTGTTGTTTTTGTTGCTATTCCTCATTTTTGTTCATGTTTTTATTGATGTTATTCTTCTTCTCCTTCCTCCTCCATCCCCTGCTTCTGATTCCTCTCTTGTTCTTCTTCTTCTTCTTCTTCTTCTTCTTCTTCTTCTTCTTCTTCTTCTTCTAGTCTTGCTGATGATGTTCTTTTTTGTAGTCAAGATCGTCATAGCCTTCGCTGCTGTTCTTGTGCTGATTTTGCCAGTTTGTCTGCTTCACCACCATATTCCTGCTGTCATTGTCATCGTGACTGGCATCGTTAAATCATGACAATGGTAAGGTATTCACAATAGCAATTCAAGGGCGTACCATCATTCCACGATTTGTATAGTGGATCTCTGAACCCCATAAACTGTCCACAGGATTACCCCTAGGTGCTCTCTCTCTTCTGCCTAGCGCCATGCTCACAGTAAAATCCTTGCAAACCTCAACAGAAACGGAATAACTCGAGTACTGACACTAGCAGCTAATCGCCTGATCAATGAAATGTCAAGAAATGCTCAAGATAAAATACAACTGTAACAAGTTTGCTCAGTGGTGTCAAAAACTAGATCGTTCATCATCAACCTTCAAAAACCCAGATCTTGGTCTGCACTCTAAACTGCAAGATTACAGAATGTTTTCCCTCGTTAGTTTCCTTAGTTAGAAACGAAATCGAATCTACTGACAACCTGCACTACTTTGATACAGGGCTGACCCTTAGAAAACGTGCTGAGGATGTTGTATTCAAATAGAGGAAGGCCTATGAAATATATGGCAGCTAAAAGCTCTGAGCAACTCCATCTCTACTTGCAGTAGCAGGCAGTAATTCTCGATAGCAATGATCGATTAGGGCTTACAACAGTGTTCTAGAGTAAGGAACTTTTTTTTTTTTTTTTAGTTTGGACAGAATTCAAAATGAAGCAAAGAACTTAATCTTGAGAACTACAAATGACATACCGATTGAAACTGTACGTTACCTGCTTGCCATTCCTTCAATGTAGATCAAACACAAACAAAAACAGGTGAAGACATAAATTAGAGGACTTGAAAATGCCCCCAAACCCTCTATACGGAGCAGTCAAGGACACAAAAGGCAGTCGTGTGTGTGGTCATGAAAAATCATTGATCGAACAGGCAGAAGACGAGATACAGTTTAAGTGTTAGTTCTCAGAACTCACAGAAACTAAAAAACGAGAAAACGCATCCTGACCGCTTCGAACATCTCTACCAAGCTGTCGTCGCACCACAGTTTGGGAGACACTGTCGAGAAAGGCAGAAGGCAAAATCAATGCAGAAATTCTGATGCAGGGGGAACATTTGGCAAAAAAGGAGACATCGTATATACACTGACGGTCCAGTCACCAAACATTAATCGGCTTGGAGTTACACAGAGATGCAAAACATCAAACAATCCTGGAAGACAATTAAACAACTTCAAGTCTAACAATGGAGGCAGAAGCTGTGATACAAACACTCCACTGCCTCTCTCCCACAGAGTAAACTACGAACTCATAAAAGCCATGATGCTGACTGACTCAGTGAACCTGTTTCAGAATGTAGATGTTTGAATGGGATGCCCTGCATGATTATGAAGTAATATGCAGCCTTCCACTTGAAAGACTCGTATGGATGTACTTCCTAGGAAGTGCAGGTATCAAAGGAAAAGAGAGAGCCTTCACATTTACATGCAAGGGAAGAATAAGAACTGGATTACAGCTTGGGTGATCTGATCTTCTGATCTTCTTGTGCTTGATCTATAGTCGACCACCACCACCTCATTCAATCCATCTGTCCACTGTAACCTTAAAGAAAATTTTCAACAAACAAGATCGAAGTCACCATACCATAAACCATCTTGCAGAACTCGAGAGGAAGCGATCGCACATCCAGACTTAAAGAAACAGCGAGAAACATCACCAGCCAAACAAATATTGAAATGATCTCAAGACTAACACTGCGCCGACTCTTAGAAAATGGGACAACTCCTACTCGGCCTTTCCAGTAGCAGACACAAATGGCAACTGAGATGCAGACTTTGGATCTCACAGGATCGCCTGTTTTAGATACCACGAACGCATGTGGACTAGTGATGAGCGCATAATTATAATGTGACGCAAGTTGAAGTGTGCACGTTATGTATGTAATGTCCTTAGATGTAACTCTCTCTCTCTCTCTCTCTCTCTCTCTCTCTCTCTCTCTCTCTCTCTCTCTCTGTGTGTGTGTGTGTGTGTGTGTGTGTGTGTGTGTATGTGTGTGTGTGTGTGTGTGTGTGTGTGTGTGTGTGTGTGTGTGTGTATGTGTGTATGTGTGTATGTATGTATGTGTGTGTGTGTGTGTGTGTGTGTGTGTGTGTGTGTGTGTGTGTGTGTGTGTGTGTGTGTGAGTGTGTGTGTGTGTGTGTGTGTGTGTGTGTGTGTGTGTGTGTGTGTGTGTGTGTGTGTGTGTGTGTGTGTGTGTGTGTGTGTGTGTGATATTCATGGGACCCCAGCTAGGCATGGGTCTGTGATGCCATTGAGCGTGCTGATGTGGACAGATGGAGAGAATGAGGTGGTGATCTGATGCACGATGCACAGGTACGCGTGTTGGCGTGAAGTGCGGGGAGTCGTGGTGTAAAAAGGCGTGATTGCGGGATCCTTTGTTCCATGTGCTGAAGTAGAGGAAGGGGGGAGGGGGGCTTTGAATTGTGGTATGTCTGTACGTCCACTGACTGTCTGAAGTGTGTGTGTTTATCTTTCCTTTTCTAATAATTGTGCTTTATTTCACCATTAATCTTATGCAATATATTATTTTTTGCTCATTCACTTTTTCCTCATTAACAGTATTGGTGGTGGGAGCTGCAATCATAGTAGTGGTAGTAATATTAGTAGTAACAGCAGCAGCAGCTGCAGCAGTTGTGTAGTAGTAGCGGTGGCATTGGTGGTGGTGGTGGTGGTGGTTGTGATTGGATACTTATCAATCAGAACTATGTCATTTTCTGAACTGCCGTTCCAAATAGATAATCACACACACACACACACACACACACACACACACACACACACACACACACACACACACACACACACACACACAC
>JADBJO010000600.1:402500-417500 GCA_016801955.1 Conus betulinus | reverse complement strand
TGACCAAACATATCACAACCCTCATAACACAGAGATTTCAACTGTGGCCACAGATAGTGACCTTGTCATTCCGCACCAACAAGCTGATCAGTGGAGCAGTGAAATGGACACGCCAATACCCCATCCCTCCCACCGCCATTCATCTGCTGTCTCCTCGGAGGCAGTTAATTGGTTTTGCTGCCCTGTGAATTAAAAGGCCGGCCTGGGGTGTCAATGTTCCCATTTCTCTGATGGGCTGGACCCAGATAAGATAACAGAGGTCATCCTGTGGACAGAGGCAGGCCATCTCCAGTTCTTCAGCGTTGTGAAACCAGCAGTCTTCCTTTTCTGGCACAGGTCTTGGCGTTGGGCTGGTTCTATTACAACGGTTGTCCTCTGTTTTCCCCTGGGAGTAATCTTGAATCTCTGCACAAATGCTTGTACATGAACGCCAACTTTTCATGCTCATGCACAAGTGCGGACACACACACACACACACGCACACACACACACACACACACACACACACACACACACACACACACACACACACACACACACACACACACACACACGTGCGCATGCACGCTCGCACGCAAACGATGCCCACATGCACGCATGCACAAATGCATTCACATGCACGCACGCACAAATGCATTCACATGCACGCACGCGCGCGCACACACACACACACACACACACACACACACACACACACACACACACACACACACACACACACACACACACACACACACACACACATAAACCTTTGTGCGTGCGTGCTCTTGCGCACTGTGCGATTCTTCAGTCATGGACTCAACAGAGCAGTGTTCCTCTTAATCGCATATACTAACCCCTGAGAGCATCTCATTTTCTCTTTTCTTTTATAAATACATTTTGCAAGATATATAGTTTGCTCGAACTCTGTGAAAGTCGTGCTATTTGTTATTTTATCATTCCATTTAGAAATTTAGTTTTGTTTAGTTTTTTTTTTTTGTCTAGTTTTGATTTGTCATCTGCATCATTCCTTATGACTTTTGTGCGCTTTTGAAAGGCTTCATTAAACTACCCATCCGCATTCCTTTTCCTCCTCAGTTTTTGCAACCCCACGCCAAAAATCTTGATGAAAGTTCCGGAGTCTGTTTGGAAGTATAGGAAGTTTCTGACAACGTCAAATGTTCTGTTCCTACCACATCTGCCCTATCTTTCAGTGTCGTTTGATTAAAAGGCACATTTTTTTTTTTTCTGAGCATTGTTTTCTAACTTCCGATTCTTACAATATACATTATGCAGAGTAATCTTGGTTTTCTTACTCCTGTTTTTGTTTCGGAAAGTCAGATTGAATACAGCTTTGTAACAGGAAGCAATACCTGACATATTGCGATATTACTATTGGAGTATTTGGCTTCTAAAGAGGGCTAAATATGTTGGTTCATGTAACCTCAGAAGTCGTACAAACACTAAGAACACAACACAGAAGAAAGGCACCATTCACCTTGGTCCAGTGGTTAGTATCACAAATTCTGGGCCGGAAGGTCGTGGGGTTGAATCCCATCAGGGGCAATTCCCTGTGGAATGTTTTGGCCCTTGGTCTAGTCTGTTCTGGCTCAGACTAAAGTGTACTATGGCTTCACATGGGATGACTGGAAGACAGTGACAACGCAGTCAAAATCTCTTGCACCTAACGGATGACTTTCCGAGAGTGTTGTACAGCTTTTCACCCTCAAACTACGTATTTCAGGTCTGGCTGACACTGGCATCTATTATGAAATGAAGCGTGCAGTACTCTGCTGTCCCTGATCCCAGACCGGAATAAAATGGCATGGCATCATTTCAGCCATACTCACAAATCGTCCCAAGAGCAGACACAAATATACGGCTCTTTATGCGCTGCTCTCGTCATGCACCAGTTCCGATTTCCTCCTCACGTCCACGCCCTTGGCGATCTCTAGTCAATGTCATAGGATCAGCTCGGTGATGTGGGGATGGCATTGGATAGAGATGCTGGCGCTCTCTCGCCCATTCATGTTGACTCCATGGTTAAATAATCATTGTAGTCCATCGAGGAAAGATGAGAGACAGAACAGAACAACAACAACAAAAAGTGTTTGACAAAGATTGTCACTGTTGCACTTACTTCTGTGACTTTTGAAAACCTCAAAGTCACTGTGTTATTTCAAATATGCAGGAGTTAGCATTGAGACACAGTCAGCTTAGCTATCCAGGTCCTGCCATTGACGTGCTATCACCGTGTTCGGATCAAAAGAAGGGCCGTGGTGTGAAAGATTTTTGTCTATGTAAAAGTGGATCACAGCTACCAAGACATCAATAAAACATTTAAACCGTTCATGGTGGAAACCGTTTATAGAACTGCAATAAGTATGACACCCAAAGAAAGACAATACCTCTCTCTCTCTCTCTCTCTCTCTCTCTCTCTCTCTCTATCCCCCCCCCCCCCCCCCCAGTCATCCTCGTCTTCCCCCCCCCAACCCTCCGTGAACCGCCCCTTTACCCTTCCCCGCCCCCTTTGTCTTTCCGAGCTACATACCTCATTTCAATCTCATAATATTTCAGGGGAGGAGAAAAAAGAGAGGGTGGGGGTGTGGGGGGGGGGGGGGGGGGGGGGGGGGGCGTTGAGGATAATACCCTCTGTGGACCTGGGCCCCATATATTATTTACCCGGCAGAGCCACTGGTCAGTGGCCTATAAACACGTCCTGAGCTTCTGTTGGGGCCAAGTGGATTGCTTGACGGTGTGTTGGAAGGACAAGACCCTTCCCCACTCATCTGTACGGCCGGATAATTTCTGATATATATATATATATATATATATATATATATATATATATATATCTGAGAGATAGAGATATTTCTGAGAGAGAGAGAGAGAGAGAGAGAGAGAGAGAGAGAGAGGCTCGTGACTCGTGACTCGTGACTTTAATGTGAGGCCACCAGCTTGTTCACATGAGTACGCAACAAGAAATAAATCAATTTATATAATTAGAACAAAATTTACCATGACTGCAACAAAACATTCTTCCCTGACAATATGTACATGCAGAATTCTATCTTAATTATACATTAACACTTCTTCGTACATTCTTCCTTATGAACGTAATGTAAGTATATTTTTCAAAACTCATGATATTCATGCTGTTGATATACATATAAGAATAAGACACATGTTTTTTCTTTTTAATTTCCCTCATCATATTTTCGTTGTTTTCTTTTTAATTTCCCTCATCATATTTTCGTTTACAATACTGTGAAAAAACCTTTCTTCCCTGTGTCGTATAGTTCTCCGGAAAGCCTGCTATTTCAAGCATCTTTTGTTTATATCATTTACGCATGCGCAAAATAAGCCTATCGCCCTCTGCAGTGTAAAGGTAAACCCCGAATCTTGGGTCTACATAACAAGAGCTGCCATGCTAAACTTCGACACTCAGTGTGTGTTCTTCTGTGGTGTGGGTTGAGAGAGACAAGACAAGACAAGACAAAATTCTTTATTTACGAGGATAATAGATAAGCACTGATGTGTGTGTGTGTGTGTGTGTGTGTGTGTGTGTGTGTGTGTGTGTGTGTGTGTGTGTGTGTGTGTGAGAGAGAGAGAGAGATTTTTTACCGTCCATTTAGCGCTTGTGCCCTAGAGATAAGGAAATAACAATCTATTTAACAATGATTTACTAATACAAAAAGCTGAAATTTCACATGAGCACGCACAAAAATTCAAATATACGTCACGATCGTTTTCTCTCCTATCCCGAAATTTACAGGTGCTTTGTTCCATGATCCTTTTTTTTTTTCTCACATGCAGGGCTTTAAATATACATTTAGCTAGCTCCTTTACAACGCGTTCATTACAATTAGATAACAACATATGAGCTATTTGGGTGGTATGGAAAACAACTGAACACACTGCAGCCTGTATGTTTGTCAGCATTCGCAGAACAATGAAACAAAAATGGTTTCGGTTTCACATTCACTTCTGTATGAGGGACGGATAGTGTCATCTGAATTGTTGTGACTTAAATACATTGCCTACAATACTTCAGACCACTAACCCACAACCCCAATCTGATGAAAGTGTCTCTAAGACATTATTGGTAACTAATGTAAGTACTTTTCTGCATGAAGAGAGAGAGAGAGAGAGAGAGAGAGAGAGAGAGACAGAGACAGAGACAGAGACAGAGACAGAGAGAGAGAGAGAGAGAGAGAGAGAGAGAATGGAAAACGATACATTTTGATAGCCCAAAGGGGTTTCTCATTTAGATAACAAGTCTACGTCACTGCAGCCGAAAATAGCTGAGAGAGAGAGAGAGAGAGAGAGAGAGAGAGAGAGAGAGAGAGAGAGAGAGAGAGAGAGAGAGAGAGAGAGAGAGAGAGAGAGAGAGAGAGTCGTGTAAGAATACAAGTATAAAGACATTAGAATAAGAAGGCAGGAGGGGTAACGGGAAACACACACACACACACACACACACACACACACACACACACACACACACACACACACACACACACACAGCGCGCGCGCGCGCTCGCACGCACGCACGCACGCAAGCACACATGCACGCACGCACACACGCACACGCACGCACGCACACACACACACACACACACACACACACACACACACACACACACACACACACACACACACACACACACACACACACACACACACACACACACACACACACACACACACACACACACACACACACACACACAATGACATGTGCATTTCAAGAGCAAAACACTTTCATAAAAGTAGGGTTATTACATTTGGCAAGGAAGGTGGTGGTGGAGGGTGGTGGGTTTCTGCGGAGGGTGCAAACGTTAGCACGTAAGGTGTTGAAATAATGGTGTTTGAAGGATGACATGTATAGTGTTGTTGGATTGAGTCAGGCAGTGTATCACAATGAAAGGGGTCTGAGTACGTTCAGCTCAATTTGAATAAGTCATTTCTTAGAACAGGGATATAGATTTTGGGTATGGTCCTTGAGGAATTGATTCAGAATCTGTGAATCAATGTTGAGGGTAGATTTCCCGACACAATCTTGTACATTACGCTCTCTTTGTTGTATTCTAATCTACGACTTCAGGAGAGAATGTCAACCCTTTTATAGTCTGAATTTGGGAGACTGCTGTTTACATGAAGACTAATTTGAGTGCTCGCTTGTGTAGGCTCAGCAATGGTTTGTCTCTAACAAAGTCCCGTAGGGTACACGCATAGTCTATGTATGACTGAAGACGAGATTGGACAAAAAAAAAAAAAAAGCTTGCCTGAGTAAAGGTCGAAGAAAAACGCTTGATTTCAAAGAGTTGATAGACTTTCTGTGATTTTTTTTTTTTTGCACAAAGATGAGGGTGCCAACTAATATGGTTATCAATTGTTATTTCTGGCACTTTGTTGCATGTAACCTGTTCAACGGGTTCCTCTTTAAGGTGTAGTAGAGTGCCTCCCTCCCTCCAGCCGACCTATCTGAACTCAGCTTCGCTAACCCCCCCTCATCCTCTCATCGTAACGCAACCCTTGTGCCCTATAGATAAAGATAGACACCACACCCCGACCTGAGTCCCCTTTCCCTCCCTCCCCTACTCTGTTCCATATTGCCACCAGAAGTAAATAGATCATTTCGCACATTGCTGATATTCATAATATTATTATTTCCTCTGCTGAAAAGAGAGAATCGTCGTAGGAAGCCGCAAGTGTCTAGAAAAATGCTTCATGTCAACAAACGATTAGTCCAGTAACTGCTGCGGAAGTCATCAATACCGTCTCATCCAGCTACCTGAGTGGGGCGAAGGAGATAGGTTGTTAGGAGTACTTGCTACAGGAGGGGTGCGAGGATGCTGCAGGAGAGGTTCCAGAGGACAGAAGTGTGAAGTGTGAGGGCACTGGAGTGGAGAAGTAGGATGCTGGTTGATGCAGGATATGGAAAAGAAACGCCCGTTTCTACTGTATGATAATTAACAGAGTTCTTTAACTCGCTTGCTGTTGGATGTTTATCTTATGCAGTGAATCACACGACATGAAACTTCATAGAATATTTCGCTTCATTGTGTGAACTTTCAGTTGAAAAGATTTGATTTAAAGCATATGTGTGTAAGCTCTCTCTCTCTCTCTCTCTCTCTCTCTCTCTCTCTCTCTCTCTCTCTCTCTCTCTCTCTCTCTCTCTCTCTCTCTCCCGAATACCCATTTTTGCTGATTATATGTTCTCTCTTACTTTCTTTCAGTACTCTTGTGGGTTTTTTTTTAATATATGTGTCCTTAATTCCATGTCATGCTATCTTTTTTAGTTCACAAGTGTGAACTTCTTCTGTCTGACTGACATTATGGCCCAGGTTGTAACAGTTTTTTTTTCTCCTCCCTTCATCTCCTTTTTGTCTCGTAAGTCCTCTGTTCCTTATCTTCCCGTTAGTTTTGTAACCTTTCTCCTTCTTCTCCTCCTCCTCCTCTCCTCTTTCCTCCTCCTCTCCTCTCCTCTTTTTCTTCTTCTTCCTCGTCCTCTTCCTCTTCCTCCTGTTACTTCTTCCTCACTCACCCCACACTTTTACTTTCGCGTGTTAACTGATGATATGCCTGCTTCAGTTTGACATATATGAAAATTATACCGCTTGCTAAATGTAAAATATATTATACATTACATACACATTATCATTATTATTCCGTATTTTCAGGTTATTTGTGTACCTGCAAACATAAACAAACCCTTTAGACACGTCAGTTTCTGTTTATATTGTCCTACCTGTGAACTCCTGCGCGGGCAGGTGAAGTGACGGGTGGCAATGAAAGCTGAACAAATCAGGGAGAACTGTTTGGAAACAGAGATCGGTTCACCTGCAGTGTCACCTTGGCCTTTTCACCTTCGTTTTTTCTACCTGCCCCCCGTTGGCAGAATGCAGATTGGGTTACCCACACTTTCGTCAGTGTGTAGAACCCTCCAGTCAACAGATCATACACAGTCTGCAGCCTTTTCTGAGAGCCGTGCCGGAAATCAGATTCACTCTGTCTTCAGTGGTGGCTAGTGGATCACGAACCTACCTAGGAAGTCCGGACATCACTGACTTGTGATTCCAGACTCTCACAGGGCAGTCTTATCTTCTCTCGCGTCCAGTGGATCTCCTGACACAGATGACTCAGATTTTGTCCACGACCTCAGAGGCGGATATAGCTAGTGCAGCGTTCATCATGTCAGGGTCTTCTCTGTCCTGAGGTCCAGTGTCCAGTGACTGTCTGAATGAGATCTCAGCTTCCACAGACAGGAGCTGTGAAGAACAAAAATTAAAAACATCGCTGTAGTAGTGTTTTGGGGCATCTTTCAATTGTCCTAGGTTTTTTTTTTGTTTTGTTTTGTTTTGTTTTGTTTTTGTTTTGTTCGTTTGTTCTACTTGTTCCGTTTATTTTTTTTTCTTTTTTTTCTTTTTTTTAATCTTCAAACATTTAATTTAATCGCCAACGGTCAAACACAGTGAATGTGTATCGCTTCTCTCTCTCTCTCTCTCTCTCTCTCTCTCTCTCTCTCTCTCTCTCTCTATATATAATTATATATATATATATATATATATATATAAAAAACAATAAATTCCAAGGATAAGTACCAAGCACCATTCCAGCAACTTACAGAGCAGCTAGGTGTTGCAATGACTGCAAGAAATATTGAATTATAAACAAAGCTTGCTCTTATGTCTCAGATTGTAGAAATAGGGGGGTGATAAGCCTTCATATC
The DNA here is from genome assembly GCA_016801955.1 of Conus betulinus. Lineage (NCBI taxonomy): Eukaryota > Metazoa > Mollusca > Gastropoda > Neogastropoda > Conidae > Conus > Conus betulinus. Next base: position 409,789 of record JADBJO010000600.1, on the reverse strand, counting down.
TGCAGTGGTAGATGATTCTGTCTAACTGATAGTATGTGCTATATACAGTATGTATGTATATACAGTATGTGATATATATATATATATATATATATATATATATATATATATATATATATATATATATATACTGAAATGCTGAAATGTCATTTTTTGCTTGTATGTGAGAAACGAGTAGAAGATTCCTGGCATTAGAGACATTCCAGATCCTGCAAAATACTTCATCATACAAACTCTCTGTCTCCAGCCCACCTTCCTCCACTCAACTCGCTTCACCGACTTCCCCCCCCCATTTCCTCATCACAATACCACGACCCCCCCGTCTCCCTCACACAACCCCTTCCACGCCATCTCCCTGCATCCTCCTTTCCTCACTTGCCGCCAGTAGTCAATCGATCATTGTAGCTTGTGTCTGATGCTCATAAGCCTCCTATTCCCTCAACAGGAAAAACGTCGCTGTAGGAAGCTACTCCCGCACTGAAAAGTGCGTTTTCTCGATAAATGATAAGCCACATGCATGCTTCAGAGCGTATCGATAACTCCGCGTCCAATTGCCTTGGAAAGACGAACGATGTTAAGGGCGCTCACTATGGGAGCGATTCGAGAATGCTGCAGAAGAGATTGGAAAGGACGAGACAGCATTAAGAGCGGTTGGGTTGAAGGGTACAAAGGCGGTTGACACAGCAATCGGAAAATAAATGTGCTGTTTCCATTCTGTGGATGCTGACAGAGTTCCTTCAATGTAATGGTTACTGGCTTTGAATGCCTTTATGTTCTGCAGTGGATCCCTCGACATAATGCTTCTGCATAACTTTGGCTCAGTTCTGTGAAACTTCCGTCGAAAAAAATCCTCTCTCTCTCTCTCTCTCTCTCTCTCTCTCTCTCTCTCTCTCTCTCTCTCTCTCTCTCTCTCTCTCTCTCTCTCTCTCTCATTTGAGCCTTCTCGTCATATATTGTCGCCACTGAATCCATGTGACTGTTCTCTTCCGTTTTGTATCCACCTTCCTGTGTCCTGCATAATTTATATCAGACAAGGTTTTGGTTCACAGTAGTTTACCTGTACATAGTTATCACATGCTATAGCCTTTCTTGTCATTTTTCCTCCTGCTGCTCATCCTTTTTTCCTCCTCCTCCTGGTCTTCGTCCTCGTCTTCCTTACCCTCACACACTCCACTTCCTCTGCTTCCTCTTTCTCTGGTTACTGTTGTTTTTTTTCTTCTCATCCTCTTCCTCCTTCTTGTTCTTTGAATGATTGACGATATATGCTTGCTTGAGGACGTCATTTTGTATCAGAGATTAAAACAAACGGTATCTGTCTTGAAATATCCTTCATAGGTTGTAAAGATAGCACATATTGCAATGTTAAAGCGCATCTAAAACGTATAATGTATAATGATTGTACAGAGAGCACATATTGCAATATTAAAGCGCATCTAAAATGCATAATGTATAACGATGCTGTGTATAAGTGGTTTTATCTCTGTACAACACGCAAGTAATCAAACTATATACTTTGTCACCAGGGAGGAAAACAAACAAGCCTGACGCACGCAATGTTCGTTCTATCATGTATTCCTTTCTTTACCTGTCAGTTTCTGTTTATATTGTTCAGCCTGTGAGCTCCTACACGAACTGATGGGTGGCATACGAAAGCGGAACAAATTAGGGAGAAGCGTTTGGAAATCATGATCAGTTTACCAGCACTGTCAGTCTGTGTGCTGTTTTTTACCGCTCTGCTGATTTTGTTTAACCGGCCTGTATTGATAGACTTCAGACTGGGTTACCTGCACATCCGTCAGTGAAGACATCCCACAAGTCAGCAGTCCACACAGTGTCTGTTTCCCCTCTGGGCGACATGCTGAAAGTCAAATTCATTGAAGGTTCACTCGTGGCATAGTGGATGAGGAGCTCTCTTAAGAAGTGAAAACATCTTAGATCTGTGTGGTTGAGGTGGAGACAACGGGCGGAATATGCGTCCACAACTGTGCTGTCCAGCTGTGGAATAGTGATCAGTGATCTTTGCAGTAAGATCCCAGTATCCCTAGATAAAGCCTGGTAAATAGAGCAAGCAACACTTAATGCTGGAGTAGGACATAGTGGATCTATATCTTCACAGCCTTTGATGTACATGTATTTAAGAACAGTTTTCCATTAGTCTACTGTAGTGAAAGAAATGCATGTTTATTCCAGCTTGTCCCTTTCATATTGGTTTGGACAATACAGACATAGTTAGATATATATATCCACTGACAAATCATGTCTCTTTGGATGTGACAAATTCAGGAGAAGCAGATTCCTGGCGTTTGAGGCCTTCACATCCTGTTCAGCACCTCATCGGATGATCTATGTGCCTCCAGCCGCCCTCTCAAATCATCTCAACTCGCTTCTCAAACTTTTCCCCTCGTTACTTTTCTGCTCATTATGCAACAGCTCAATATCCCCTTTCTGCTAACCCATCCACCCTCAGTCTCTCAATATCCCCTTTCTGCGAACCCACCCCACCCTCAGTCTCAATATCCCCTTTCTACTAACCCACTTCACCCTCAGTCTCAATATCCCCTTTCTGCTAACCCATCCACCCTCAGTCTCAATATCCCCTTTCTGCTAACCCACTCCACCCTCAGTCTCAATAATCCCCTTTCTACTAACCCACTTCACCCTCAGTCTCAATATCCCCTTTCTGCTAACCCATCCACCCTCAGTCTCAATATCCCCTTTCTGCTAACCAACTCCACCCTCAGTCTCAATATTCCCTTTCTGCTAACCCATCCACCCTCAGTCTCAACATCCCCTTTCTACTAACCCACTCCACCCTCAGTCTCAATATCCCTTTTCTGCTAACCCATCCACCTCGGTCTCAATATCCCTTTTCTGCGAACCCACTCCACCCTCAGTCTCAATATCCCCTTTCTGCCAACCCCCATTCCGCCCTCAGTCTCAAAATCCCCCTTTCTGCTAACCCACCCACCCTCAGTCTCTATATCCCTTTTCTGCTAACCCATCCACCATCAGTCTCTATATCCCCTTTTCTGCTAACCCATCCACCCTCAGTCTCTATATCCATTTTCTACTAACCCATCCATCCTCAGTCTCTATATCCCTTTTCTGCTAACCCACTCCACCCTCAGTCTCTATATCCCTTTTCTGCTAACCCATCCATCCTCAGTCTCTATATCCCTTTTCTGCTAACCCATCCATCCTCAGTCTCTATATCCCTTTTCTGCTAACCCATCCATCCTCAGTCTCTATATCCCTTTTCTGCTAACCCACTCCACCCTCAGTCTCTATATCCCTTTTCTGCTAACCCATCCATCCTCAGTCTCTATATCCCTTTTCTGCTAACCCACCATCCTCAGTCCACCCTTTTCTGCTAACCCACTCCACCCTCAGTCTCTATATCCCTTTTCTGCTAACCCATCCATCCTCAGTCTCTATATCCCTTTTCTGCTAACCCATCCATCCTCAGTCTCTATATCCCTTTTCTGCTAACCCATCCATCCTCAGTCTCTATATCCCTTTTCTGCTAACCCATCCATCCTCAGTCTCTATATCCCTTTTCTGCTAAACCCACTCCACCCTCAGTCTCTATATCCCTTTTTCTGCTAACCCATCCATCCTCAGTCTCTATATCCCTTTTCTGCTAACCCACACTCCACCCTCAGTCTCTATATCCCTTTTCTGCTAACCCATCCATCCTCAGTCTCTATATCCCTTTCTTTCTGCTAACCCATCCATCCTCAGTCTCTATATCCCTTTTCTGCTAACCCATCCATCCTCAGTCTCTATATCCCTTTTCTGCTAACCCATCCGTCCTCAGTCTCTATATCCCTTTTCTGCTAACCCACTCCACCCTCAGTCTCTATATCCCTTTTCTGCTAACCCATCCATCCTCAGTCCTATATCCCTTTTCTGCTAACCCATATGGCCCACCCCCTCAGTCTCTATATCCCTTTTCTGCTAACCCATCCACCCTCAGTCTCTATATCCCTTTTCTGCTAACCATCCATCCTCAGTCTCTATATCCCTTTTCTGCTAACCCATCTATCCCTTTCCTCAGTCTCTATATCCCTTTTCTGCTAACCCATCCACCCTCAGGCTCTTCTCCCTTCCTCCCATATTTTTCTCCCAAACTGCCACCAGAAATGAATCGATAAATTCTGTATATTGCTGACACTTAAGAAACTGTTACTTCCTCACTGAAAGAGTGAATCGTCGCAAGGAACCACTCGCGTCCACAGACATACCTTTCTCTCGACAAACGGATAGTTTCTGTTATTGCTACAGAAGTCGCCAATACCCGCCTCGTCCAGCTGCTTGGGTGGGGCGAAGGAGGTTGTCAGGAGTACTTGCTACGGGAGAGATGCGAGGATGCTGCAGGAGAGGATGGAGAGGACAGAAAAGTGAGGTGTGAGGGCACTGGAGCTGAGAAAGGTGTCGTTGCTTGATACAGGAGTTGAAAAATAAGCGCTGTGTCTGCAGTATGATTGTTAACAGAATTTCTGTGCTGTATTACTGCCAGGCTTTGAGGGTGTTTACCTTTTGCAGTGGATCACTCGACATGATGCTGCTTAGAATATCTGGCTGAACTCTACGAAATTACAGTAAAAGAAAAATTAACTCTCTCTCTCTCTCTCTCTCTCTCTCTCTCTCTCTCTCTCTCTCTCTCTCTCTCTCTCTCTCTCTCTCTCTCTCTCTCTCTCTCTCTCTCTCCAGAATATATATCATTCCTCATTACATGTTCTCTGATTCTAACTGATTACTCTTTTCTTTTTCTTTTTTTTTTTTTTGAAAATACTCGTGTGTCCTTCATCCCACCTAATGGAATTCTCTTTTTAATTCAAAGCGGTTTACTTCGATGTGGTTTACAGATATTATTGCCTTTGTTGTTGCTGGAGCTCTTCTCCCTACTCCCCCTTCACCTCCTTTTCCTAGATCTCCTATTCCTGTTCTTTGGTTTTGGAAATGTTTTTTTTTCTTTTCCTTCTCCTCCTTCTCCTGCCCCGCCTCCTTCTCTATTCTTCCTTCTCTCCTTCGCCTCCCTCCCGCTCTCCTTCTCCTTCCGCCTCCTCTCCGTTCTCCTCTCCTTCTCTTCCTCCCTCCTCCGTCCCTTCCTCTCTCTCCTCCTCTCCGCCTCCTTCCCTCCTTCTCCTCCTTCCTTCTTTTCTCTTCTCTCTCTTCCCTTCTCCTTCTCTTCCTCCTTCTTCCTTCTTCTTCCTCCTCTCTCACCTCCTACTTCTTACTTCTTCCTCCCTCACTCGTACTTGTACGCTTGTGTGACTGATGATATGCCTACTTCAGGATGACATGTTTTGTATTAAAACATTGCGGAAAGCGTAAAATTGCTTATTATAACTGAATGTGTACTTTCCAGGATTTCTTGTATTTGCAAACATAAACAAACAGTGTCAAATCATATGGTACATAAATAGTCAGACCACACATACGATATAGATTTATGGGTGTTGCCTTCTTTACCGGTCTGTGTTGACAGGCTGCAGACGGGGTTACCTGAGGATGACGTGTTTGTGTGTCTGTTGTTAGACCCCTGAAGTCCTGTGTGGACAGCTGATGCAATGGGAGGAAATGACAGCTGAAGAAATCGGGGGGAAGTGGAAACAGGGATCAGCTCACCTGCAGCGTCACTGTCCCAGGGCCTTTTTACCTTCCCTTTTTTTTTACCAGCTCATGTTGACAGAATGCAGATCGGGTTACATACACTTCACTTAGTGTACATATCCCACGCATCAACAGTCCATACAGTTTTGTGGTCCTTGTGCGAGAAACATGCTGGAAGTCAGAATCACTCAGTGTTCAGCGGTGGCTCAGTGGATAAGAAACCCTGCCTATAGGATGAGAACAGTACAGACCCGCGATTCACACAGGGCAGTCTTCGTCTTCTTTCTTCAGCAGATCTTAAGTTAGGGTCTGGTGCGAGTCTCCTCAGTCACAGATGACTGGACAGGACAGAGACCTTACTCTCAACCAAACATTTGTACACGATCGTCAGAGGTGGACACAGTTGGTTCAGCGTTCATCATGGCAGGGTCTTCTCTGTCCTGAGGACCAGTGTCCAGTGACTGTCTGAATGAAATCTCAGCTTCCACAGACGGGAACTGATAAAGAAAATATTTTTTAATGCTGAGTAGCGTTTGGAGACATATTTGAATTATCTCCAGATTTTTTTTTATCTAAGGGTTTTTCAAAATAATCATCGATGGTCAAACGCAGTGAGGATATATCTGTTTCCCTGGGCAGTGTAGAGTGGTTAGACGTATATCCACCGAAATGTCATTTTTGTTTCGATGTGAGGAAATCCTCGCCAGATTTCTGGCATTAGATGCGTCCGAGATCCTGGAAAGCACTTCATCAGAGAGACTGTCGGTCTTCAGCTTACCTCTCTCGACTCAGCTCGCTTCACTGATTTCCCCCCTCATTTCCTCATCACAATACCACGACCCAGTCTCCCTCACACAACCCCTTCCACGCCATCCCCCTGCATCCTCTTTCCTCACTCGCCGCCAGCAGTCAATCGATCATTGTAGCTTGTGCCTGATGCCCTAAGCCTGTTGTTCCTCAACAGGGAAAAAAAAGTCGTTGTAGGAAGCTATTCCCGCAGAGAAAAGTGCCTTTTCTCGATAAATGATAAGCCACATGCATGCTTCAGAACTTACAGATAACCTCTCGTCCAACTACGTTGGAAAGGCGAACGATATTGTTGAGGGTGTCCACTATGGGAGTGATTGGAGAATGTTGCAGAAGAGGCTAGGGAGGCTCAGAAAGCGAGCAGAGCGGTTGGGTTGAAGGGTAGGGAGGCGGTCGACGTAGCAGACGGAAAAGAAATGTGCTGTTTCCATTCTGTGATTGCTGACAAAATTCCTTAAATGCACTGGTGCCAAGCTTTGGAATGTCGTTGTCTTTTGCAGTGGATCACTCGATACAACGCTTCTGAAAACTTTTGGATCAGCTCAGCGAAATCTCCATTAAAAAGAATTGATTTGCTTGAGCCCCCCCCCCCCCCTTCCCTCCCCCCCCCCCCTCTCTCTCTCTCTTTTTTTTTGGTGTGTGTGTGTGTGTGTGTGTGTGTGTGTGTGTGTGTGTGTGTGTGTGTGTGTGTGTGTGTGTGTTTGTGTATGGATTTCTTCTTCCTTTGTCTGTTGTTTATGTTATTTATTTTCCTGTTTTTCTTCTTTTAAGTCTTGTTTTCTCTCCCCCCCCCCCCCCCCCATTGTTGTTGTTGTTGTTGTAAGTAGTACTAGTAGTAGTAGTAGTAGTAGTAGCAGTAGCAGTAG
>JADBJO010000600.1:385000-395000 GCA_016801955.1 Conus betulinus | reverse complement strand
TGAAGTGCTCTTGCCAGCGCTTGTTCAGGCCCTCTTGGTCTTTGATCAGGGTCGAACCGTCCGAGGACAACAACGGGGAGCAGCCCGATATATATATATATATATATATATATATATATATATATATATATATATATATATATATATATATATATGTGTGTGTGTGTGTGTGTGTGTGTGTGTGTGTGTGTGTGTGTGTGTGTGTGTGTGTGTGTGTGTGTGTGTATGTCATTTCATCCCCGTTTTGATAAAAACAAGATTTTTGTCGTCATTTAAATTGATATACAACACCTTCATAATTTACATGCTGGCTCCTAATCACAAATAAACGCGTACATGCATAGAACTTCCGAAATAGAAACACACACACACACACACACACACACACACACACACACACACACACACACACACACACACACACACACATACATACATACACACACACACGCGCGCGCGCGCGCGCACAAAAACAGAACAGAGCCCGAAAGTTCAAATATGCACATCACACACACACACACACACACACACACACACACACACACACACACACACACACACACACACACACACATACACACACACACACAGAGAGACACAGAGAGAGAGGGAGGGAGGGAGAGGGAGAGACAGAGACAGCGACAGATCCAGAGACAGAGAGACAAAGAGAGATTATACACATGACGACATTACAATCATGAAAAAAACATGTTGCACACCAATAATGATTGTAAACCCAGACTGATTTGTGTGAAGCAAGCCAGATTTATCAAAATGCCCAAGGATGCATTTTTGTATGTGCTGTTCTAAAGGTTTCGCGCCAGAATAGGCTGAAATTATTTGGATGCATAACTGTTTGAAAGAAGGTTGGGTCACCTGGTTTACAGAAAGGTAAACCTTTAAAATGCGACTTAACGGCTTTGGGAATCTTTTTTTTTTTAATTATGCATAGATTAACAAAGTCGGAGGGTGTTTCTGAAATAGATGAAGGTGTAATTTTAAGATTCTGCTGTCAATGTCATCCTAATCGACGAGAAAAATTTTCTTCTTTGAAATGAGCTAGAACATTCTGCATTTCGTGGATAGAGATTAGGGGATATTCAAGTAAGAAGGTATGCTTTTTAAATCACAGAAATTTTTAGACGTCTAGGTCATTGTGAATAAATTTGCCAGATTTTCTTGTTGACTTGGCAACATAAACAATGAACATTAAGTTTTGGAGACAATAGTTCTTTGATAAATGTATTATTTTGGACATTACGTTTCAGGGGAAATAGTTCTTTGATAAATACACATCGTTAAAAGTTAATATTCACATTGCTCAGCTGGATGATGGCATTTCAAACTAATTTTTTGTCATTGGTAGAGAGAGAGAGAGAGAGAGAGAGAGAGAGAGAGAGAGAGAGAGAGAGAGAGAGAGAGAGAGAGAGATGATAAAGAATTGTTAAAATTGCACACCGTTAGACCACATTCTAATGTTTTAAAATGCCTTCTTCATTCGTATCACGTATAAACTAACAGAGTGCCACATTCTGCTAAGGAAACAAAACTTCAATCGATTGATGCAAAAGTGAAAATGAAGCCAAGTTCCCCCTGTGAAAATGAAAACCTCAGCTGCAAACCCTCCCATGGATCAAAGGTATCAGAAACCTCAGAACATACAGAATCGACCCAAGGCTCCAGATACCCTCCTTGTCATTCCGCTTCAACAGGATGATCAATGCAGCGGTGAAATGGACTCCTCCCTTGATCTGCTACCTCCCCAAGCCAGTGAAGTGGTTTTGCTTCCCGGTGAATTAAAAAGGCTGGCCTGGGGTCTCAATGTCCCCATTTCTCTGATGGCCGGAACCAGATAAGATAAGAGAGGTCATTCTGTGGACAGAGGCAGGCCGTCTTCAGTTCTTCAGCGTTGTGAAGCCAGCAGTCTTCCCTCCCCGAAGTTCCTGATGTGGGCTGGTTCCAGAACGATGCTTTTCCCTTCTTAGTTTACCTCTGGTTGTAATCTGGAATCACGGCACAGATATCCATATCCATACAATACCCTTCAGTAGATATCCTTCATACAGTCTAAAAAAAATGATACACGCTGCAATCTGTAAGGCGCATTTAAAATGTATGATGTATAATGATGAAATGTTCATAAACGCTTTCATATGTAAAGCAAGCAAGCAAGTAAACAAACAATATCTAATTATGTGGCAGGAAAACAAACAAGCCTCTCACATGCAATACTCATTTACTGGCATTGCTTCTTTACCTGTCAGTTTCTGTTTTTGTTGTTCAGCCTACGAACTCCTGCACAGGCAGGTGAAGTGATGGGTGGCACACGAAGGCGGAAAGAATCAGGCACAAGTGTTTGGAAATCACGATCAGTTTGCCAGCAGTGTCACTTTTCACGCTTTCTCTACCACCCTGCTGATTTTGTTTAACCGGCCTGTATTGACAGACTGTAGACTGGGTTACCTGTACATCCATAGGTGAAGACATCCCACAAGCCAGCAGTCCATACAGTGTCTGTTTCCCTTTCTGGGCGACATGCTGGAAGCCAAATCCATTGAGGGTTTACAGGTGGCATACTGGAAGTGAAAGCATCGTAGATCTGTGGTTTGAGATAGAGACAACTGGGGGCATGATCATTATTGCATTGCCTCTGTCGTCGTAATGTCCAGCTGTGGAATAATGACCAGCAATGAGGTCTCAACATCCTAAGACATCGCCTGATAGAGAGAATGATTCAAAATGTAATGCTAAGGAACGATTCGAGGACATCTACGAGTTACCCCCACAGTCTTTGATAGATATGTAAAATAATTTGAAAATAATCCTTCACCAGACTACAGAATAGAAGACATACATGGTTATTCTAACATGTCCTTTCCCCACTTATACTGACAGGTCACGCGTAGTGATATATGTACACCCACCGAAACGTCATGCCTGTTTTGATGTGACAAATGCAGGTGAAGCAGATTTCAGTTCAGCACCTCAACAATTAGGCTCCCAGCCTGCAGCAAAATCTCTCTCAATTTAACTCGCTAAACTAAATCGTAAAGCAACGACTCACTTTGCCCTTCCTGGTGGACAGTGAGGGAGGGAACCATCCACTTCCCCGCCCCCTCACACCCCCCCCCCCCCCCATATCACCCTTCACCATTCTTCTCCCAAATTGCCACCAGTGCTAAATAGATTATTTCTACATATGACTGATACTCGTAAGACTGCTACTTTCACTACTGAAAAAAAGAGAGTTGTCATAAAAAAGGCCACTCATGTCAAGAAAAGTGCCTTCTCTCGACAAACGATTCACCCAGTGGTTGCTGCAGAAGTCATCAATACCCCTCGTCCATCTACTTGGGTGGGGGGGCGAAGGAGGTTGCCAGGGTACCCTGCCATGAGAGGCATGAGGGGATGCTGCAGAAGAGATTGAAGAGGTCAGAAGCGTGAGGTGTGAGGGCACTGGAGTGGAGAAGTAGGAAGCTGGTTGCTGCAGGAGAGGGGAAATACACGCTGTTTCCGATGTACGGCTGTTGATAGAGTTCCTCCGCTGTCTTGGTGCCTGGCTTCGTTGGAGATTTATCTTTTGCAGTGGATCACTCAATCACTCAATATTGTGTTTCTTTGAAAAGTCAGTTTCACTCTGTGAAATTTCAGAAGATTAGATTTAAAGCATATGTATGTGAGCTATATATCTATCTATATCTCTCTCTCTCTCTCTCTCTCTCTCTCTCTCTCTCTCTCATCTCTTCTCTCTTTCTCTCTCTCTCTCTAAATTATCCATCCTTTCTCATTATGCGTTTCATTAATCTGTTTAAACATTCTCATGGTTTCTAATTCTGAATTCTAATAATTAAAAATCATGCTATTTTTTTTTTTAAGATCACAATGGTTTACTTCTGTGTGGTTGTTTGATTTATCGTCCTTGTTGTTGGAGTACTACTCTGCCTCCTCCTCCTCTTCCCCCACCATTTTTTCATTGGTCTCCTTTTCTCTCTTCAACATGGCTTTGTGAATGTTCTACTCTTCCTCTTCTCCCTCCTCTTCCTCTTCCTCCTTCTTCCTCCCTCACCCGTATTTTGTATTTCGTCTTTTACGTGTGTGATCCATCTGCTTAGGACGACATGTTTAGCACTAAATCATCATACAGATGATATCATTTGCTACACATAGATATACATCTGACACTATGCATGCATTGTTATGAATCATTTTTGGACTTCCTGGTGTCTCATATACTTGCAAACATCAACAATATCAAATTATATGCTAGAAAAAAAAACAACCAATTCATCATGCAATAATCATCTATGGCAGTTACCTTCTTTATATGTCAGTGTCTGTTTTGGATGTCCTACCTGTGAACTCCTGCGCGGGCAGGTGAAGTGATGGGTAGCAACGGAAGCTGAACAAATCGGTCAGAAGTGTTTTTGGAAACAGGGGGATCAGCTCACCTTGCAGTGTCACTTTCCATTTATCATCCATTTTTTTTACAGGCTCATGTTGACAGACTTTTTTTTAGCCAGGCTTCCCTCAGTGTACAGACTGCAGATTGGAGAGAGAGACACTTCCCTCAGAGTACAGGTTAACAGAGAGAGAGAGAGAGAGAGAGATCCAAGAGAGAAACACAACCTGACCCACAACCTGCCCAAAAACCCCAGTGCCATTTTGAATGAGGTAGCCATTGGATACGGGTACAGGTGAAAGTAATAAGATTTTAATGTTGAAAGTGCAGTTCAGCCAGACAGTTTGCTGAGTATCTGACTACAGATTTCAGACTAAGTCACCGTAGTCTATATCCAGTCAGTGAAATACTGACGTTTTTGGTACAGATGTTAAGTGTTCTTCTAAGGCATCTCATCTTTACTGCCTGGATCTTCCTTTTCAGTTCTGCTGCCATACTCTGTGATTTCCATGCAGACAGGACGATGGATGGCACAATGACATGCAACAGCTTCAACTTGAATTTGAGGTCGATGTTATTGTTCCTCTGCATTTTGTTTAACTTTGTCAGTGCCACTGCCGTGTGTGCTGCTGTTCGTGCCAAAATCTCAGTCTTAGCTCCATCTTGCCTGACCTCAGGGTGCCAAAGCATTTGCCTTGTTTTACAGTGTGTAGTTCTTGTCCCCTGCCCGTCATCTTTGTCTTAATGCGCTTTGTGCTGTACGTCATCAGCTTTGTTGCTTTCTGCGTTGATTTGAATGCGGTGGCTGGAGTGTGAAGGTTTAATAGGTTTACGAGTTTCTAGTTCTGTTAACCTCAGCCATCCTGTTATCAATGAGCCCCCCCCCCCCCCTCTCTCTCTCTCTCTCTCTCTCTCTCTCTCTCTCTCTCTCTCTCTCTCTCTTAAGTCCTTCTTGTTATATGTTCTCTTTCATGAAATCTATTTAACCGTTCTCTTCCCTTCGTTTCCTCCTTCCTACGTTCCGCTTAAGTTTTTTGTACTTCACTATAGTTTATCTGTGCCTGGTTATCATACATTATATCTTTTCTTTGGGGGTTTTCCTCCTCCCCCTCCCTCCTCCTTCTCCTCCTCCTCCTTCTCTTCCTCCTCCTCTCCTCCTCTCCTCCTCCTCCTCCTCCTTCTCCTCCTCCTTCTCTTCCTCCTCCTTCTCCTCCTCCTCCTCCTCATTTCCCTTGCATCCTCTCCTCCTTGTAAATTCTGTTGCCTGTCTTCACATCCTCCTCTTCCTGTTCTTTGTATGACCTCTTCCTGTTCTTTGTTTGACAGACAAAATGCAAACTTAGGATGACATTTTGTATCAGAGTATAATGCCAGTGACATTCCTGATAAACATCCTTCATGCGTCATAAAAATGGCACAAATCGCGATCTGCAAAGTGCACTTAAAATGTGTTAATGTAAAATAATATTGTGTTTGTAAATGTTTTCGTATGTAAAACAAATAAAATAATTGAATAACAAACAAAAAAACAAGCAAGCAAACAATATTCAATTATCCAGTAGGAAAACAAACATGCTTTCACACATGCAATACATTGTTTATCAGTATTGCCTTCTTTACCTGTCAGTTTCTGTTCATGTTGTTCAGTGTTGTGAACTCCTGCACGGACAGGCGAAGTGAGGGGTGGCACGTGAAGTGGAACGAATCAGGGAGAAGTGTTTGGAAATCATGATCAGTTTACCAGCAGTGTCACTCTCCGTGCTATTTTTTTAACCACCCTGCTGATTATGTTTCCCCGGCCCGTATTGACAGGCTGCAGACTGGGTTACCTGCACATCCGTCAGTGAAGACATCCCACAAGTCAGCAGTCCACAGTGTTTCCCTCTCTGGGAAGCATGCGAAAAGCCAAATTCATTGAGGGTTCGTTGGTGGCATAGTGGATTTTGAACTCTGCTAAGACATGAAAAAACCACAGATCTGGTGTTTGAGATGGAGACAGCAGGCGGAATATTCATCATTGCATTGCCTCTCCTGTCATGCTGTCCAGCTATGGAACAGTGACTAGTGATCTTTGCAGTAAAACCTCTATCCTAGAACAAGGCCCAATAGAAAATATTTACGATTTTAACGATTGGATAGGATTTGGGGACATCTAAAACGTACATCCACAGTCTCTGATTTACATGCATTTTTTCAAATTATCCTTCTGTAGCCTACCATATTGAAAGAAATGCATGGTTATTCCAACATGTCCCTTCCATATGATATGGACAGTATAGACGTACTTAGATGTATATCCGCTGACACGTCATGTCTGTTTGGATGTGACAAGTAACGGCGAAAGCAGATTCCTGGATTCAAAGGCCTTCACATCCTGTTCAGCACCTCATCAGATGGGCTCCCTGCCTCCATCCAATCTCTCTCAATTGGCTTCACCAACTTCCCCGCTCATACCCTTCTCATCATGCGACGACACAGTCTCCCCTTCCTGTTTACCTCATTCCGTCTTCAATTGCCTCCCCCTCCATCACCTATCCTTCTCCCAAATTGTCAGTTGTAAATAGATAACTTCTGTATGTCCTGATGTTCATAAAATTGTTACTTCCTCATGAAAGAGATAGCTTGGTCGGAATCCAATAGAAATGCCTCTTCTCGACAAATGATTTGTCTTGTTATTGCTGAAGAAATGACCAGTACCGTCTTGTTCAGCTACCTGGATGGGGGGAAGGAGGTTGGTAGAGGTACTTGCCATGAGAGGCATGAGGGGATGCTGCAGAGGAGATTGAAGAGGTCAGAAGTGTGAGGTGTGAGGGCACTGGAGTGGAGAAGTAGGACGCCTCTCGCTACAGAAGATGGGAAATAAACGCAGTTGTTGCTGTATGATTGCTGGCAGAATTCTTTAACTGTCTTGGTGCCGGGCTATGCGGATTTCATTCTTTGCAGTGTACCTGAGGGTATTCTGCGTAACTCTGCGAGATTTCAGTGGAAAAGATTTTAAGCGTATGTGTGTAAACTCTCTCTCTCTCTCTCTCTCTCTCTCTCTCTCTCTCTCTCTCTCTCTCTCTCTCTCTCTCTCTCTCTCTCTCATACCAACCTTTCTCATTATGGGTTCTTATTATCTGATTGAATACTCTCTTTTTTTCATTTCTCGAGAGTCCTCAATCCTGTATCATGCTAGTATCTTGTAAGTTGACAACGGTTTTCTTTTGCGAAGATGTCTGATTTGTCGCCCTTGTTGCTAGAGTCCGTCTTCCCCCTCCTCTTCCACCTCCACTTTCTTTTTATCAGTATTCTCTTTTTTTTTCCTTTGTTTTGTAAGTGCCCTCCTCCTCCTCCTCCTCCTCCTCCTCTCCTCCTCCTCCTTCCCCCATCTTCTTGATACGTTTTCTCCTCCTCCTCCCATTCGTCTTGCTCCTTCTTTCTCTGTCCTCCTTACAGACATCTTTCACGTGTGTGATACGTCTGCCTCAGGATGGCATGTTTTGTATCAAAACATCACGCAGACCTTATCATTTGCTAATATAGATATACATTAAACACACACACACACACACACACACACACACACACACACACACACACACACACACACACACACACACATGTGTGTGTGTGTGTGTGTGTGTGTGTGTGTGTGTGTGTGTGTGTGTGTGTGTGTGTGTGTGTGTGTGTGTGTGTGTGTGTGTGTGTGTGTGTGTGTGTGTTTTACTAACCATTTGATTCTTGCTGGGTGTTGCTTTTGCTTGCAAACATATACAGTATCAAATCACAAGATACAAAAACAACCAATTCATCATGCAATAATCATCTATGGGTGTTGCCTTCTTTACATGTCAGCTTCTGTTTATGTTGACCTACCTGTGAACTCCTACGTGGGCAGGTGAAGCGATGGGTGGCAATGAAAGCGGAACGAAACGGGAAGACGTGTTTGGAAACAGGGATCAGCTCACTTGCAGTGTCATTTTCATGGCTTCTTTATCATCCATTTTTCCCTTTTTACCGGCTCGTGACAGACTGCAGATTGGGTTACCCACACGCCCCTCGGTACACATATCGCAGAAATGAGCTGTCCGTACAGTTCCTGGTTCCTTCTCCATGAGGCACGCTGGAAGTCGGAATGACTCAGTGTTTCATTGGTGGCTCAGTGGATGAGGAATCTACCCAGGAGGTGAGGACACCATGGACCCGTGATTCCAGACTCATGCAAAGCAGTCCTTGGTGGATGTCAGGTTAGGGTCCGGGTGCTAGTTTCTCCATTCCACGGAAGACCTTTCCCTCAATCTGGCGCTTGTCCACGACTGTCAGTGTTGAACACAGCCGGTGCTGCGTTCATCATAGTAGGGTCTTCTCTGCCCTGAGGTCCAGAGACCAGTGACTGAATGAGATCTCAGCATCCACAGAGAGGAACTGATGAAGACAATGATTGAACAAAACTGTGGTAGTAATTGGGGTGTCCATGAACTATTCCTTTTTTTGTTGTTTGTATTTGTTTTCCTTTTTCCCCCCTTTTTTGTATTAACAAATATTTTCAAATAAACCAATCGTCAATGGTCAAACACAGTGAGGGTATATTCATTCCTTACTGCTGTGGACAATACTTGCTGAAACGTGTTTGGATATGAGAAAATCCAAGAGTAGCAAGTACCAAGATCCTGCAAATCAGGGAGACTCTCTGTCTCCAGCCAATCTCTCTTGGACAAACTCGCTTCACTGACTTCCCCCCTCATTTACTCATCACAAGACCACAACCCAGTCTCCCTCACACACACACTACTACCAACCCACCTTCAAGCCTCCTCCTTTTTGCCTCAATCGACACCACGGGCGAATCGATCATTCTAGCCTATAACTGGTGCTCATAAATCTCCCATTCCCTCAATGGAAAAAAGAATCGTCATAGGAAGCCACTGCCGCACAGCAAAGTGCCTTTTCTTGATAAATGATTAGCCACCTGCATGCAGCAGAACTTATCGATAACCTTTCATCCAGCTACCCGGAAAAGGCGAACGAGGTTGTCAAGGGTACTCGCCACGGAAGGGAAGCGAGAAGCTGCCAGGAAGATTGGAAGACGATGGAAAAGCGAGAAATGAGAGAACTGGGGTGCAGAGGTGGGAAGGCGGCTGACACAGCAGGTATGCCGCTTCCGTTGGTGTGATTGCTGACAGAGCTCATTCAATGCGCTGGTGCCATGCTTTGGGATGTCATAATCTTTTTACGGTGGATCACTCGATATAACGCTTCTGCAAAACTTTTGCTCAGCTCTGTGGAACTTCCATTGACAAGAATTGAGTTGCTTGAGTGTACCATCTTTCTGCCTCTCTGTCCTTGTCTCTGTCTGTATGTCTCTCTGTCTCTGTCTGTCTGCCTCTGTCTCTTTCTCTTCTCTCTCTGTCTCTCTCTGTCTCTGTCTCTCTCTCTCTCTCTGTCTCTGTCTGTCTGTCTGTCTGTCTCTCTCTCTCTCTCTCTCTCTCTCTCTCTCTCTCTCTCGTGTGTGAGTGAATGTGCACGCACGCACGTGTGTGTGTGTGTGTGTGTGTGTGTGTGTGTGTGTGTGTGTGTGTGTGTGTGTGTGTGTGTGTGTGTGTGTGTCTGTGTGTGTGT